>JAZHYW010013735.1:0-324884 GCA_037355805.1 Ixodes ricinus | reverse complement strand
AGCGTTTAATTCCTCCTATCACGTTCGACTCAGCTGCCGTTCCTTCCCCCAAACGATAGAGTGGAAATGGGATCAGTATATCGAGCGTGTCCCAGTGTAGCGTTTTTCACTTCACCTTCTCCATGTAGTCGTCCGCAAGTCGGTCTCCAAAACCTCACTGCCGATTCTATTTTCCTATAAAACTTCAGTGCCTGTGGGCGCAAAGCTCCAAGTTCGCCCTCCATCCACTGCCCTAAAAGCACCCCCCCCCCCCAGCTTTCTGAAGGACAACAAAAGATTGTTCCTCTGCCTTTAAAAGAAAAGAAAACGGTGAACTTTCATTTTGAGTTCTACGTTGACTAACCCAAGACTGGCCTTCCTTTGGCTCTAAAATAAATTGTCGCGTTTCATACGCTCAAAGAGAAATCCCCCCCCCCCAAAAAAAAAAGCGCTGCGAAAAAGCGGGGTGCTTTACAAATTTCAGTTTGTGATTACGGCCCCGCCTACCGTGTACCACACCTTCGTCAAGAAAACAGAATTTCACATAAAAGCAAGAGTAGACAAGGACAACCGCCTTCCGTTCCATTCTAGGGACTTAAACGTCAGACGGTTTAGATCAATTCCCGCACGTCCCATCGTACTAAGACACTCAATGTTCAGATTTACTGCTAAACAGTTCGTCACGGAGCCCGTGAAGGTAATGCCGAGACAGCGTTCAGGCTTACAATCCCAGTCACCGAGCCTTGCTTCTTTTGACTTCTGAGCGTACATTTGGGCATCGGAATCCCCGCAGAAGGTATGGATGTGTTTCAACGCCCCTTGCACTTGGTTTCCCGATGAGCCCAGCACTGCCACGTCGGCCGCCCATGCGAGCAGTTTCACCGAGCCTGTCGGAAACTTAACCTCCGATTGTTCACGTCACCCGCAATTTCTCGGCAAAAAGGCTCCACGTAAAAAGCGAATAGTATTTGGTGACATGTGGCACTCTTGTCGCGCCGATCTCCCAACGGTGATTGAGGAAGTCCTGTTCCCGTTTGCCAGGAGGCGAGAGAAACGTCGCTGTAGCACAGCCGTAGGTACTCGAGCAGTCGCGCTCTCACGCCACAATGAAATAAGAGATCAAAACAAGAAGAGCGCGACACTTTGTCTAAGTCCTTGCTCAGGTCCACTTGAAGCAAGGTGAGAGGACATTCTACGTGTGCCGCTTCACAGACGATTCGCAGTGTGAATGTGAGTGGCTATTGTTCTGCCTTAGATGCCGTAGGTTTCGTAGACACGTACACGTTACACCCAAAATGTAACTAGATACAGTTAATCGTTACTCGCTCAGAAAGTAACTAAATACGTTACCGATTCTCAAAAGGAACGCGTTACTTTACCTGAAATGCAACGAGCTACTTTTCTCGTTACTTCGACGACCAAATATACAGCTCCTTTATTTTCAGGGTGTTGTTTTTTTTTCAGTAGTCGTTGCACTTAAGCAGTAGCTGCCTTTCCAAGTTTTTATCAGTTCTGTTTCCACTTTTTCTACAAATATATCTCCGGCGACGCTGCAGAGTCGTTCTACTAACGCGATCGAAGGAACGGCAGTGTTGTGCTTCATGAAGAGCTGGTAAATCTGAGATTCCCCTCTCTTTTGTTGTCTCTGCTTCTAAAGTTCCAAGTTGACAACGAGTTATGTGACTTCCCTTGTTGGCAACCTCCGGGTTTACGTTCGATCTTTACACGATTCTAGAAGGTTCAACCAAGGAACCTTATTGTGTTCGCTGGGTGAAGGACATTCTCAGCTGTAGAGTTCAACTGACGTGTTCAGTAATAAACGTTGGTATACTGTCAAAGCGTTTAGTTGTTTTTCGGCTTGCCCATCGGCCTTTACTGGAATAGACGCCTACTCAGTTTAGAACTAAAACGAGGCTGTTTAAACGGTGTTGTTCACGTTACTCCTCAAACGTAGCGAAATACCGTTACTCGTTACTTGGCCTTAAAAGTAACTGAGCACGTTACTCGTTCCTTTTCTAAAAAATAAACTATATACGTTACTTGGTACCGAAAAAAATAACTAAGAAGTAACTCGTTACTAGTAACGCGTTACGTACATATGTGGTTTAATGCTCCCTGATTACCTTTCGTAGGCCGACCTCCAGTCGTTTAGGGAGTACCCTTACCAGCACCTTGTAATCTGTGGTCAACAAATGGGACGGAAGCTGTCAAGACTAGTCCCTCCTTGTCCGTGCTTCTTTGGAATGAGGACAGTGAGCGTTTGTCGCATGGAAGATGAAAACATGTTGCGTCACATAATTTCTTTGAAAACCTCCCATAGGATGGGAGCGCAAACTCGCAAACGAACGTTTCATAAAACAAAAACACTACTAAGACCATCGATTTCTCGAGGCTTCCGTGGGGCCAAGTCTTTTATGGCCCATTCGATTTCTGGTACGGCAGTTTCCTCGTTGATTCTCTTCCGCAAATCCCGCGGTACTTTCTGAAGCAGCTGTCCGAGCGTCCGAGGTGGTCGGGATACTCTGTTTCCGTAAACTTCTCATACGCTGTCACGAAGGCGTTTTCGATCTCTTCGTGCTCCGTGAAGACGCTATCTTGAGCGTCGAGTGACGTCACCCTTTTCCGAGCAGCACGCTGTCTTTCTTTTGTCTTAAAAATCTTCCCTAGGTTCTTTGTTGTTGTTGTTCTAGCTGTTTTTTATAGCGTCAGCTCTCTGTCGCGAATCACCCCTCCCCGATACTGAATCTCGAGGATCTCGAGGAGTCACCCTTTGCAATGTTTGATATATTCTGTGAAAAGTTTAAGTGTCTTCTTTGTTTTCTTTATCAAGGTGGCGAGCGTTTGCGTGAGTTCACGCTTCACTTCGCGCACTTGGGCTGACTCCTCCTGCCCATATCTATACGCAGTACACTTGATATTTCCTTTCGGAAGCTCCAATTACACAGCGTTTTTCGGGCGCCCTTCAGTTCCCTCACGCAGGATTCGCTTTATCTGCTCGCACAGGTGCTCGTCTTCCAAGAGACTACTGCCTAACTCATAGCCACTCCACCACGATGACGTCACGTTTCGGCGAGCCCTCTTTCCCACCGCAAAGGTGACGCATAAATGATCGGAAAAATCAGCGGGTAACACTTTGTAGATTGGGCTTCCGGTCACGGATTCGCTTGACACATAAAGTCCATCGAGCCTTGCATGGAAGCCCTCCTGCCAATGCGTGCACCCCAGAGAAGGAGCCTCCGTCAGCTCGGTGGCGTCTTGCAGGTAAAAGTCCCGCGCTGCTGACTGAGCTACGGACCCAGCACGCAGGAACGGAAGGAGCAGAAGCAGGTGGTGCGAGAAAGCGCGCGGAGCGGAAGGACAAGAAAGAGTGGAGCAGAAATAGGTTGTGCAGAAAGGGCGCGCGCAACGAGGAGCCCTGCAGTGGAAAGGGCACGAAATCGCGCTTCCCCTCTCTTAGTGACTCAGAAAATTCAGCGCAAAGGCTTTGTATCCTAGTAGTTCTGAATAGAAGCGCGCGCAGCGTCACGAATGAGACAATGGTATGACGTAATCTGCCTCCATACAAAACGCTACCATAGTAGAGACCACCCGAACTAAGAGCACAACCGAGCCTATAAAGCTACCGCACTTAGAAGGGTTTGGCAGAATGACCCAACATGCAGCCAACGTTTTACTTTTATATATATTTCTTGAATTTAAATATGCTATAGTCTACGTGAAATATTCACAACAAAACAACATACACGTGTAACCTTCGTAATTGCGGAGGCGGTCACCTGCAAATGAGCGTCTTTGAATTTGAACGTGACCATTTCGGCAGACGTCTGCCTGGTTGGGTTAAACGTAATAAATAAAGGGCAAACGCCAACCAATCCCTAAAATATCGTAGGGTCCCAACGTTTCGGTGCCGGCTCGGCACCGAAACGTCTTTGAATTGTCTAGTATGTAAAGCGGTAAAGCAATCAGAAGGGTTCTGATTCCTATATCGCGCGCCATTGACTATGTATTTGCTGTCTCTGCGCACGTGCAAACTGCATGTGATGCTTGCTGCTTTTGAACGTGTTGCTCCTAAAATAATATCCCTCGAATTCTGCTAAGATCGCCAGCATCCTATTTTATTGCGTTCTCCAGCGTCCTAAGAATGTAGCTGTAACGCCCTTAGGGTTGTAGCCTTGGAAGCAGGTGAAAAACACCCTAAAAGGCGTAAACGTTTTAATGTGTTTAGCGTTTTCACTTACTTGGTGTCACGAGGCAATTTTTTCCCCAGATTTTATTGAATTTTGTTCGATGTCATGACTAACAAACCAGGACATCAAAGACTCAAGACTTTTACCAGAGTTTTTACAATCTGGTGCCGAATTTCTCTATATGACAGCACTAGCTGGCAGTCTGACAGCGGCCTGCCTCGAGCGCAAACCGGGAAGAAGCACCTTGCGCTTATGCTTATCTGGTGTCTTGTCTCCTGGGTGTCCCACGTAGGTGCCATCACTATAGCCAGGGCAGCAAGCTATGGCTCTCGTATCCTTCAGCAGTGCATGCCCCGGACCGTGATGAAGTACAAGCTGCCTTCGTCAGTTGTGCAGATGGTACGTACCATACCGTCTCTATGTAAAGATTCTCAAGACAAATCCTGTCTTGTGGTATATTCTATGCTGGTTATCGCAGCAGTTGAGAGAATTATCACTGATAGTATTTTTGCCTAGTCTCAGGCCAATAATCTTTTTTTTTAAATACGCGATAAATTAGGGAACATGCGCAGGCCGGAAGTGGACCAGGAATAGCACTAATTTTAGGTACCTGAAACTTTTGTTGCCAACCAAAAGAGTCGAATATATCTACTGGTATGTTGGAGGATGCATACGTGCATGTTTATCCCATGTTTCAGATTAAACATAAATCAAATAGGATAGTATAATATAAATTCTGAAAGCAAACGAATGCATATAGAACTAAGCGTAATGCTTTCGCTATGTTGTAAAGCATACAAATTTTTATTCAGTTTTATGCAGTATAGCACAAGTCATATTCCCTCATGGTGGCTAGTCATGTGAAATTAAAATTAAGATTGTATAGACAGTACAAACCGTACGTTACGTTGGAAAAATCTGTTTGAGAAAAATGTAACATATAGGTCAGAAGCTTGTTGTCGCTTAAACGCAAATTTTGGGTTCACCGTTACCTGACAAAAAGGGTTTTGATAATTCATCTAAATGAAAAGACATTGAAATTAGCCGAGATACGGACCGGCTGCTCTGGATGGACAGAGGAGATTAGAGACAACACATGCAGAGATAAATACAAAAGATCATTCACATTTTCGGACAAAAAGAAAAAGACTGACAGCAAAAATAAGAAAGCAATTAAACAAAAGTAAAGTGCACACATGCAGATTTCAATTTACTAGGGCCTGTGGTTAACAGGAATCTGACGATCGCATTTAGAGTTGCTGGGCGCAAAAGTTTTTTTTTCGTGATCTACATACATTTGCATGATTCCGCCCATTCCAAGTGACAATCTTAGTTACTTTAGGGCAGGGGTGCACAGCTAAAATATTAGGCGGGCCAAAATTACGTTTATTGAAAACTGTGCGGGACCGCTCCTAGTGCGACGTGTTGCACTTTTTGGCTGCGGTCAGGCTTCCGATATCAGGTGTCATCGCAGTCGTTGACGTCTTTAGCACATCTCGCAATGTCATGTCCGTTATGGCAGATTGAAGGCGATTCTTGTTCAGAGTCATCAATAAGAAGGTCTACTCACAAACTCACGTGCTCCCGAAAAGGGACGTTAGTTTCAAGGCGTGGTCTACCAGGTTTCCGTATACTTGTTCTTGTTCAGGTTTTTATAGAACTCAAGCAGCTGAGATTCGCGATGTATAGTCTACAGCGCTGGCGAACACTGGAGGTCGATGAGCTCCAGTTGCATCGTCGCGATGGAGTCCTCCGGGGATGCAGAAAACGGATCGCGAAACAGGTCGTTGTTCGCTTTCTCGACATCAAGCGCCTTGAATTTTTGCTGAAACTCAGAGAGAAGGTTAACAACGTGTGGCGCGTATGGCGCAGTCACCGACTTGTGGATTTCACCATTTCGAAAAGGTTTCTGACAGGCTGTAAAGGGTGCTAAATTTCCAGTTTTAAGCTTCCATGTACAGACATATTGAGACAGAACCACAACATGTACAGGGACGGCTGCACACGCTGTTTTATTGTTGTCAGCCGGATTGTGGAGAGGGAATATTTTAACTGAGAAATCATTGTTTCTTCGCCGAAGAGTGAGAAAAGTAGGTCAGAGGGTTTCACTGCTGCTTGCCAAGCGGAGCGGGCGTTCGGTGGATTGAATGGCATACTAAGCAACTTTCTGCGCTGAGCCGGGCCGCGGGCTGCTAAAAAAGCGCGCGCGAGCCGCATGCGGCCCGCCGGCCGTGTGTTGTTCACCCCTGCTTTAGGCATTGAAGACTTTGGTCTCAATTGTTAGGGCATTATATAGTATATTAGGTTTCAACATTTCGGTAGATTTGCGACAAGTGTATTTCGGAGAGTCAATTGTCCTAATGCAGCAAAAGCTAACTGTTTTTATATGCAAGCAACTCCAATTCGGCTCAAATTAATACATTTTCTTTGCTTCGGCAGGGTCTCAGAGTGGCGTGCATATACCTACGGTTCTGCTACCACAAGTACAAGCCCCTGATGGACACGGTACAGCGAGTCAGGTTTCTTAACCGTTATTGTATATGCGCTTTAGTCCTCCAACAGAAATGCCCTGTTAAGTTTGTCATTACACAATGGCCATTGACAATTTCTTTGTCGGTCATGGCACTCCTTGCGTTCAACAATTAGGTTGCTGTTCTTTTATTAAAAATTGACATACAAAACTTTGAACTATCAGAATATTGGCCAGGCAAAAAAGTGAACAAGGAAGGAAGGAGTTGGTTATTATACACCCGTGATGTATAGTAACCAACTAGCTCAGCTCATTCCCGTAGCAAAACAAGTGACTAATATTATAACCGGTCCCGATCCTGAACCAGCCTTCGGTTTATACTTTTTGTTACTATATACGTTGTACAAACCAGCTATCAATTTATTGTTCCTTTTCCTCTATTCCTCGTCCTTAACCAGTATTTTGTTCCTTCTTGATGTTTCCATATACATTGTCCTGAGCCTGTATTCGAATCATTCTTCCTGATCATATACACCTTTTTCTAGAATTATCTTACGGTTCACTTTCCTCTTCCATATACCTTTTTATCAACCTGTATACACGAACTCATCTCTGTTACGTCACGGCGCGGTGGTGGCGCGTCGGTCGCACTTCCGGTCTGGGGCTGTGGGCGGAAGGCCCCATGTGAGGCGTGTATTCCTGCGTTGTTTTGAAAGGAACCTGACGAAAACATGCCTTTTCGTCAAACCGCCGGGACTGGGGCTGTGCCAAAAGAGTCGAGAAAGGTTTGAAGATCAGTTTTCATGTTCTCGGTTCGTCCGAGAACGTGGAAATGTGGTAAACCAGACGCCGCCGGACCACAATTGCTTGGGCGGGAAGCACTTTGGGTTCAATTCACGGATACTTGTGGTCATCAGATTTATTTGTTTTGTTCCAACATGAACGCCGGAAAACCGTCAAGTTGTACGGCCCACCTGCGGACTACGTTCAGTGCGTCGTGAAGTTCGAACGGCCGTCTGATCGTTCGAACTGTCGTCTGCTCTTCCAAAAGCTTCTGCTTGTCGTCTGCTCTTTTAGACGACACCGGCCCGTCGACCAAATGTTGGCCCGGTACTTGCCATAAGAAATAAGTGCAGGCCTCAAAAGACTTCAGTTTCAAGGTTGGTAAGCAGGCTCGACGTAAACAGTAGATACAAGGAGATGTTGATTATTGTTACCAGCGGCCATCACCGACTTGTTATACCTGATTCACTTCGTCCGATTCTGCTTGCGATTTTCAGTATCGACGTCGACCATCTCAGCCGCGGTTCACGCTTTTGCAGCCCGAGCGACGTCGCGACTGAAAATTGCGAGCGAAATCTCATCATGTGAATCAGGCTTTAGCGTACATTCTGCGGCGTCCACGCGGAATGAATCGCCGCATGTCAGATTATTCACGCGAATTTTGCGGTGTAACGAGCCTCGTTAATTTCGCTGACGCCGCTCATGTAGTCAGACATTGCCAGGAAGACGTAAAATCAACAATTCGAAAGCGATAAAGGGCAGGGGGACTCACACCGACGCCGATAACATCGCATTTCAATGGTTTGTTTATGGGCGACGGCGAGCTTGTTGCCCACACCCCCATCGCGCATGCGCGGCGCCGGTGGCGTCCGCTAGGGGCGCTCCGGGCGCTCCGGTTTGTTTGTAAACATGAGTTGGTCTATACTGTTTATCCTTGCTGATCCTATATACCTTTTCTGTAATTAGCCTTCGATTTATTCTTACTCTTACTATATGTTTTGTTATAAACCAGCTTTCGACTCAGTGCTCCTGTTTCTGTATGCATTGTTTTCAACCTGTATTTTATACAGTACCCTGTTCCTTTATATCTTGTCCTGAACCAGAATTTCGTTTATTATTCCTGTTCCTATATTCCTTGTCCTGATCCATTATTCGGTTCATTGCTTCTGTTCCTATATACCTTGAACTAAACAAGCTTTACGTTCATTGTTCCTGCTCTTGCATGCATTGTCTTCAACCATTATTCATTTTTCCTGTTCCTATATTTTTTGTCTTGAACCAGTATTCTGTTCATACTTCCTGTGCCTATATGCCTTGTCCTGCACCAGCCTTAGATTCATTGTTCCTGTTTCTGTATACTTTGTCCTGAATCAGTAGTTGGTTTATTCTTCCAGTTCCCACATACCTTTTTCATAAACCTGTATTCGGTTTGTTCTTTTTCTCCTTATACATTGTCTTGAGCCAGTATTTGGTTCATTCTTTCTGGTCCTATATACCTTGCCCTGGGCCTGCATTTTTTTGTCCCTTTTCCTTTACACCTTACACTAAGCCAGTACTCGGTTTCATCCTTCGTGTTCCTACATACCTTGTCATGACCTCTCTTGGGTTCGTTTTTCCTTTTCCTAAATACCTTGTCCTGAGCCAGTATTTGGTTTGTTCTTTCTGGTCCTTTATACACTGTCCTGATCCTGTATTCCGTCCTTTCTTCCCGCTCTTTCATACCTCCTCCTGGGTCACTATTTGGTTTATTATCTGTGTTCCTATATACCTTGTCCTGAACCTGTATTTGGTTTGTAATTCATTTTCCTTTACACCTTGTGCTGGGCCAGTATTTTTTATATATTTTATACAATATCATGAACCTGTATCCTGTTGGCGCTTGCTTTTGCTTCATACTTTTGTCCTAAGCAACTATTTTGTTTATTCTTTCTGTGCCTACATACCTTTTCCTGAACCTGTATTCGGTTCGTTCTTCCTTTTCCTTTACAGCTTGTCCTGAACTAGTATTTGGTTTATTCTTTTGGTTCCTATATACCTTGTCCTGAACCTGTATTCGGTTCGTCCTTCTTTTTTCATTTATACCTTGTCCTGAGCCAGTATTTGGTTTACTGTTCCTGTTTCTTTATACCTTCTTCTTAACCTGTATTCGGTTCTCTCTTCCTGTTCCTATATACCTTGTCCTGAAACTGTATTCGGTTTCTTCTTCCTGTTTTTAAATAAAGATATTTGGTTCCATAGTCATTTTTCTACATATCTTGTCCTGTACTTGTTTTTGTTCCTTTTTCTTGGTCCTATATACGTTGTCCTGAACCTGAATTCGGTTTCCTCTTTTTGTTCATATATACCCTGTCCTAAATAGCCTCCGGTTTCTTCTTCCTATTCCAATATACGTTGCACTGAACCTGTATTCGGTTCTATCATCATGTTCCTATGTACTTTGTCCTGAATCTGTATTCGGTTCACTATTATCCGGTTTCTTCTCCCTGTTCCTGTATTCGCAACTCCAAAGCCCTATAGATGGCGGGGCGGTAGTTCCAAGATGGCGGAAGAGACGAGAATATATTCTTCAGGATTTCCCGTGCGCCTGCTCGCTGACGCTGGCCAGTGCGCTAAGAATAGTTTTGTTGTCTACAAATGCTAAGCGGTCAAGGCAGGAGCATATTACGGGTGACGGAGATGTTTTTATGCGTTAAGGAAATGAGCATGTTGATATTTAAAAGCTGCGGAAACCTCAACTCGCGAAGCTTTGTGGAGGTCGAGAGCGTTTTGTGCACCGGCTACGTCGCTATTTGTGGCAAAATACTTTTGTGGGTGATGCAGATGTGGTGCTTGCGCCTTGCCTGTTTATTAGCGTTCTAAAACGAGAGCGGCGCACGGCGACCATTAAGCACCGGAAGAGCAGCGTTCACTGTATAAATGTCTCCGTGTCACAGGCTCACAACTCGTTGCTCACTGTTGCGGTTTTAGTGTACTGCAGTACGTGATGAAGCTGCGCTATGGTCATTGATACGAAGCTTTAAGATAGCGTGACCTCAGGCTATTGTACGTGCAGCATTGCAACCGGAAGCTTGCGCTGCGCCTTTGAAGCATAATTTTCAGCACGCGCCAGGAGCGTTGCCGTGCTCACGGTAGCCTGCGGTAACACTATGCTAAAACTGTTTATTAACGTCATAGGTGTGTTAAGGGGTTTTCTTTATAGCTCTGTCAAAAGCTTGGAAGACGATTAAGCTTCGCCTTTAAGAGTGGAACGCGATAGCGTTGTCGGGTCCCGTGCGCAAAGTCTTCTCATTTGCTTTTCATGCTCTTCCTGCCAGTGAGCAAAAAGTGCGGCGGGCATGGCCCAGTCAGTGGCGTGTCTGGCTCGAAGTCGGAAGGCCGTGGGTTCGAATCTGGCCTAAATTTAATTTTTCTTTAAGGCAGATGAATTACTTTATAAAGTTAAATTATTTGAGAGATGCGTCGACCTTTAATTTGCATTACATGTCATGTTTTTAACAACTTTAATTCCACGCATGACATCACGTTTCACGTGAACGTTGCGAGTTGTTTTGAAATTCCCTCGCGAGGTCATGTGGCTGTGACGTCGTCAGTCTATCGACCCATCAGGATTTTCCTGTTACGCCACCGACGCCGTTGTTTTCTGCGACACAGGCTGCTTAACGCTACGCATTAAAATAAATATTTTAATATACCGTGAAATCCCGAATGGGCGCCCACACCGATTTATGGCCCACCCCCTTTGTTGCCCAAATATCTATTTCAGTCACTCGGACGATACATCGTCCACTCTCCCCATATAACGATTCCTAAAAGTCAAAACGCACAAGTAGACTTTTTTAAGCCCTTAATCTTTTTCTTTTTTTTAACAAAGGGAAGAGGTCACATTTTTTAGGACTAGAGTGGCAAGAAAAAACGCGAAAAAGGTTCAAGGTTGCTCTTTCGGTGCTCCCCCATCTGATCGTCCGAATTGATAACCGTAAAGGAAAACTAGGTCGGATGACCTGCCCATCTCATTCCTCGATATGCCTGTGAACTGTGGAGACGTTTCGCCTGCGGACCCAGGATGAAGTCCAGCTACACCATCCAGCTGGTGGAAATCGTGGAGCGGCATCGCAAGAACGGACTCAACGTGAGCAAGACTACACTCCACTTCAAAGTTAACAGTCAAAAACACGCAAAAAAAAAAATCCGCATCGCGAAAAGAAAAAACTTTCGCGCGCCCACGCGCCTTTTTTTTTTGCCGTTTTTCTCCCCGCCGCTCACATCCTTGCTTCTTTTGATCGGTGACATCAAAAATGAGGAAATTTAGAAGCTTTGTAGGCGACATTTCTTTAACATTTAATAACGGCAATCGTAAAATATGTTTTTTAACGCAATTGCGAACGCACTACGGCCCCTCTTTTTGAAATACCAAAAATCAGAGTCCGCTGTGATGTCGCTTCCTGGATCTCGGAACACATGGCGGCGCTCGAGCAGAGGATGATCGGCGAGTCGGGGAAGAAACCAGTTTTTTCCCGCGCCGACGCCCTTCTATCCCGCCTCCTCACCTCCCCCTTGCTTTGGGTCGCGGTAGCAACAGCGCTTTGCTTCGTAGCGCGGAGCGGAGGTCCGAAAGAAATTTGGCTCGCAGGAGATCGCAAAATTTGACTCACTGCACTGGCGCGGATCGCGCGGGAACTTTAAATTCGGCGTTTGGAAATTGTTTTTTAATTCACAAATACTCAATTCCCAAGTTTAGAATTTTGACGGTAATGTCCCGGCATCGTTTTCAATCGTTTCAGATATTTAAAAAAAAATGATTTTGATGTGTCAGTGCTTTTTTCAGCAACCGGCTTTTTCCAAAAGCACGCGCGACTGCTAGCGGCACAGATGGGTCTGGGCAACCGTTTCCAGCATCGTGCCAGTACATCGCTCGCTGGAAAAAGCGCTACGATGCGTCCATGCTTGTTGGAACAAACTAAATTCAAAAGCTGCCCGCTGACTACGCTGAAGTGATTGCGAACTTCAGAAAGGCTTTTTTGTTTAATCGCCGAGAGCATGTTTATGGGGATTACAGCACTGCCAATGTGGACCGGACTATAACGCAAATGGACTGTCCAGCAACAAGAACAAACAACACTACCGACGATTCAACTTTCCGAATGCCCAACACCGGCTATGCCCGGCGAGGTATGACCGTTGCTTTGTGAGCAATGGCAGCAGCAGTCAAGCTTCCAGCGTTGATCGTGCTTAAAGAGCCAACAGGCCGGATATCTGCGAAGGCACTATATGCACTCAAGATTCCGACTGTGCTGCTTTAAACTTGCTCTGCCGTATATATAGGCAGCTACACGCTTAGACCTATGCAAGGCAGAAACAAAAACTATAAAACCACCCCACCGTAACCTCCCCTTCAAACTTAAAAAAGAAAAGTTTGATTGTGGCGCCATCAGTTAACCTAGAGCCACACCAATTCCGTCTTGCTTCGCCATAGTCCCAGGAGATGGCGCAGCCTCAGACCAATTTCAATGGTCAGGAGGTTAGGTACGCCCAGTGGGTAGGCCGCATTTATCCACCGGTCGTGTTTGCGGCTTGTTGCCTTTGTGCTTCCTTACGGCATGCGCTTTCGTAAGTTGTCGATTAATTTTGTACTAGTATCCTTTTCAGGAAATGTGCGGGCCACATTATCTAGAAACGGGTGGATGACCTCTTCCATCCTTCAAGATTGGATACGCAGGGTCCGGGGACCGAACGTCGACGACGTGAGAAGGATCTCGTGCGGGATCAGGCGCCGATTCATAAAACCAAGGCTGCCTGAGATGCTCTCTACGCCAGAGACACAGACGTATCCCTTATACCAGGCATCGTCACATCAGTACTGCAACCCTCCGACGTCTCGTGGATGCAACCGTTCAAGGATGCGTTGCGCGGGCGTTGAGCCGTGTACTTCCGGGCTGGTGAGGTAACTCTCAAGGGAAGTCCCAAGAGGCCGTCTAACCAGAACCTCGTAGACTTCGTGGCGGCCTCTCTCTCCGAGCACACGGTGCTGCGGTCTTTCAAGACGTGCGGCATTTTCAACGAGCCTCGATGGAACGGAGGACGGCGAACTCAATGACCGTTTGGCGTCGGTGGACGATGCGGCGGAGGCGGGACCCGGGGAACACGAGAGCCTGGTAGACGAGGCCTTGGACTTGATTTTTGACAGCGGCAGTGATGTTTCTTTCAATGGATTGAGCGACGAGAATTAGCGACAGTAGAGGCACAAAGAAACCTGCCGTTTCTCGTATTCTTCGTGGTTTTTGAAGTTGACTCCTGAAACATGGTCGACCACACTTTTTACTACAATTATCTCTGGCAAAAGGGTCAGCACCCTTTCTAGATTCTACGTACTGTACATTTGTGTACCGTGTTATTTGCAACGTTGCGACCCTCCTCGCCAAAACTGCCCGCTCTAAGCTCTCGTCACGAAAGGCTGACTAACACAGGCGCGCTTAAAATGCAAAAGCATTTCTTTATTTGCCTTTGTAAAAACATGAAAGCAAGTACGCGCATTCGGTATTTTGAAAGTGCTTGGAACAAATGGTCATGGTCCTTGTAAAGGCCTTAAATTAAAACGCGAACCCATTCCCCATGTCCATTGCTCGGTATATCGTTGCGTGTCCCAGTTTCATGTCCGACCTAGTGCACAAAATAGACTCTTCGTAGACCGTACGTCAGAGCTCTACACTACTAGCGGGAGCATGTTTGCCGTCATGTTGAGCACACTTTGAGCTGACGGCCACAAGACCAAAAATCCGCAGCATATTCGACATACGAAAAGTTCCTTATAAAATTAGACATCCCAATCTCTTGCAACGCTGTTGCGAGGCGGAACACAACCGTTCTTAATATAACGCGCTCACCTTTTTCGTTACACCTGCTTCACGCACGAACACGCCGACCAGAACCATGCGGTAACAGCAGCACCGAGGCACCAAGGCCGACAGTCTGCCACCGTCTCGGTGGCACTCCTCTGGTTCTTCGCTCGTCCGCGAGAGGGCGAGCGGCGGGCTGGAGTTGCGAATACATTGTCCTGAACCTCTATTCGAATCCCTCTTTCAGTTGCTAGCTTTGACCTGAACCAGTCTTCGATTCCTTCTTCCTGCTCCTATATACCTTGTCCTAAACCTGTATTCGACTCGCGAGCTGTATGTGGATATTCGTGGGTACAAATAGGGCTCGCGGCTCCCTGGTGAACGTGCTCCTTTTCCTCTCCTGTGCCCCCAAAACAAACAAAAGATTATTGAATAATAAAAAAACTCACAGTCTTGGCATCCTTTCCGTATGGAAATCTTATATCGGGGACATATCTGGCCATATCAAACATTATATGATTATATACGGCCTATATACAGCCTTAAGTGGAGTATATACAGCCTTATCTGGCGTATATCTAGCCTTATCTGGCGAATATAAAGCCTTATCTGGAATATATACAACCTAATCTGGCGTATATAGACTTATCTGGCTGCCGGTTTTCAATATATAAAAAAGTTTGAAAAATGTTTAAAAAAAGTGCTTTGTTAGCAAACTGTGAATGACTTATTGTTCGCGAGCTAAATATTAACACAAATAATCCTAAACTTCAGCTTTGGCAAACTTAAGTTTGAGATTTTTCGTGCTAATTTTAACGAGGATTTCAATGTAGCTCAATTATTTCGAAGTGTTAACATTACGCCCGAATACACAATTTGCTAAATCCCACAAGCGCCGGGCCCGTACTCGAGGTGTCATGTGGACGGTGTTTCTTCAGCTGCCTAGTGATCGGAAATTTCGACCAATTTATGGTTACACAGTTTTGAGTGTAATTCGGAGTCACCCTGAACAAGTGTATAGAACCCAAGTACTTATCATATCACTTTTAAAATTCGACTCCAATGTCAGTACTCTGCATGCTGTCCACCCCTCAAGCTGGATGAGCTGCAAACATCTTTTACACTGTTACCATTCTCGTACAGCTTCAAAGACGCTGATATTAAGTTAGTAACGATAAAAATGCTATAAACAGCTCCGCTGAATCCGAGCTAAATCCCGGTTTTGGTTGTTGTGATTTCTCGGCTTTTAAGTAATTCCTGCAAAAACGACAATCACGAGAATGATAATATTGTAAGTGATTTTTGCGGCTCAGCCAGGTTGTAAGGTGGATCGCATGCACAGTATCATAAATGCTGCCATTGACGAGAAATTTTAAAAGTGATATGACAGGTCCTTGAGCTTTATGGGACTAAAAAATTACGCTCGAAACTGTGTAACCATGGAATTGATCAAAATTAACGATCACTAGGAAGCTGATGGATCACCGTTCCCATAATTCCTCGAGTGCGGGCCGGGGCACTTGGGAGAATTGTAGACAATAGAAAAATATAAAGTGCTGACTTCAGGCTTGCGTCCGTTTGATATGCCTGGCCAGATCTGGAATTTCGATACTTAGCCAGGTCGCGGATTTCCATACCTGGCCAGGGATGTCAGACTATATCTGGCATTATGAGGCTATATGTGGCCAATTCTTGATATGGCCTTACCTGAAATTTTCAGATCTGACTAGATATAAATATTTTGTAAGGGTTGTACAACACTACGTACATACAGCGGTACTGCTTTTTGATAAAAAAGATGTGTTTATTGACCCTGTTTCCTTTATTATTCTAGAAAAAATTTTGAACCGTATACGCATAACGGGTGTCAGAGGCAGTGGCTGGCTAGCGACCATGCATTTATTTGCTTAGCGGGTGAAGAAACGTGTTGCGGCCTGGTGTACTTTGTTGTAGTCGACAATTATACTTGTCCCCTTTGGAAAGGACTGTTCCCTCCATATTGTTTGTTCTTTAAATTAGCGCCCCGCCCCCCTTCCTTTTTCTGCAACTTTCTAAACTCTTGTAGTTTTGTCAGCGGCCCTAACCCCATGTCACTGTGGCCACCACTGCTACATACCTTGTCCTGCGCCTGTATTCGATTTCCTCTTTCTATTCCTATGTACGTTACCTTAACCTTGTATTCGGTTCCCTCTTCCTGTTTCTATATACCTTGTCCTCAACCAGCGCTCGGTTCCCTCTTCCCGTTCCTTTATACCTTGTCCTGAACCAGCCTTCAAATCAAGACAAAGGTTGTTGTTGTATTTTATTGTCTTTAGAAAATGTTCCCCGTAAACAAATTGTTTTCTTTTGTCCTGAATTTGTAAATTAGAAACTAACGTTAGTGCTTCTAGCCCGAGGGGCCAAGTTGGTGGCCATGGCGGCCACTATAAAAGAGGCGAAATAGATTAATTATATTTAGCTAATTAACAAATTATCAAAATTAAGTTGCTGCATTTCCATGTTTGGGGCATTCTATAGAGTGTCCCAAGCGGACCTTCAGTTGTAAAACAAGCCGGAAAATCGGCGCCTGCCTATAGAATTCTCAGACGTTCACCGAATGTGCACTGAGTAGGTCAGTTTTACTGTGGGGAATTGAGCAAAAAACTTGCCAAAGTCCACGTTAAGCGCGTTAGCAGACGATCCGAGTTACCGACGATTTCAACTTATGGCGCCATCTCCCGACAGGCACAGTGAGCAGATAACAGAGTTTGTCGTTTTGTCACTGCGCTTTTCTGGAGATGGCGTCACAATTAATGACGTCTGTAACTCGGTCGTCCACGAACGAGCCTTACGTAAACTTTGGCAAGTTTTTGTTCTTGTTTTCTACAGAAGGAGAACTACGCCTTAAAATTTCACACGGTAAGACTGACCTGCTTAATGCACATTTGGTGAAAGCTTGATATTTCTTTAAAGTGTGAACGCCGATTTTTCTGGCTCCTTTTAGAGCGAACAGTCAGTTTGGAACACTATATATATATATATTTAGAGAACTGACGCTCTACGTCAATAGGATGTTTTGGCAGATTGTTTCTCCCGTCCCGCAACGCTCTCCACACCAGATACGAGATCCGGAACTCTGCAGTCAAGGCCAGCGTCGCGTGCGCATTAGTGGCGTCTTCGTTGCGCAGAGCGCAGCGGAGTACTGAAAACGGTCTACAAAATTCCCTAATAAGCCTAGTCATGCCGTAAAACTTTTATTAAAAACTTCGTAGTGGGCGCTACGGGGAGAAAAAATCTCACCCTTGTGCACTGCCTTAAAAGGACACAAAGCGCGGAAGGAGCAACAGTGATGTCGATGTCTTCGCCCTCCGCCGCCTCCTCACGCAAAGCCGGCAGTGATAGCGCGGCTCTTTTTGCCTGTATTATCTATTTCAGTTTTTTCACTGGAACAAATGCTACAGGCGCCCAGTATGTCATTCTGGGTTTTTAGGACATCAGCTCGTAAAGAAATTTCGTCTTTATCTTGTTTCTTTCAATCCAGGTGACGTCCTGTTCTCAAACTTTCGCATTTTCTCGCCACTTCTAGGGTCACATTCTTTCGGAGTTTCAGCTTTATACGACGTGTGGCTTATTTATTCGGGCAAATAAACAGGGCTTTATTTTCTCGTTCGGACCCGGTAACGTACATTCTGATTAGCGCGTTTTCATGTGCACCACATCACCTCGTTTACGAGGGAAACAGGGGAGGGGAGCGAGGCTAGGTAAATACGCCTTCGAGAATCACCCAGAAATCTTTAGTATGTTTAGACGGCACCAGCTATGCTTACCCGATAGAGAGTGAGAAAATCTGGGAGCTGGATAAAGGCAAAGGCGTGGACCACTGAGGCGTATTAACCTAAACCTCGCCTCCCCTCCCCCCCTCCCCGCCTCCCTTTCCTTTGTCTTCCTCTCTTTCTCTCCATAAGCCAGGTGACGGGACGACGTAATGCGCCAATCAGAGTGCCCAAACTAACCTACGCGACCAAGTTTGTTTCTTTTTTTTACTTTTTTAGTTACAATTTTTTTTTTTTGGAAAGCGTCGACTTTTGTTTTGTATCTGCTAGGGATTATGGATTATTGAATGCTTCGTTTAACATTGTCGTGCTTTGTTAGCCGTCGTCGACTTTCTGGTGCGGTCGAGCGTTTGATTTGATCGTCTTTCTCCCGCGTGCGCAGGAGAGAAAGAAGTTCGAGTACCGCTTGCACACCTGCGTCTCCAACCTCACTGCCATGTCACTGCACAGGTTTACTGAGGTAAGATACGAACCGAACATCGTGCCCCTACACTTAGAGCAACGCTAGCTCTGCCAACAAAAGAGTATGAGATTCCTACCCGGGCATCAGTACATTGTGACCATCTTTGTTTCCGCTACATATCTTCGCAGCTTTCAGCCTCTTTTAAGCTTTTTCTTTACGCGGTTCTAGAAGAATAAATATATCCGCTGCGTCTGTTTCAACTTGTGCAGACTCCCGATAGATTTTCTTCCGCATTTTCACTGAATCCATACGAGTCTTTTTTTTTTTTTTCGCTCATCATAAATATGCAAACTCTTTTCTTTTTTATGGTGGCCCAGTTTCTGGCAGGGCACCTTGCCTATAATGTGTACTGTCTATTTATTTTGTTATTTTAATATGTGCACTGAAAAAAAAAAAAGGCTCGAGGTACACCTAAGCACTTCTTATGAGTTGTGCATGCGAAAACATGCATGTCGTTTTGCTGTTCCCTTATTTCGGCGGCGGCGTCTTGCGTCGACGTCCGAGCACGCGCTCTCTAAGGAGATCAAAGCCGAAATCCATCAGATTTCGGTTTCACTGCGCTCCACTGGAAGCAGGGAAACTTGGTGCCGTTCGGCTAGCCTTTTCGCGCGGCTTCAAAGCTGGGAGCCATCAGATATCGGCTTCACTTGGAGAAAGGATTTAAGGTGCCGTTTGGCGCGGTTTCAAAGCTGATGACGTCGGCTCGCTCCATGGAACAGTTAATGCTTTCGCATTTAAACGACTGATTCAATCCTTCGTGGGACCCTTTCAGGCAGCTCTGTCAAGGCGTAAACATAAAGGACAACGCCCTTTCTAAAGCGAGCAGTGACTGTAGCCAATGACAGCTTCAGAAACGTAGGGCGTGGCCAGTCCCAAGCATCTCATTATCGCTCCGGAACCAATCATACTGCGTCATCAGCCGATAAGGACGCCAAGAAGCGAAGCATAAGCAAGAAGCATGAACATAATGGCTGTTAGAGAGAGAAAAGAAAAGAATAGCTGCGCTAAACTTTCTCTCTCTCTCTCTGTCTCTGTCTCTCTCGAGTTTTATGTGGTACAAGCTGCGCATATGGGACGTTCCCAGAAATCGTAGCGGTTCGCTCGCGGCCCTTTTTAAATATATTTCTTTTAATTGGGTAGCTTTATGGGAAGTGATTAGATTTGGCTCACTCGACTATGGTTATTGAAATTGGAGATATGGGCAATTTGTTCATTTTGAGTTGCAGGTTGATCATAAACTCACCCCAATGTTGATGTTGTTTTCTTGGGCAACGGCAATTATTGTCGATGTTTCACAGCGCGTCTCACGTGTGTTTTGTTTTTCCATTAAGTGCTTTCCACGTAAATTTCGAAGGAAGCCACAGCGTTACCTGACGCCATAAGACTTCACAATATACCCTTTTCGAAATTCAGTGCCATCTGGCGGCTCAAAAAGCCTTTTTTACGTTCGACACACTAAGAACAATCATTAAACTTTTTTTTTATTTGTGTGTTTTTTCATTGGCATCATTCTTTTTGCACGTGAATGGCGGATGAGAATTAATTCTATCATCTCACAATTTTTTGTTGATTCATTTCAGTTTCGAAGGTATGAACACAACAACTCACCAGGAGCTCAAATCTGGACACTTGGAGAAAAAGTCGGCGAAGAATATGGCGGCCGTGATTGGCCGGCATCGCCCTTGAGCTTGTCTCCGGCCAAACATGGCCGTAGAATTCCTCACCGGCTTTATCGCCAAGTGTCCAGATTAGAGTTCCCTGTACAAAGCAGCAGCCTATAAATGCCTCGATTAAATTTCCGTCATCAAAAGACTCTAGAGCCAAGCTTGTGCCAAGAAATTGATTGAACCACATCCCGAAATAAACGTTTACGTAGCCGTTGTATCTAATTCCTGCGTCGTGTTGTACCGACGTCTCGAACGTGACAGGCCTCCAATATCCTCCGCTTGGAGTATCTTCATGCTCTTCTTTTATCAGCCTCAAGAAGGCCGCCGTTAGTTTGGAACCAACGCCATACATTGAGATGATGATGATAGTGATTGGTATTGTCACACTGAATTTTGAAAAGGGTGTGTCTTCCCGCAGAACTTTGCGGACTAGTTTCCCCGTTGAATCCAGCGGGGAATCACAGTGTCGCGTAAACACTGTGACGTCACGTAAAGTTATTTGACGTCAGCGCGTCACGTGACGTCGAAATCTCCCTGCGGAGGAGGGAGAAACTCTTCGCGTGACGTCAGAGTGTCACGTGACGTCCCGGGAAGTCACGCGACGTCACATGTTGAACAGTGGGCAGCAGAGTGCAGCGCCTCGGCTATCGTCGCAGTTCCCTGCGGGACACGGCAGAGTGTCGGCCATTTTTCTTGCATCCGATGGCACGCAATATCTCCGATATTTAACAAATACCATAGCCAATTTTATTTTTCCGTACGGGGGTATGTATCTCTTTTCTCTCTCTCTTATGTATTTAACCTATTACTCTGCAGGATATATCGGACGAGGTCGCCATGGCTGCGAGGGGTTTTTGCTCGAAGGACGGGTAAGGAAGTCCGAGTAACGATCTGACGCGTTAAGAGGACATTGAACTTACCCTTTATCAGTCCTCGGTTCCCCCGCGACGTGCAATAAATACACCGTACTTATCATTGTCCTCCCACCATAAATTCAAAGTATCGGTAAAAATAAAACTCGTAAATTTCGGGTACTTCAGATGAGTACCGTAAAACCCTGAGCAAGCGCCCACATAGAAATTTGGAGATAATCATGGAAGTAGAAAAAAAGAGGATGCAACATACCAGGCTCAAGCCAGCCAAACGAGAAAGTACCAAGTGAAGCCGGAAGTAGAGCTTGAGCTCGGTGGGAATGCCCCCACGGATGCACAAAGGTGTACTTTTTTGGTTTTGTTCGTTTTTGGTCATTGTTGGGGGCGTGTCCCTCCGAACCGGAAGTCTCCCCCGGCTCGAACAGGGTGTCTTTTTAAGCTTAACAGATTTGTTTAAAAAAAGCGTGAAAGTTACAATTATGTGGTTTGTGCAAGTGAGTTATACGGCCAGGGGGACATAGTATAGGGGGCTAATCGTAACGATCAGTCGGCTAATTAATTAAAATTCGTTAATTAACTTTTTAAATAATGAAAATAGACATATGGTTCCAATTAGAAACTTGCTCAGCGTCATCGAAAACCACTAAATCAACTCTTTTTAGAAGGATATAACGCAGGGGCAGTATATTACGGCGTTCCGTAAAAACGCTCAATTTGGACGCGTTTCTAGGTTTCGATTTCTTATCGGAGCGCATCTCTGCGCCCGCGGTCCTGCTCCCCAGTGGCTGAGACGCGCAACACACGTGCGCCCAACTTCCCTCCATGCTACGAGGGAGGCGAGGGGTGGCTTTGCGCCGCGACCACCGGGGGGCAGGACCGCGGGCGCAAAGATGCGCTCCGATAAGAAAGCGAAACCTAGAAACGCGTCCAAATTGAGCGCTTTTTTAGAACGCCGTAAAATGCTGCCCCTGCTTTATGTCCTTCTAAAAAGAGTTGATTTAGTGGTTTTCGATGACGCTGAGCAAGTTTCTAATTGGAACCATATGTCTATTTTCATTAATTAAAAAGTTAATTAACGAATTTTAATTAATTAGCCGACTGATCGTTACGATTAGCCCCCTGTACTATGTCCCCCTGGCCGTATAACTCATCTGCAAAAACCGCATAAGTGTAACTTTCACGGCTTTATCTAAACAAATATGTTAAGTTTAGATATACACTATATATATGGGTGGTTTCATTTGGATTCAGGCAACGAGTGGCAGTCGTATTTTTTATTTTGCTTCAAATTTTTATATTTTGTGGAGCATGTTCCAAGAAGAACAATCCTTTTTATTTTAATGTCCTGACATGATTAGTTCCTGAGAAAAAAAATCTCAAAGAAGCGGGAAAGAACTACGAGGTTTTGACGATTGTCGTGTGTGGCGTTTTTGAATCACTCTCAATCTCAAAGTATTCAAAAGAGAGCGTCTATATTTTTTTAGTGTGATATATATGCAAGTAGGTAAGACGACATTATAACTGCTATTTATTATTCGTCGCTCCAATTTTTGTAAAAATCCCCAAACATGCCTCCGCGAACAACTGTGACCTAAATTGCGGATTTTATTTTGAGTCGACTATGTTTAGTATCGCTTTTAAAATAATACCACGTGTAGAACCTTTCATTGCCTTCCAAATTAAGCAAAGTTTGTGTTTTTATCATGTACGAGTACTGAGAAATAAATTATGAAACAGAGAGGGTTTTCACTTTTCGTTCAATTTCAGCACGCTGTATAAAAAAAAACATTTTTAATTTTTTTTTTTTCGCGTCGCGTTCTCTTTACACCTTTCTTTTAGCCAGAATACATTCCGTTAGAGGTATTTGCCTTGGTTTTGAGTTTTAAGCCTCTAAATATGCTAAAAAAGAGCAAATGCCGATGGTGGGATTTGACGATTTTCGTGTGTGGCGTTTTTGAACCACTCTCAATCTCAAAGTATTCAAAAGAGAGCTTCGATATTTTTTTATTGTGATATATATGCAAGTCGGTAAAACGACATTCCAACTACTATTTATTATTCGTCGATCCAATCTTTGTAAAAATCCCCAAACATGCCTCCGCGAACAACTGTGACCTAAACTGCGGATTTTTTTTTAGTCGACTATGTTTAGTTTTGTTTTTAAAATAATACCACGTGTAGAACCTTTCATTGCCTTCCACATTATGTAAAGTTTGTGTCTTAATCACGTACGAGTACTGAGAAATAAATTATGAAACAGAGAAGGTTTTCACTTTTTGTTCAATTTCAGCACGCTGTAAAAAATAAAAAAAAAACTTTTTTTAATTTTTTTTGCGTCGCGTTTTTTTACACTTTTTTTTAGCCAGCATACATTCTGTTAGAGGTATATGCACTAGTTTTGAGTTTTAAGCCTCTAAATATGCTAAAAAAGAGCAAATGCTGATGGTGGGTTTATGGGTTATAGCTGTATATTTTATTCTTTATTATAATAATCTAAGGGACGTTGAATAAATACTCATATAAAAGACATGAATGTCGTTAGGCGTATAATAACAAGTTTGCAATTCCAAACGTCTAAACACTATAAAATCGCAACTGCCGAAAGCGGGTTTTCAGACAATTTCCGCCGGTGCCATGATTGGAGGGGCCTCAAGCCTAAACCCTATGCGCTACATAATCTATACTACGTTAGAAATATCAAAGTATAATATTGTAAAACATTAGAGTAAAATACACTTCCTATTGGAAACCTAGATTTTTAAATGCGAAATTTTATATTTTTAATGCGAAATTCATGTTGATAACAGAACCGAATCATTTTTTAGCATATTTAGAGGCTTAAAACTCAAAACCAGTGCATATACCTCTAACGGAATGTATTCTGGGTAAAATAAAGGTGTAAAAAAACAAAACAAAACAAAAAAAATTAAAATGTTTTTTTTATACAGCGTGCTGAAATTGAACGAAAAGTGAAAACCTTCTCTGTTTCATAATTTATTTCTCAGTACTCGTACGTGATTAAGACACAAACTTTACATAATGTGGAAGGCAATGAAAGGTTCTACACGTGGTATTATTTTAAAAACAAAACTAAACATAGTCGACTAAAAAAAAATCCGCAGTTTAGGTCACAGTTGTTCGCGGAGGCATGTTTGGGGATTTTTACAAAGATTGGATCGACGAATAATAAATAGTAGTTGGAATGTCGTTTTACCGACTTGCATATATATCACAATAAAAAATATAGAAGCTCTCTTTTGAATACTTTGAGATTGAGAGTGGTTCAAAAACGCCACACACGAAAATCGTCAAATCCCACCATCGGCATTTGCTCTTTTTTTAGCATATTTAGAGGCTTAAAACTCAAAACCAAGGCAAATACCTCTAACGGAATGTATTCTGGCTAAAAGAAGGGTGTAAAGAGAACGCGACGCGAGAAAAAAAAAATTAAAAATGTTTTTTTTTATACAGCGTGCTGAAATTGAACGAAAAGTGAAAACCCTCTCTGTTTCATAATTTATTTCTCAGTACTCGTACATGATAAAAACACAAACTTTGCTTAATTTGGAAGGCAATGAAAGGTTCTACACGTGGTATTATTTTAAAAGCGATACTAAACATAGTCGACTCAAAATAAAATCCGCAATTTAGGTCACAGTTGTTCGCGGAGGCATGTTTGGGGATTTTTACAAAAATTGGAGCGACGAATAATAAATAGCAGTTATAATGTCGTCTTACCTACTTGCATATATATCACACTAAAAAATATAGACGCTCTCTTTTGAATACTTTGAGATTGAGAGTGATTCAAAAACGCCACACACGACAATCGTCAAAACCTCGTAGTTCTTTCCCGCTTCTTTGAGATTTTTTTTCTCAGGAACTAATCATGTCAGGACATTAAAATAAAAAGGATTGTTCTTCTTGGAACATTCTCCACAAAATATAAAAATTTGAAGCAAAATAAAAAATACGACTGCCACTCGTTGCCTGAATCCAAATGAAACCGCCCATATACAGTATATACTGTATAACGTATATATACAGTATATACGTATACAGAGTGTTTTTTAACTGCACCAAATTTTTAAATAAAGGGGGGAAAAGTTTATGAATGCGGTTTTCACTGCGTGTTTATACACCTTTTCCGCTTAGCCTCGCACCCAGCCACGTTGTCCCCCTATCCGGTGTGCGTTCCGAACAAAAAGCAGAGATTACAACCCCGAATAACAAAAGTATAGAGGGGTCATAACAAGGACGACTGACGGTTGCAATTAAAATGTTAACACGTTCTACTGTCGGGCCGAGAAGAAATCGATGTTTTCAAGCATACCGGAAGTTCCAGAATATAAGATGGCGGCGCCCACATGGAAAAGGTGCATGGCTTGGCGGACATTAGATGGGAATATAAATCCATCACTATTATCAGACTAATTAACTAAAATCCGTTAATTAACTTTTTTATTACTGTAAATAGGATATATATGCTTATATTACGAACTTTGAGGCAGTCATATGCCAAGACTGTTCCATATTTTGTAGAATTCGCGTAACCAGCTTGTGTACCGCGATATTCGTTCACGAATTTTGTACTTTTTATCCGGCTAATGTAACAAAGTTTGGCTATAGTGGCCACTTTCGTGGGTTTGCGGAATTGAGTGGATAAAAAGTCGGATTAAGTAAAACATTCGGGCGCAGATATTTTGGAACACCGGCACATTACGCGAATTCTACAAAATGGAAAGACATTGGCATATGACTGCCCTCAAAGTTTGTAATTTAAACATATAGGCTAATTCGTAATTAAAAGTTAATTAACGGATTTTGGTTAATTAGTTTGCAATAGTGATGGTTATATTCCCATCAATGTCCGCCAAGCCATATAAACTACGCAGGGAAAACCGCATTCATAAATCTTTTACCCCTTTATTTAAAAGATTTGGTGCAGTTAAAAAGGGCGTACCCTGTATATCAGAATGTTTAGCACGGTATATCGCAAAATAAGAATAGCTGAAGAGAGTAATACTACGAGTAGGAGGAAGGAGAGAGAGGAGAGTGTACGGAGGAGGAGGAGGGCATACCCTCCTCTCCGTACCCTCCCTCCTCCTCCTGCCTGAACAACGGGAAATGTACAGAAAATTTTCTCTTTTTGTTGTATTACCCATCAGGCCCGAAAGGCCGCCTAAAATCAAAGGCTGGCATATCGGGAAAGTTCGAAACGATAAAGAGAGATATTAAGAAAACACAAAAACAAGACCCGGAAAATCAGCAATTTGTATTACAAAAAAAAAAGAATAACACAAATTACGCAAATAAAGAAGAAGAAGCGAAAGCATGAATGTTAAAACGAACGCCGCTGCAGGGTGCTCTTTCGAGCTTTCCTGTGCAAGTATTGAGACGCTCGAAAAAGAAGTGCATGTCGGTTTTTGCTGCTCTTCTCGTGTAATTAAATCGTTGTTATTCAAACTACTAGTATAACAGAGAATTCTTAGGACCTCCGAAGTAAAACCTGATTCACATTGCGCGATTTTGCTTGCGATTTCGCAGCTGCGACGAGCGGACACCGCAGCTTTCACAACACTTTTTCTGCCGCACGAGCGACTTCGCATCTGCGAAATTGCGAGTAAAATCGCCCCATGTGAATCAGGCGTAAGGTGTACCTCGTTGTAGTAAAATTTAAAAAAACGTCTATGTTGTGTTTGTACTAACTGTGTCGCACACTGTACGTACAGTTTATGTTAAAATTCGCAGGAATGCATCTATGAGAACGACCTGACCCCAGATAGCATTGAGATCGCGCTGCAATGCGTGCGCTGGTTGCGGTCGGCGGTCTTCTGAGGAGCCTTCCGTTGTGATGAGCCCGTGGTTGAGCGGAGGAATAAAACAAAGCCATATAGGTCCCAGTACGCGTGCTTTTGTCTTTGTGTCCCGTTCCTTCTTATGCCGTTCATGCATACCGACGTCTGACGTTCCAGAGAACACCCGAACGTTAGCAGAGAGACAGGATGATGGAAACGAATTCCTGCACGGACACAGACGCGTTCGGGCTGTCAGAAACACGCGTGAAAAGATGCAGGCAAACATGTGTTGACACGAATAGCGCCAAACATGCAGAAACTGATAGAGAGGATGTGTACGACAGAGGTGCCAACTGCAGGGCTTCGGTCAAGCCGCCCTGACCGGAGATAACGCCCTAGAGACGTGCTGTCTTTTAGTCAAACGTCGGCTGACATGCATGCTGAAACTTGCAGGATGTTCCTTTTCAAGTTCTTCGTGTTTTGTGTATACTGTCGTTTGCTTATTTTTGTGTGTGACCATCCCTGCTGCAACAGTCCTGGACAAGGATCAGTTCTACGAATAGATCGGAACAAAATAAAATACGTGAGCGCCATGGGCGTACCAACCGGGGGGGGGGGGGGGGGCAAGGGGGCGCTTGCCCCCCCCAGTTCTCAGAGTGGGGGGAGCAAGGCATGTGTTTTGCCCCCCCCCCCTGAAAAAAGCCGCCACTGGGCAGGGCAAACACTGGCCGGCGGCGCCCATGGAAAACCAAAAACACCGCCCCCCCCCTCCGCCCTGGGGGGGGGGGGGGGAGGTCTGCTTTGCCCCCCCCACTCAAAAGCAAGTTGGTACGCCACTGGTGAGCGCCACCTTCAGATCAATTTCCGAAGCGACAAACACGCGCGTTTGGGGCTATATGCATGGAGATTCCACGCACGGCTGTTGATTTGCAAACATTGGAAAGGGTATGTAAAGCACGGTCCTCCTAATACAAACGAACTATTAAATATCAAATACTACCGCAACCATGCTCCAAGATTCCAAGATGACAACAAAAGGCAGCAAAGAGGTCGTCGAGGACAAAATGACTACAAGGAAAGGAGCGCAATACATGTGATTGCAAGATATTTATGAAAACTATGTACCTTACCTTTGTCTCTGCAAATATATTTATGAGACACTGGCTATACTCCGTTTCCCGATAACTCGGCGAACTGTGGAGGCTGCGGCACCCGCAGCCCAATAAAAGCGTCGGAGCAAGGCACGTGATAACACTTCATAGTCGAGACCACGAAAGCCTCGTTACCGCCACAGGAACAGCGCCGTCCGCGACCAAAAGTAGTTCTAGACTTCCTTTGCATGTAACGGCATTTGAGCTCGCGCGATTCCATCTCCATCAAGAATATATAAAAAGTAAAGAATACGTATTTAAGAATGTATGAGGTTCAATTACCTTTAAACCATGAAAAGTGATGCCACATCCGTATCCGATCCTATATTTTCTTTCTCCTTGTAGCGCCGTGGCCGTTGGCGCCGTTCTTTCTTTGTTTAGCTCAACCGGTTCGCACGTTTAGCACAGCTCTTCTGGCCGCCATACTACACAACACAGAAGAAAAACGAAGACAGTTTACTTTTAAACAATATTCATTTCTGATTAACCATCTCTCGAGAATAACGTGGCGTTTTGAACGATGTTTGAACGATCGCAGCCGTGTAATCGACCGCTTCCGCTCAAACCATCGTCCTGACATTAACATTTGCCACAGATTCGCGGGTAAATTGAGCGTATGGTTGTGTCATGACCGGTTCCCGAAGAGCTCGCTGCTCTAGCGGACGGCAATATTGCGGTGGCGGACGTTCATCTGAAGTTGGTTGGTTTCGCAGCAGGCGACTTTTTGGCCATTAGGTGACAGTTGCCTTTTTCTTTATATTGTTTACATTAAAATTTTTAGGGGTAGTGAATGTTCCGACGTCCACCATCAAAATAAAACGAGTGGGTTAAAGTGATGCTGAACCGAAATCTGGATTCCACAAAACACGCGGCAAAAGCGTGCAACGGGATGCTACAAACACCAAAACATCACTCATACAGCGATATCTCGAACGGATGACCGTATTTCTAAAACAAAGGAAGCTCATTTGACAGATATGTATACGTCTTGTTTCTCCGAGAAGGAGAGGGAACGGCTTCGCGTCTTCTCCGCCTCGCCGCCTTGAGGGAGCGAAGCGAAGAGAGAGGAAACGAGATATCTTGACGTCACGCGCCTCGTCGGCCTGGTTCAATCTCGACTTCTTTTTCCAAAAATGCGGCCGTCCATTCGATATATCGCCGTACAAGTAGTGTTGTAGGGATTGTAGCGTCCCGCCTACATCTCCTGCATTGTTTTTTTTATTAATTTATGTTTTGGTTTAAATTTATTTAATTACGAAATTATCGGGACGTTACATGAAATGTTGGGAATGCAATTGTTGTGAATGCAAACATTGTCTCCTTGATGTTTCTTGACCGGAGCGAACGAACAACGGAGGTTCTGACGCACCGAGCTTAAAAGTTATCATATTGCCGTCTACGTCGGGGTTGTGCGATATATACACGCCTTTTCCGACAGCAAATGTCGTCCTATCAGCTACAAATTTAATTAGACGAGATTCAGCTCGTTTGTTTATATAAAACACGTGAAATAAATCATGAAAAACAACGGCGCCGCATTTTGTAATGTTTAGCGCAACCAAGCAAACGTATACGTGCGGCCTGATAGCTAATGTTGAACATTGAGTAGGTCATAAAAACTGCAGACGACTGTACGACATTTGTTTCCGAAATATTTGTGTTGAAATGCGTCGCCGCCTGCAAACAAGGGAGTATTTGTTTGACCGCCACTTTCGATCACCTTCCAGTCCGGACACCGAAGAAGGCTCCGAAACTACCGAGTTTTAAGTTTGAGTCGTCAAAATAATGCTAAAAATAATTTCACGAGAGACGTCAAAACTTGTTTAAACATTTTAACGGCTTTAGAAAGTGGCGTCACGGACGTCGAAATGATATTTCAAATTATTTTGAACGTAGACGTCGAAATAATCACTGCCTTTCAATGTTACCAGATTACCTCAGTTGTGGAACACGCCGCCCACTTTGCCCTATGTAGCACTTGCCACAGGAAACTGGTATGTGGTACACAACGCCCATTTAGCACGAGGTATACTGCGTCCTGTGAGCAACTGTGCATTGTTTCTTTTCTTGATTTGTTCTTTGGTTTGTTCTGCGGCACATGGAGTTCGCCTCGTTTGGTGCCGACCAGTGGCGTCACAAATTGCCGCCGAATTCAGCAGGTGCGGCGCTCAGGGGAGTGTTAAGGGAGTGTCTGACGGGCCACGAAAGGCGGGGGAGGGGGGGGGTCACGGCGGTCTACCGCCCCGGTGCCGCTGACCCTCGTGACGCCACTGGTGCCGACCCCGACGCCACAACTTGAATATCATATCTCCCGACAATCTGGGTTGTGTGTGAGTCCATGTATGTAAGGACATAGCCTCCACTCTACTGACAAAGCCTGGCAGATCGCCACGAGACGCGGCCACCGAAAGTGAAAAGGTAGAGCGGCAGACAAGAACCGGGGGGGGGGGGGGGGGGCTTTACAAGAATCATGTAACGAGCGCCCCGCTGCGGCGAGACGCCGAAACACCCTTGTCCCGAGCGATGGAATGTCCGCTCGTACTTCTCGCGTTCCTCGGGTTACCACTTCTTTTCTCCTCGGGTTTGAAACCATGTTTCGGGTCCTCGCCGCTGCAAAAGCTGTGCGCTGAATACCAGACCCCCCAGAGATGCTCTGTGTTACCAGATCCTCGCGCTTCAAATCTGCTAACGGGCACTCTATGGCTCCGTCATGTCGAACTGCCAGGCTTTGTGAGTATAGACCCTTTTGCTACACAAACATGAACTGCTTCCTGCACGTCCCAAGCAACTTCCGGTTCATAAAAAGTATAGACAAAGTCCACCCTAACACCGCTGTCAGAAATGTCGATGAAACGTTTAACCACCAGATTCTCCAGGTGAACGCCAAAAGAACGAAAAGCCGAGATATGTTAAAATGTTTCGAATATATTGTAAACCAACTTTGCCTCCTCCAAGACGTTAAATTGACCAGCCGAGGGCTCTCGTTAAATCTCCAACTTTGATTTGGAGTTTTAGCGCTTACGCTTTCTAGCACTGGCGACATAGGCAAGCTCGACAGACTTGCAAGGACGGAGCGACCGGAAGTTGCTTGGGACGCAGGAGAGCAGTTCATGTTTGTAAACAGCGAAAAGGGTCCTTCTATTTGTAGCTTTCGATGAAGCCTCATTCCTGCATGTTGGCGCTTCAATTTTTGGCAAATAATTTCAGAAACGGCCACCAGGTGAGAATCTGGATAACCAGACCCTCGTAGACGCCTAATCTTGTTTTTCAAAACTTGGTTCAAGTCGATAGTGACATGTCTTCTTTGGGGTGGAAGCAACGTTACTAGAGCCACTCAGTTGGGAAACTGCCATAGAGACTGCTCTGAAAAAGTGGCGCCAATCCGCATCACACAAGAACCCGAGCTAATGGAGATCCCAACGCCGCCACTTCTCCACGCAGCGGCCAGTCCAGGAACTGCACGTGACTTCCATTTGCGTTGTAATCGGCCATTTTGGGGCCAGAACAGATACTGTGGAAGGCAGTGGCGTACACCGGGGGGGGGGGGGGGGGGCGAAGGGGCCCCCCGCCAAATTTTCGAGGGGGGGGGGGGAGAGAGGGGAGTCGGCGAGGTCACTGACTCTCGGGTTGCATCAATATCAAAACTTCGTGGAGCGGTTGTAAACAAAAAGGAAATAAGAAGGGAAGGGAATGCAATATGCCATTTGTGACATAGTAAACATAATAGAGAAATGCGTAGTTTTAACGCCTTATTTATCACAATATGACTAGAAGAATAATCAATTAACAAATATAGACGCTTTACACACGCGCCAGAATACAGCCGCCATGGCTGACCTTCTCTTGTTTTACCGAGATACCGAGGCACTGAAATTGGTGTGGACGAGCCTCCACAAAGGCCAATGCTGGGGAGAAATACAGAATAAAATCTAAGATGGCAATAACCTGGCCTGCTATGGTAATAATGAAGTGAAGTAAACAGAATAATGGGAAACAAAAACTGAAGGTCAGTTATGGCGGCGCCCATGCACAGCTGCTGCAAAGCGTCTATATTCCTTTACTTCTACTCTTATTGCTTCGCGAGAGTGCCCCATGTCCCTCTCGCGGAGCCGCCAAAGGCTTGTCGTGGCCACGGAGCACGGCCCCCCAGTCCTTGCCTTAATTGTTCCTCGAGGACCGCTGCTCTGGGTGCGTACCATGCGCTGTGCTTCGCTCGAGCGCAGTGGGAGCCCCTCAATGTTTCTGTAGCCTTTTGTTAATTTTGGAAAGAAGCATCGGTACTGCTCTTGCACCCCGACGGGGGTTTTTCTTGGAAGCAGTGTCCGGCTGACGGTCGACAGTTAGGGCGAAGGTTTTGGGAGTTTTCGGGGGTCTAGGCACGTGTCCTTTCTTAATTGGATTTTGTATTGTCTGTCTTTGTTTAGTACCGCGTGGCTCCCATTGGTCTAAAAAGAGCGATATCGGATTGGCTCCTCGGATGGCGGGAAAAGTCTTAGCAAAGTGAATATAGGCGCCTTGAAAGGCGCGGGATTTGCGGTTCAAGGTTCGAGTACGGAAGTTGTCAACGGCAGTTTGAGAACCGCGCGCGATAGGGTGCCGAGTGTGCGACCTGCTGCCTCCAGGACGAGAGCCAAGTGCAATATGTGAGTGTGTAAACAATTTTACGTCGTCCCTTTGTTGCGTTGTGTGACTTCCTTGACTTTCGCGTGGGTGAGCTTCTCTCTGTTCCGCTGAGGCCTGCGCAAGCCTCTCCCGCGGGGCAGGGAGGAATCCCATGAAGCTATGCAGACGATATGGCCAGCATCTCTTCTGCGAGTTGATGGCCCGTAAGGGTTCACCCAAGGGTCTTCGCGTGTGCTCCGTGTCACACTGGGGCGGGGCGTGGCGGGGGCCGCGGTTGCAGGCTCGGCTGCGCGGGATGCACCACACACGGCGGTGCGCTCGCGGAGTTTGGGCTTTGTGGCTGGGGGCCTCCGCCGTGGTCTGCGTGGGGGTGAGTTGGGGCACAGCCAGTCGTTTTATCTTCCCCTCGCAGGTTTTGATTATTGGTTGTTTCCATACTTGTATACTTGTTATTCTTATCTTGTACTTACGACTACTGTTTGTTTATGTTTTATACCTGCTCAGCGGCGGTGCTAGCAGGCGCACATGCGTAAAGGAATTGCTGACCTTTCTGTCTAGCCTTGCACGACGCTGAGTGGGCAAACTTCTCGTGCAAATAAGAATGTATTTATTATTATCATTATTTTTGTGAGACGGACTTCGGGAATCTTAGAAATCCATTACCGACGAACAAATCACGTGAGACTTTGTCGGTTTAGATCAGGTTAAGATAGGGAGTAACTTGTGGTGGAGCAGCTTTCCACTGTTTATCGTCTATCCATCAAAGATTGTTCCGCGTTTCTACTTATGCATCATTGTTTTATCAGCCCCGCTGTCTGGAGGCTTCGTGCATTGGAGTCGCTTTATAAAATATTTGTTTTTATGATTCTTGTTTCTGCTAACTCTGGTGTTTTCTTTTGACGTGACTTGTAGATAAAAAAAGTAAAATGAAAATGCCTTGCTGGTGGGGAATTTCGGGGCATGGTTTATATGTATCATAATCATCCCAAAACCAATATGACAACTTTATTTTAGTACTTAATAGAAGAATGCATAGTTATTAAAAAAAACTTTTTTTTTCTTTTTTATCTTGTCCCCTTTACTCTCGTTGGTCCACCCCCCCCCCCCCCCCTGAAATGAAATCCTGCGTACGCCACTGGTGGAAGGGCTTCGAGGTACCGCCCCCGACTCCCAAGCGGACGCGCCGCGGATTACTACCGTGATTAATATGCGCCTAACTCAGGACGCGCTACCTGAAATCCCGCTGAGGCAGGGTTGTATAAAAACAATATTAATTATACTGCAAAACCTTGCGAACTAAAGATTTTAGAAAATAACACCGCCCCCCCTTTTGTATTAAACTTCAATAAAAGTTACTACAAAGAGTTTTTTCCGTTAGTTTTTACGCAAAAACATGCTTTCTAAAAGCTCAAGGCGACCACAGTTAAGACAAATGATACAGAGTGGCGCTGTTGTCGCATTTAGCTCGGTCTCGGTGGACGCCAGCGGCCCAGGTTTCAACAGTGAGTTTCCCAACTGAGAGTTCTAGTAACGTTGGGTGGAAATAAGAGCAGTAGTGACAACACTCCTTTTTATGATTTTTGAATGTCCCGAGTTGTATGGAAGAAACCCGTGGCACGAGCGTGGCTCCAGGGGCGGATCCAGAACTCTGTTTTGGGGATGGGCGGAACAATTTGTAAGGATACTATTCTCCCATTCGACGGAGTGGTTCTCCAAGTTCAGAGTGCAAGTGTGCCTGCTAGGGTGCGACCTACCCTATTTTGAACCCTCGTCCTTGAGTACCGAGCCTTCTACAGACCCGTTGCTCTGGAACAGGGGGCGAGCGCGTCCGGGAGACGTAAGCGCCGTTCACGCACTCTTGCGACCGAGTACAACCGAGAGACCAGACCGGTTTTAGGACCGGATGCGCTGTACAGCGGAGCTGGTCAAGAGATCGCAAGAGGCTTAAAAACCGGTCTGGTCTCTCTCGGTCGTACTCGGTCGCACTCGGTCGCAAGAGTGTGAACGGGCCTTTATGCAAAGACGCGACCCTGTTATGCTGGCTGCACCATCCGTGTGGCACTGTAACGTTCGATTTTGCACGTGCCACGTTCGAATAGAAACATCTGTCAGCATCTATAAATGCGCGGTAACAAAACGTCTAAAAAAAATAGAGAATTATGCAGTTCGCGGTCTGCAGCGTCCCATTAAACATTCCTTTCATCCTTGCTTTCTCTCATAGCTTCCGCGAGCTCGTATGTTTCACTTTACGTGACAGCGAAGCCGAAGCTACTCGCAAAAGCACGTGCTCCTGGATGATGCTCGCACTGCACGAGCGCGCGTGCTTGCGGGCGCTGAAAGCTCGCAGCTCGCTCTTGTAGCCTCTGCTACGCTGGCGCTTAGAATGGATCTGAGTATAAAAAAACTCTAGTGGGGAAGCGTATTTACGCATGTATCGAAACGCGAGCCAAATATTATATTTTTCTCTCTTGGAGCCCTGCTCAGAACTTGGAAGCACCGCATAACTTTAGCCTTTCTTCATTCACTTCAGTGTTACACAAAATGAAAAAAAAAAAAAAATCATCCATATCGGAAGATGGCCTTGATCCTGCTATCCTCTAGTTTTCTTTCAATGATCCTGCTGCAAGCTGCCAAATATACATCGCAGAGGTGAAGAGCTACCCGGGATCTAACACATACTCCGCTTCTCTGTACATATGTCTGGCCTTCATGTGAAACTACTGTGGCGGTCAGGTAACACCTTAACAGTTCCAAAAAGGCATCAAAGTTCACTCCGGCCGCATTTTGAAAAGTTGACACTCCTTGCTTCTCAATGCTGTCCCGTAGAATTGGCATGATGCTCGCATGTGGAATTGAATGGTAAATAAAAGGGGGGGTGGAGGAGTGAAAGGAAAGTGCGGAGAGGAGAAAATGGACGCAACGCTTGGGGGGGGGGGGGGGGAGGATAACCCCTCGCCAGCGTTGCGTCTGCTTTCACCTCCTCCACCTCCCTTTTTCGCCCTACCTTATTAACCTGCAACATACTACAATTAAAGTGACAAAAAGGCTTTAAAAAAATAAGCGTGTTTTATTTTGTTGTTAGGCTAGATGGCGCGAGCTACCACTCTTATAAAGTGTGCAGCTTTCCTGCTATTTATCCATTAATTCTTTTAGTTTCGGTTTTTGAAGTTTTCAAATTGTAGTGTGATATTTTAAAAGAATTACAATTAGAAGTAAATATGTGATAACTCTAATAAATTTCTTATTAGTAATCTTATTTTTAAATAGAAACAGAGGATTTTCTTTTCTTTTTTCGATGTCACCGGCTCGTCATAGCCCACTTTACGGTTCAAGCTGGCAACGTTCATAGGCGGCTTTCGGCACGCCTATGCTAGCTGTGCGCTTTCCGTAACTATGTTATCTGCAAGAAACCTCATAAAGCTGTGAAAAAGGGAAGAACATGCGAAATTGTCATGTTGCCTGAGTCCGAGAAGATCGTTACCGTGCCTATATCGCCCCAGGAACTAGCTTTGCTGGCGGAAGTTGATAGGTAAGTCGCGATTTCCGACCCAAGGACACCCGTGTCGATCGCCCTTCTTGCTTGACGTGTTGTTGGTGATTGTTTTGTTTGTTGCATGGAAACTGGGACAAAGTTTCAAAAACGCAATCCACGATTTACTAAATCTCTTCAACTTCCCGTCGCGACCACGGCCAACAAGTCGCGCAATGTCGCTCGTAGAACGACTGTCAAGCTTACTTTCCGGGGTGAGGGGGTCAAGTGTTTATGTTTGATACTCGCTCGGCATGTGCTTCGAGGACTTGTGCATAACTGATTTGGTCGGAACCAGCGCAACTAGGTGTAATTTGTGGGCTCGAAGAAGCGTTTAGGCTTATTGCTGTCGTATCGGTGCGCCAGAGCTGCCCCAAAATCGCGGACAACGTGAAATAACGCGTTGAATGAGCCATGTATTGTGAAAATCGGTGGGAAGATCATTAGTGTGCGTGTTGGGACACGCACACTAATGGGACACTTACACTATGCACCCTAGTTGCACGTTTTTTTTATGTCACTTCTAGCCGACATGGCTGAGGCTTACTCGGGATTCCAACTGTGTTCCAGTCAAGCATAAGTCAATCCTCGTCAGCGCTATGAATTCCTTGGAAGTGTTTGCTTGGCCTTTACTGTAGTCTCTTATTTCTTATTTTTATGATTTCTATATTCGTAAAAATAGGTGATTTCGCGGCTCTTATAATGCCTCAATTTCCATAAGCAAGAAAAGCATCATGGTGTATTGTCTATGACATGGGTCATCAACAGGGTTCCCAGGAGCACCCAAGAAGCGTCTTCCCAGTTTTTAAAGGCCAGTTTACAGAATCGTCTTCTGCCTGGAAAGAAAATCGGCTCCCAGTTTCCTTCTCTCCATTCCCTCTCGTACTCTTCTCTCCTGCTCTACCAACAGGGGTTGGTCTCTGAGCTACTCCCTCCAGAAAGGAGAGCCACCCTCTTTCTCGAATGGAAAGGAGGAATTAAGGGAGAGTCTCTTCCTTTCGAGAGTTTCCTCCTTTCTGCTTGTTTGTCAGCCGTTAAGCACTATTTTAGCGATCTGAGCCGCCCATTGATGTGCATTATTGTTTACAAAGTCTGTAGGCATCTGTACTTCTTTGCTGCATCAATGCTGAGATTGGGAAGGGTTCCTTAGCTGTCAATCAAACGAAATAGGGTTTTCTCAGGTTCGAATAGTTTGGAAACACCTGGTCTATGCAGAACTCTGTATCGACGGGTTGCCAGAGCAAGCAGTGCACTTAACCCTTTGACGGTCACTGCTGTAAATGTGCGGCGATGATTACACATTTGAAGGTGACTGCCTAAATGCGAAACTGTGTGTATCGCAGGAGGTGTTTCTATTCGATATCTCTTTGGCGGTTGCTATTCGATATCGCTTTGGCGAACTATAAACACTATATTCGCACGGTGTTTCGCTTTGCTGAGCTATTTATAGTTTCCAAATTAGATGCTTCGTGCACGTGATGCTCACTTTGCATACCGGCTCTGGTGGCAGTGCCAATGGGAGCACTGGCTCTTTCAATTCAGACTTCCGTTGCTTTTCGGAATTAAATTCAGAGGATGAGAGCTCATCATCTAATGGAGAAGCTCTGTAAAGTACCTCCTGTTAGAAATCTGAACTGCTGGAATGTCGTGGAAGTGGACATGCCAAAATGAAATAGGATGGAAGAAAGGTGACAACTTTTCGCCTTCATTATTTTTGTTTAATGCTTCTAAACCTAAACGGCTTGCAAGTATGGTATGTACCCTTGCTAAATAAAGAGAAAAAAAACTGTGCATTAATTATTTTTAATACCATTCTTTTGGTAACAAAACTCCACCAATGGGAAACATCTCTTGGGGAAAAAACTCGACCACCAAGGGGTTAAGTTTGTGTTGCAAATCATATTCAGGTTGTGTTTTCTTCCCTATTCCTCATTCAAGAAAAACCCGCAGCGCCTCTTGGGCATTATTGCAGAGGGGCACAGTGCATTATAAAACAAATCAACATTCTCATGGCACACTGCTTCTGCTTGTAATCAATTCCACTCTAATATAGTATGCACAGAAGAAGGGTGTTTAAAACCATGTGTTCTGGCGTGATACGTTCGCAGTGAGATGCACTTTGACAGTTGTAACTGTGATATAAGTATGACGTTCTTACTTTGACATATTTGTCAACTTTCAGCCGTCTATTTGGCTTTCTGAGGCTGAACACGCCGGAGAACTTCAAGAAGAAAGCCCTCATCCTCAAGGTGCGTGCCTGTTTGTGCTCAGCTCTCTTTGCATTAGGCATAATACCCCTTTTAGTTTTTGTGTGCTTTGACGTCAGTAATACACGGAACGAGAATGTGGAATTACGAGTAGTACAGGGTGCGGCAATATGAGCTGGCCCAGTGGCGTTCCGGTCGGGTTGGCACCAGGGGCGGATGCAGGAATTTCCTGAGGGGGGTCAGGTGTTGGTCAGCGTACCATATGTTTAGGAACCCCTCCCCTCTCCTTCGTTTTACGCCTTAAATTTTTACACATGCAGAAATCAAGAGGGGGTCAGGACATCCGGACCCCCTCTAAATCCGCCCCTGGTTGGCACAAATGCCGTGTGGATATCCCCAGGTCAGCTAACCCTTTAAAAGAGCTTGGAACGGACTGACACATTTCCTAGTGTTGCAGTGTGGCAGTCAGTTGTATAGCATAGCATGTCGGATGCATTTCATGCTGAATTTTACCCCTTTAGGGTAGCACTAAACTGGACCAGCTCGTATTGCCACAGGCTGTACCTGTCTGCGGGCCCTGTGTGTAGCAACTAGCAGGTCGCAGTGTGGTCTGTTGTCAAAGCAATGCATCCTATCCTTTGCCAGCAGTCAAGACAGGATTGAGGCTCCCTCTTCTGTTGCATCGTAGCAGTGCAAAAGAGGGGAGGGATTTGGTATCACGGACTGTTGTCTGATACCGAACCCTTCACTTTGGTTCTGTTACAATGCATTCACTTAGATCTACCCTCATTGAAATTTTGGTTTTTTACGACACATGATCGGTGCCAAAATATTCCAGTGGTTCATTTTAGCTTAGAGGTTAGGGAGCATATTTCTAAGAAGTGCATTTAGAAGTGCTTTCTTTTTGCATTTTGCAAGCGGCTTATGTCTTTGGGAGGACCCAACAAACTGAAAATTAATTGTTATACTGGCCTGACGCGAGCAAACCGTTTGCCAACGTCTTGACGTTGGAATAACTGCAACTCTGCTCTTCTTTGCAACTGCGTTACGTCACATTTTGTTGTTGTTGTCGTGAGAAACACAATTCTCTCACACTGGATAAACACAAAATTATGCAACACTGCAGCCCCGAGCAGTTTCCTCCTCCTTAAACCTTCCTGAGATTCAGCACTGCAGTCGTTGGTTTCAATCTCAGTGACTCGTGTCGCAGTAACCTACAACCCGTCGTTAACTCCGTAATTGCAGGGAAAATTTCCCCGTGTGAAGTAGGCTTTAGCCACCTTGTCTATTGTGCTCAGGGTTCCATGTTTTCGGTATGTACCGATTAACCCTGAAAAGTAACCCTAGAGCTGGTTTTCGCACATATCAAGAGAAAAACGAAAAAAGTTGTATTTTTCTCCCACAATGTGCGAAGGAACGTAATCAATAGCTGTAGCATGGTAGCGCAATGTGGGTGGAATGGTGCCGTCACGCACCTGAGGACGGAGGTGCGAAGTGGTTCATTCTCATAGACGTCGTGGTTGGGGTCGTAGATGCCACTGACGGCCGTGACCAGTGCTCCGGTAATGCGTGAAGTGAGTAAGCGTCGTGGAAGTTTCTAAAACCATCCAACATTACGCGTAGCAACTGGATACTGCCAAAGTGGGATTTTGTATAATGTGAGTAACGTTTGAAAACAAGTCTTTCAAGCAGTTGCTACGGAAGACTCCCCTTTCGTAGCGCCGTTACTGGAATGTCATGTCCCGTTCTCTGTAACACAAGCTCCGAGAAGTGCCAATTTTTTTTTTGTCTGTTGTCGAGAGTAGGCACGGAATCTGTCGAAAGAAATAAACCTCGAATAAACACCCCTTGTATTTGAAGAAAAATAAACCCCGACAACACGGTACCGGTTCCTACTTATAGGTCGCAGCACGCATCTCGGTTTCTGAGCGGCCAACGGAGAAACTCAAAACCCGACCTCCGTGGCCTCGCGCCAAGAGCAGACAGAAGGGTTTTTTGTAGCAGCGATGACAACCTATAAGGTCGTAGCCTCTGCAGTGTTGCCCATAAATCTATTGTTTTAAAAACCTTGAATTGGAGCTGTTCTTTATTAAGAAGGAACCAAGCCTCGGGGAGGAAACCTTAAACTACACTCGTATTTCGGAATGACCTGTTAGACAGCTTGCACGCACCGAACGGTCTGTGAGCCTGCTTCTCAGGGTTAGGGAAGCTCATGTCGTGTTCTCTTTTACACAAGCTCTGAGAAGTGCCAATTTTATTTTTGTCTGTTGTCGAGAGTAGGCACGGAATCTGTCGAAGGAAGTAAACCTCGAATAAACACCCCCTGTATTTGAAGAAAAATATACACCGACAACACGGAACCCTACTTATAGGCCGCAGCACACATGTCGTCTAAGCCTAACTCCCTACACGCTTTATACAGCGTGACAGCTTTTTGCTGTTTACGCACCTTGTGCGTTTCTTGACCCTCCAAATCCGCCCACACACTTTGGCTTCCCTCGATCTCAACTAATGACGGCGTGCACAAAGCTGCCTCTTCGTTGTGCATTCTACGTGCATTCTCGCTGTACTTCTTTGTTTGGCCCGACCCTCCCTACGTTCCAATGTGCCATGCACTTGTTCTGGAGTACTTGCTCGCCATTTGTAACTGCGATTGGTGCACTAAACTGATATTTTTTCGACCCTTCCACCTTGCCAGGGCGTCCGTCACCTCGAGCAGGTGCTGATCAGTCACCAGCAGCAGCGGAACAAGCGCACCGAGGGCGCAGATGCCGGAAGCAGTGACCGCGAGGTGGCCAGCCGCGCGTCCGCGGCTGCGGCGCAAGGGGCGGAGGGGGTTGTGCCGGGAGACGGGGTCTCGCCGTCGGACATGAAGAACGCCGACGTGCCGAAGAAGGACCCCGAGCGGAAAGCCAATCTGGCAACGGGGATGGTGGCCCCTCTGCTGGGCGTGAAGGACCTGGATCCCAAGACGTACTGCAAGTTGGGACACTTCCAGCTTCTCCTGGAGGACTATGCAAAGGGTGCGTGTCTGCTGTTCAGATGTCGTTTGGCTCGGGGGCTCAAATGGGAGTGAAACGTGGTAAATTGGAAGCGCCGACATTGCTTGTCCCGAGAGAAAGAATGGGAGAGAGAGAGAGACAAAAGAGAAAAAAGTGAGCAGCTGATAGGTTGGATGTGTTCGATGACTTGAGGTTGTTAGAGCGCTCGTCAGCTTCATTTCTCTTTATACAATGTGCAACAACTTTTTCTCTTTTTTTTCTTCTTTTTTTGATTAAGAAAGTACAACATAAAACTAGAAAAACAACTTGTGCAGGCCTTGCGAGCGACGTTTTTCTGGTTCCCCACATACTGTGAATGACTTTTTTTTTGCGGGCTCAATATTTCGCGATTTATGGAAAAGCTGAAGTTTTGGAATAATTCGCAGGTTCTCATTTTCGAGCTGCGGTGGGATCTCAATATAGACTCCAATGTGTTCACATTTTACCAAATCGTTCGCGGGACCTATTTTTCGTGTATTGTAGGCAATTCGCAGAATTCGTGGACGTTCGATTTTTTCAAAAATTAAGTAATTTACAGTATGTTAAAGCGTTCACCAGTGGTCCGTGCCCGTCAAGACCACCGATATCCGCGTCCACGCCCCGCCGTTTCAAAGCGGCCGCAATGCGTAAAACATATTTTTCTAGATTATCACAATAACTCTACGGTTTGGCTGGAATGTATCGTGCCTCGTCCGTAATTTCGCAAAGAGTCGGTGACAGCTTGAGACCCACAGGGCGTGGCTAATTATGTTCATGCGCCTTGCTTCGTGATTAATTTTCCAGCACTCTTATCGGCTGATACATTGACTACGGAACAACGATAAGGTGCTCGGGAGAAAACGTGCCCCGTGTTTCTTTTAAACCCGCAGTGACCATAGTAGTTCCAGTGCCCATGAAACTACTACACTTCATTACTCCATTTTGCCGTCAGCTGACATTGTAGCTACGACCAGACAGACTGCTATTAGAGTGGCCATAAAGTTTTGTTTTATTCTACTTTTTTTTTTGGTACCGTCATCCCTTAGCGGAACTTTTGCAGGAGTGTATATGCGCGAGGCAAAACAAAAGGAGGGCAGTCATGCATGAGGGGGTTCATTAAAAAAAGAAATAACGCAAAAAATGAAAAAAGAAAGCCAGCTTGAAATGGAACATGTCCACTATTTAGTTGATAGCACGCAAATCTGAGCAAAACTAATTTGTTACTATATAGGGAAATCAATATGAACACATTTAGCTTTCAAAAGAAATTAATATTGTAATGGTCGAGGAAAAGGAAGAAGAAAGGCCCGTTCACACTCTTGCAACCAAGTACGACCGAGAGAGACGAAACTTGTTAAAACCTCTTCAAATTTCTTAGGACGAGAGAACACGCTGGCGCCATCTATGCGGTGACCCTGGAACTGCATTTCACAAGAGTGAAGGTTTTGCGGTATTTCCGAGGTCAAATGTGCGTAATACCTATAAGAAAGGCTCGTTTATAACATTGACAAAAGTTTTTCGAGCCAAGAAAGAAAGGATAATGCTCGAGAGAAATAGAAAATATGCCAGACCGCCAAGTTTACACTGCTACGCAATAGATGGCACAAGTGTATCCTCTTGTTGTAAGAGGTTTCAAGGAACCCAGTTTTAAGAGGTTGCAAGAGTGTGAACGGGCCGAAGAGGTCGTGGGTGGAACTGGGGACTCAATTCTAGGGTGCCCGTTTTGCCCATAAGCTGAGATGCCCGCAACATTTGGTGGCAGCGGTGGGATTACGAAATGGCAACTCAGTGTGAGGCAAGTGACATGATATCAACTTCTGTGACGATGCAAATCACGGAGCGGTTAGTTACTAATCTGCTTGCCGCAAGGAGTGCTACGAACATTGTGGACCTGCTTGGAGCCCTCAACAATTGCCTCGCAACCTGTCTGTCTCTGTTGGAAACTGCGGTTGAACGTCAGGTTGCTGATGTCAGGCAATGCCTCAATGAGAGCCTTTCGTCTGTGGAATCTCTGGTTTGACAGACTGAGCACCACAGATTACCACTCAAGCTGCCGACATTCGAAGGGCGGTCGTCTTGGCAAGCCTTCATCATCCAAGTTGAATCCGTTGCAGACTTCTGCGTGCTCGACACAAGGTCTACAGCTTGTGCAGTGGTGAGCCAGTTGAGGGTCCATGCTGCTGAGTGTTTGGAGAGCATGTCTGCAACAAGTCGTTCCTTATATCAGCTACTCGTAGATGCCCTAAAGTCCCGCTTTGGTGATGAGCATCTCCAGCAAATTCGCCGGACTGCTTTGAAGCACCACCGCCAAAGCACGGACACGCTCCAGGAGCTATCTCACGTAATCCTGCGAATGGCGGGAACAGCGCTCGTCAGATGTATGGAGAGTAAACGTGGAGCAGACAGCAACAGCTGCCTTCATCAATGCAATCGAAGATATCGACATTTAGCTTTTTGTGTGACTCGCCCGCCTAACCACGTCTCGTGCAGCGCTGGCTTGTGCACTCGGAGTTCAAGCAGCCAACAAAACAAGCGACAGGGTGTTCACATCTCGAATCCAGCTTCTGGGTATGGCTCAACGACATGGGCGTACCAACCGGGGGGCAAGGGGGGCGCTTGCCCCCCAGTTCTCAGAGTGGGGGGGGCAAGTCATGTGTTTTGCCCCCCCCTGAAACGGCCGCCACTGGGCAGAGCAAACACTGGCCGGCGGAGCCCAAGGAATACCAAGGGCACCGCCCCCCGACCCGCGCGGGCATATTTTTAACACGCAGGCGATCCAAACCCTAGCAACGGCGCTCACGCCGGATTGGCTGGTTCGAGGAGATAGGCGCTGCCGCCGTCAACATAGGCAGCGGATACAATGCGAGTTTTCGAAGCGGTAGCGTAACTTAGTGGTAAGATGTCTGCCTCATACGTATCAGACCCGGGTTCTATCCATGGTGTGGGCTTACTTCTTTATTTTTTTCCTCGAACATTTTGTTTTGTCGAAGCATTTGGCGATATTTACGACATTTCTTTTTCACGATTAACACTGAAAAAAAAACAATGTTGTTGACGAAACATCGCTGAACTAAATCGTATGGGACTCTATTTACGGAAGTGCATGGGGGACAGCGGGGCTTGGGTTGCCGACTGGACGCTCCGAATCCGAAATTTAAATTCCCGCGCGTTGCCGAGCAGCCAATCCGGCGCGAGCGTCGTCGCTAGGGGGTCTATCGCCTGCGCCATAAAAGGAGCCAGTGACCAAAGCGCCCGGTGCGCATACACAATTGGCCCTCTCCTCCCCCCCCCTCTTTTACAACGCCTACACAAACACACGCCGTAAAAGTTAGTGATGGACTGAATCTGCCGAACTTCAGATTCGGCAAAGTTCCGCACATGCCGAAATTCTGAAGGAAAGTTCGGCAAAAATTTGGCAAATGTCTGCGCACGCGCACGAACGCGACGGGGCCATGGATCGCAAATGGACGCCGCGCAGTCGCGCGGTTACCATCGCACAGTTTAGTACAACCAGCGGTTACGGCGAGGTGTGGAGCAGGCGACACGGTAACTGTGCGTTTGTGAGCTTTTGCGAGTGTGGTTCTCTTCAATATTTTCTGCCTCAAGAACAGAAAATCGACCAGTAATTTACGCAGTCCACTGCGCAAGTGACAAATGATGCGGTGCATTCTGGATAACGTGATTTTTATTTGACGTTTCCATTGATGCAACGAGGTAGTTGAAACATTGACTGACAACTGACAATTACGCTCAGTGTGCGCAGCCCACTGCCGTCAAACGGGGCAGAGTCACAAGAGCTTGCCAGAATGTATGGGATGCAGCTGGCACCCTCGTAATAATGTAATACATGTTTTCTCCCTCCTTTTCTTTCCTTTTTACGTACTTTCTGTAGTATGTATGTTCTGTACATTTATTTGTCTGTTTTGTTTTTTCACATGTGGTGGCGGGCTGGCAGCAGACATGTACTAGCTACTCAAAAAAGTAATTAAGTTAAATTACTGAGTATTAGCCTCAAAAGTAATTTGAGTAGAGTAGAAATTACTCAAATAGAGAGTAATTCAGTAAATTACTAATTACCGTAAAAAAGTAGCAAATTACTTTTGAAGTTACTTTTATTTTTTTCTATGCTAACAAGGAAGTACTTACATAGGTTTTGATGCGTTAGCGAAATTCTGCTAGCCGAATATAAAGCGGCTTGTGTTTTCACAGAAATGCTTTAATAGCTGGTTCTGCTTCTGCATGCCTAATTGTTGTGTACATCTTTTTGGTCAAGGATGTACTGCGGATGTATCATTTCACCTTTGAGGTTTAGCACTGCCTGAGCTTGATTTTGCAGACAGTGTTTGATTGCTTACAGTGTTGCGTAAAGTACGTCTAAAAACTACTTGGAAGTACAAAGTAAATGAGAGGTTATGTACTTCAAGTAAAGTAGTAAGTACACCGGGTGCAATGTACTTGAAGTGAAGTACTATGAATACAATGTACTTCCAAAGTAAAGTAGAAGTACTTTTAACACACTCTTTCAGAATGCCCTTCCATTCCCTATACAGCGTTTTTTTTTTCTTTAACTGGTTGGTATGCATTGCTTCAGGGGAAATCGGAGGTGCATCAGTTTTTTTCGGAAAGGGCAACAAAATTAGAGGTGCATCAGTTTTTTTTTTGTTTTTGGAAATGGCGGCAACTAATACGCCATAGAGTAATTGCTTTATTCTCGCTGACGAACCATTTAACACGATCAACTTATAAGGCACTTATTTGTATCGGTCTTATAGCCGCCATTTCTTCACTCAGAGAAATGACCAGATGACGTCTCGAAAGACAGCACAAGCCAGACAGGAGCACCAGATTAACTTCAGAGAGGGTGCTGCACTTTGTTACCTCCTTTGAGTGAGGATGTAGTGTGTATACCTCCTGTAGTGGGCAAGAATTCCTACATTGGGGAGAAGCGGGGACAAGCCCTTTCTTCAAATGCGTCAAGTCTCCTTGATCTTAGGGATACAAAGAAACGCCAGTCTTCGGCGCTAATCCCACAGTTACTCGGCCTCTCTTGCGTCGTGTCTGTTCGCTCCCCGCGCCTCGTAGCAGTGTTGTTGCAGTGGGGGGCTCGTTAAAATTTTGGGGGTTTTGGACTATCCAAATCACTTTCTTCCTCCCCCCCCCCTTTTCTATGCCACATGCTTCCCCCTCTGCAAATATCAGCTGATCTTCCAACATCTTATCTCTGTTGATAGGCAAAACAACCACTAATATTCGAAAGTAATTTGTAATTTGAGTAGAAGTCACTCGGAAAAGTAGTTAAAGTAAACTACTAATCACCAAAATAGAAATGTAATTGAAAGTTACTAAACTACCCAGAAAAGTAGTTAAACTACAGTAACTTGAGTAAAGTAGTTGAACTACGTACAAGTCTGGCTGGCAGGCGCTCTGCGTAAGGGTTTTCACCTATCTGCCTAGCCCCGCACACCACCACATGGGCCCCTTCCAGTATGTGCAAATAAAATTATTATTATTATAACAATCCTGTTTTCGGCTCACAAGTTGTTTGTGCCAAAACAGAATAATATTACTTTTTAGTTCGCGTTATTTCGGGATTTTCATGTATCTGCATAAAACTAAACATAGGACTATCATGCTCGACGTTGCACATCTGACATTCCTAACTCTCCCCATCTTCCTAAACATCCGTGTGTTGCCTAATACCAGGAACCGGAATTTTAAAGCTTAAAAACGGCACGTTGCGAATATGGAACGCACACTTTCATGCAACGCTGACGTCAAGTGACTCAAATCGAAAAACATGCATATTTACAATAATATTATTATCTCTTCTAATGAAGGCTCAGCACCGTTGCATTCGTTTTCGCGCACGAAACGGTGACTCCCAGAGAAAGTAAGAACGCAGTGATTGCCTTTATTTTAACAATGTAAACACACTTGCAGGCGTGCGCTGATGAAGCCTCAAAACCAAAACTCTCGTAGCGTGATTCGTGACTGCGCCGGCTACTAACCAACCTCGTTGTCACGCCACTTTCTGCAAGCAAACACTAAAATTGCCAGTAAACACACAAAAGCGACATCGATACAATTATCTTGTAGAATATCACCTTATTTAGTCATAACTGTGTCAATAGGCACTACATGTTGTATTTATGTTAAGAAAAAAAACCTTTCTTCGTCAGAAAAAAATTAAATATCAATGTTAAGTCTGGTAACAGTGTATTTTTGCCGAATCATTGCCAAATCTTTAGAAAAGTTCGGCAAAAGTTGCGCCGAATTTTCGATTCGGCAAAATTTCGGTCCATCACTAGTAAAAATATGCGACCCGGGGGGGGGGGAGGTCTGGTTTGCCCCCCCACTCCAAAAACAAGTTGGTACGCCACTGCTCAACGATCTTCTCCGGTTCATTCAAGTAGACATCATTGCTTCCTGTGTAGGGACGTTGGGCACTTAGCTTGACCCTGCCCATAACATCCTGGGCCCCGTGCAAGACCCAACCTATACCAACGCCAAAAGTTGTCAGTGACAGTGAGCTTGGCAAGGGGTGGACCTCATGTAGCGCATCTTGTCCCTCTGGTGAATGCTATCGTCCACACCGGAGCTGCAATATGTCTAATTGATTTCTGCATTGCTGCAATCAGCGAAGTGTGTACTATGCCCAAAACGCTTCCTGGTACCGTCTGTCATATACCTGCCGACGGTTCTACAGTGGAACAAGACAGACAGATCTCGATTAACTGTGAAAACATTAGGAGCAAGTCAACCTTCCCTTTGTGGTTGTGCCACAAGTTACAATGGTCAAGGATGCTTTGCCAGACTGGTGTTCCAAGAGTCCAGTTCTTTCTATCGTTTTCTAAAGGCTGAACATTGTTTGGCAGCCCCACTAACTTTGAGTATTGGCGATCAGTCTAGCTGGTCAGCGGCCGGAGTTGCCCCTTGTGAAAATGGCCGGGGCGACAAAGAGCCAACTCCGTGGCACCCTGGGAAGCTTAGTTAAATGAACTTGTTCCTAGCTTGGATGCAGCTTGAAAAACCTGACGAAGGCTTCGCTGTGGCCCAAGTATGCCCGACCGTTGCAACTGCTACTGACATTTCTGTCTACACCTAATAGACACCGATGGCCAATCTCAAGCGCTGACAGAAGGTGTTCTATATTGTCGCAGCATGAGACATTGTTGTCCCTAAGTTATCTGCAGTTTGGGCTACAGCAATAATTCCAGGTTCGATGACGTCAAGAGATATCCTAGTTGAATCACTGCTACAATCTCGTCCTGGGAGGGAACTTGCTAAACCTCGCTGCCTTGTTCCCTGCGAGAAGGGGTGCTTGATGCGTCACAGTTTTAAAGCTGACGAGTAATGACCTGCTTCACTGACTGAGCTTCTAAAAGACGCCACGCGAGGGAGAAAGCCCAAGGGAACAAAGCTTCTTTTTGCTGATATGAAAATACAGAGCACTTGCTTGAACACACCAACTCTTGCTCATTTTCCAGAAGAACCACTGACATTCATCCATACTGAGTGCCACGGCAGAGAGCTTGGTGCTCTTCTTCTCCAGTGCAGTGGGAACATCCCGTCGCATATGCGAGCCGCATAGCTCCATGCGGACTTCAAGAAAGGTTGATGTCACTGGTCAGAACTCAGAGTGCCTCTCTGTCGTTTGGGCAGTGGAAAAAAATTTCGTCCATGCATCTACAGAAAGCATGTTACAATTGTGCCATATAACTCTGCTCTCCGTTAACTTCAGTCAAAGAGCGATCTTATGCTGGGGAATTGACCCGGTAGGCAATGAAATTGGGACCTGGCAGTGGGGCAATGAAATTGCAAGAGTTGGACTTTTTTTGATCGTTCATGGGTGGGAGGCAGCATCAAGATGCAGACTTCCATTCACGACGCCCTATAGAAGACGCTCAGAGTTGCTCCGGTGCTCGCACTCTTAAATTTGCAGTCTGCACAAGCGGCGGAACATGACACAGATTCGGCCTGTATCTAGTTGCTCTTCTGACAGAAGTGAATGGAAGACTGCGACTTTCAGAACATTGCTTACGGCATTTGCGAGGGAACTACCAGCTTTGGGACAGTCTGCTGAGTCGCCAGAGCTCATCCGTCAGGACAGTGACTTTCCGTCGTTCCCCCTAAATGCTACGTCGAACGTTCAGAGATGTGCCATGATACTCCAACTGCGGGTCATCTTGCACAACAGCGGACGCTCAACTAAAGTACGCCAAGAGATTTTGGTGGCTGCACCTCAGTATGGATGTCCGACTGTATGTCGCATCTTTGCGCAGCATGCCAACTGCGGAAAGCACCACCGCACCTGGCGAAGATCGAGCTACAGCAGATGGCATCACTACAGGCACCCGCTTGAGGTTGCTGGAATCGATCGCCTGGGGCCGTTTCCAAAATATGATAATGGAAACAAGTATGTTATTGTCGCAATGGACTACCTGACAAAGTGGGTTGAAAGGGGTCCTCATACTTCAGCTGTGCTGCTCGTCGCCTTCATCAACTAGACACCTTGTACTGAGGCATGGTACAACCCACCTAATCATATCCGGCAGAGAAGCGTCGATTTATGTCCCATACTTTCGGCTGTGTTTTTGCGAGATTACAGGCCTACTATTGAACATGTGGCCGCTTTCACCGTACCATTCTTGAGCCCATCGGCCTCAGTAGAGCGTACCTCAACCACAGCTTGGAGATACAGCCCAGCTCTTGCTCGTTTGCTCCATCTCGCAAGAACTGGGACATGTTCATTGGTACAGCGGCATTAGCACTAAATACTTCACAACATGAAGCAGACCGCCAAATCTCCACATATGAACTAGTTTCACGGAAGACTCCTGACACTTCTGCAGGAATCATTGATGGGTGCTGTGTGGACCCGTCGGCGCGAGGCTGGTGGCGGAACTTTGCTGAACAACTAAGTGCTTAGCAAGAAAACTTGCTCGGCTGGCAATTCTAAATAAGCAATCTTCCGCATGTACGCAACACAGGCACCTCATTGCCGTCGTTTTCACCAGGTGATGTGGTGCTTCTATGAAGGCATTCAAGACGTCCACAGCAGTTTTAAAAATTTTTGTCCAGGTTCTGCTGACCTTTCCAAGATCAGCAGGCAACTTGGACCCGTGATGTACACCTTCTTGAAAACCTTTCACACCCTGCCTAAGCGAGGTGACGCTGCACTTTGACATCCCATTCAAGCCATCTGAAACTATATGTCGTCGCGTGGTGACGATCTTGGCATTGTCCGGGACGGACTTCCAAACGGGAAAGAGGCGAGTGGCACGGACAAGGAAAAGGAGGAAGAAGAAGAGGTTATGTATGGAGCCGGGGACTGAATTCTGGGGTGCCACGTCTTTCTGTCCACGAGCTGAGACGCCCACGGCAGTCTACAGCTAGACTCATTGCTTCAGACTCCAGGAAGCTGCAAACTGTGTTTGAATTATCAGAAGTTTAGAATTATCAGAAAGTTCATCTAAATATGGAGCACGATAAATTATAATTTGTCATATGAATAGCTACATGTACAAAGCAGTCTACTTTATGATTTCCCTCTGCATAGGATTACTGATAATAAGCAGGTATGTCACTTATGAATCATTTGGTAGAAATGTATGACATATCGTAAAATACCGGGGAGCGCCCGCCCAATTTTCACTAAATGAGACGTTCAAGCATGCTTGACATGGGTGTTTGTCCGGTCAAATCGGGTGGATTGTACGTATGAATTTGCAGTATTCCCAAATTTAATAAATGTTCATAGTGGGCACATGAATGAAGTGGGTGCTTCAGCGGTATTCTACGGTAAGTCTATCTATCCCTCTAAAATGTTGTATATCGTGAACTGTTTAGACAGTGCATGACAACTCGAAACAAAATTAGGTTTGTTGATCAGGCCAGGAAATTGTCTAATGTGGACTATTAAGCAGGGGACACGCGAGCAATGAAAACAGGCACCGCGCAGTAGTTTTCGAACAATTTGCGAGATGCTGTGATGTGGACCTATGCAATGCTGCCACGTCACAGCTGCCGCGCGAGTTGCAAGGAAGTTTCTGCATGGTGCCCGTTTTCATAGCTCATGTGCCCTGCTGGAGCCCTCGTTGGGTGCGCTTCTGCCGAGCACTGGTGCACTGCGGAGAAGCAGCACCTGCGGAGCGCGAAAGCTCCCTGGGTGTTGCCTCTATGGTGACACTGGTGCTCGAGAAGAGCACTCAACAAAGCCGCTGAACAAAGTGAACTACACGAAAATGCCATTCGAATTAAGCGGCTGCATGAATACATTAGAAACATAGCGGGACAACCAGAAACTTGGGAATTCGTTTGAATAAACCAGAAGTATGAGATATCCGACTTTGAATTATCGCCAGTCCACTGTAACTGCAGCAAGCAGAAGTCATGACCAATGCAAATAAGTTACCTTTACACAATCCATGCTTCCAATAGAAGCAAGAATCACACAAAGGATACAGATGCGCAAGTCGTTAGAATTGTTGTCTCTTTCTGTCAGTGATAAAAGAGAGGTGAATGACTCATAACATCTGTTGTTTTCATTGCGTGAAAGTAAGCGTTAACTGGGATCAATGAAACCTGACGATAGATTTGACACACACTGATGTAGTGGACTGCAACAAATTGGAAAGATGTGCTGCTAGTCACCTTAGCAAAGAGGAGAAGAAGGATGCACCACAGCCGTATGCAGCAAGAGTGTGGACATTCATTGGAACTGCCTGACATGCCAGCTATAGAGAATGTTACTTTACTGCTTCACATGTGGGCATTACCTTCTTACAAGGTCATTTTAAACAATGACACACTAGTATATTTCTCTGCAATTCTTGTACCTCGATAATTTGTGTAATACACTCTCTTTTCCTTTCAGCCCTTTCTGCATACCAGAAATATTATGCAATTAAGGAGGATCACTGGAAGGTAAGAAAGCACTGTTTTGCTCAGTACCTCTAGGAATATTGAGCAGTTTAATGTTCCGAACACAGTTTAGTTGTTCCTTAGTTCTTAAAGGTCGATGCACATTCTGAAAAGAGCTATCTCCCCACCTTGTGGGTCTCTTTTTTTTTTTTCGGACAAACTCTGATTGTTTAATTTGCTTTCCGATTTCCCCAATGTTCATTGGGGAAATGAGAAGCATGATGTGAATGCAAACCAGGTGAGGATTTTGAACCATTCTTTGGAGAACTTTGTATGTCAGCCTTTAAAAGTGACTTTTTCGTGTTGTCCTGCTTTTTTGCTATGAGTTTGTACAAACCCATATGTCCTATTAATTTTTTTCAGCTGGCTGACCAAGCCATTGTATTCCATATCTCTCTTTCTGTCATGTTTCACTGATATTCTAGTATCACTTTGCTAACTCATATCTACACTGCACTATTTATCTTCGTTAGTCTTCTAGTGTTTTTTCTCTCTTAATTTTCTACCTCTTGGTTCCCATCCTAGGCTCCATCTTTTAGTGACCAAAGTTTCAGTGTGAAGTTTTTGGGCTATATAAATTGTTTTAGGTCCTTATCATCGACGCAATACTCCTGAGATAAAAAATGCAGTTGATTCACCAATGACACAATGAATTCTTATGCAGACTTGAGAGCCAGTTGGCTCATCTATGGATTGATGATAACAGCCTAGATGTACCAACCTTAACTTTTCATATCAGCCATTCATCAAATTTTTTACTATTGAACAAACGAGCCTCTATAGGCTTCTATAATCAAGATTCTTCTGTTTCAAGCAACAACTGACTGCTTTCAGTTTTCTCATTACCCGTGTAGAAGTTGTTATCCGCCATCTCAAAAGTTTGGAGCAGCCCTTGCAGTTATTGTGATTAGTTATTGCAGGGGTCACAAGCACTGCACAAACAATTTCAGAAAGCGTTTTCTTTTTTCTTTTTTTTTGGCGGAGTGCTCGTGCAAGCAAGGCATTTGGCAGTGCTGCCCTCTCGCACCTCACCTGCATCTTTGATAGTCCACACACAACTTGTGAGATGAAGTACATAATGCCTGCAGCTTTTGAAATGGCACGGTGGGCAACCACTTTTGTCCAAGTCATGTACCAGCACGTGACTAGTGCCGTGTCGTGCAAGGCGCCGCTGGTTGCATCTCTTTGAAGATTGAGTGGAGCCTGTATTTTATCGCTCTAGCTTTGCACGCTCACTTGTGGTGTTGCTCTTTCATTTTGCAGGACGAACCTTTCCTCTATGGCCTTGGCCTGATCTACTTCCACCACAGTGCCTACCAGTGGTGAGTTGTCCTTCAAGTTCTGTTTTGACCTGACAGACTGCTGGATTGCACCCTCTACGGCGGCCTACGGGGTTTGCCCCAGACGAGAGGCCTTTGAGTGGTGCTGTCATGTCAAACAAATGTTTGATAAGACATTGTCACCAATATCTGTTGAAGGAGGTCGAAAAACCTCTCATGAGTTTCTGAGCTAAACACTGTGAAGGAAAAGACTTGCAGTGGGGTCTTTGACAGAATGAGTAGATGCGTTGTCGTCTGCTTTTCTCTCATTTGAACCGAGGTCTGTGGCTCTATCGACCTAGGATCTCAAGGATGCGACCTTGAGCCTTTCATTGTGCCTTAGGACCTCCGTCTCCGCTGTCTATTGTCTCTTTATCATGAACTCTTTCCGTTTCCTTGCTTCCACCAAACAATCTTTCTCCATGGCTATGACTCGGCAGAAAAGTGTAATGAAGATCTCATGAAAATATAAGAACAGTGCAAGCAAGAAAAGTCATGTAAGTGCAATTCTTGAATGAGCAGGGTGGCATTTAACATTACGGCTGGCATAGTCATTATATGCTTATTTAATGGTAATGGGAAGAATTTTGAATGTGAGCACTTTCTCGTGAATGGTGGAGATTTTCTTGTTTCCTTGTAGAGCTGAGTCCAAGTTAGGTATCATTTTAGCCTGAGGAACAACAGGGGCCATGTTCAAAAACAATTTCACGGTGCGACACCATTAATCCAGCAGCAGTTCTAAACCATTCATGCGGAGATGCCTCTTGTGAGGGGAGCAGAGCTGTGCTAGTTTGTTAAGTAATGGGGAATCGTAAATACGAATCTCAACAAGGAGCATTTTGAAAGACTATCACTAGCATTATGACACGCAAGTTATTTCAGTGCCATCTACAAGTAAAAATCATCCACATAGTCTGTGGATGCTGCAACTAAATTGTTACCAGCATCATACATTTACACTGCGCATGGACAAAAGCTACACTGGGCTTCGATACTCATTGTTGGGAGGAAATCAGTTACTCAGCCAAAACAGCGTGCACAACCGATTCCTCATGTTGGCTTACCCTGGCAACCTTCAGAAACATTATCACTATTTCTTGTGCCTTTCCTTAAAGGCTGGCAGAGCAATCAGAAAAATGGATGCTCCCTCCTTTCCCTCCTTCTCATCCGAGAAGAGAGGGCGACCCTCTTTTCCCGCGGGGAAACTGCACCCAGAGATCCGTGCTTCTCAGGGAGGGAGAAGAGGGCGAGAGTGAATGGAGAGAGGAAACTGGAAGCTGATTTTCTGCCCGGCAGAAGGCTGATTCTGTCGGTTGGCCCTTAACACCAGGGAGACCAAGCGACCGGGAAAACCGGGGGTTGTCAGGTAAAGTTTAATTACCGGGAAAAATCTGGGAATTAGTCAGAGCCGTCAAAAAGCGAGCCCAGTCAGGGAAAAATGAGCCGGAAACGCTCATTGAGTGCCCTGAGCAAAGACTTGAGGACTAGGGGGCAGAAATATAGGCAATGAATACTGCTTAGTGTGAGGCGCGGGCTCTGCTCTTCCAATGTAGGTGCTACCTGGATGCAAAGAGAATCGACAAACCCAGTCGAAGCCGCGGATTGGATTGGATTGAGAGCGCGACACTAAACTAGATCCAGCTAGAGCTACTAGATTTAGTAACAAATGGAAAAGCCACAGACTCCAATCCAATCCAAGCCTTAAAGGGGGAGGAAGACGAAATTTTCAGCGCTCATTTTCTAGCTTGAATGTGTTGCATGTTGCACCCTAACCTCAAAAACACCAGTCTTCCGTTGAAAGGCACAAGAAAACTAATTTTAAAGCTAAATAAACGATCTTCCAATGTGCACCTGGTGGATGCATGCGGAGCCTATTTGGGAGGTAGTCTAGCAACGTTGTGGAATCTGCTACGTAGTCGTGACGTAGCAGATTCCTCTCAGCTAACGCCGCTCTTTGGCATTTCAACACTTTTCCTTCTTAGCTTTCCTCCCCAACTCACAAATCGCGAAGTGAACCAAACAGTCCAAGAAGACGGAAAGGGTGGACTCTCCTCTTTCTCGGACCCTCGTTTGTGCAGCCGGATGCAGCCATTCTCCCCTAGAAGATTAGCCAGTCGCTCAAAACTCGGACAAAAGTTGCTTTCCCCACCCCGTTCAGCCCTAAGCTGACAGTGCTGTGGAAGCTACGTGCTTCTTGGGCCAGCCACACGCTCGTCACCCCACGGGCACTTCGAACGGCTCGGTTGTAACGCGATGACGCTATTGACGCCACCACAACGCTGACAACGCCACCAAGGGCAAAGCTCATAATCCCGCCAGCCTTGCTACGTCACGAATGCGGGGAGACTTTTCTTTCTGTTTTTGTTTGCGCCGGATATCCCATGACGCATCGCGCCCTCCGTTCGCTTCTCTTCGAGCGCTCGCTCGAGTGCACCGTTTGGAACGAAAAATATAGCCAATCGTTCAAAATACAAACCTGCGATTATGAATTACGGTTATTACACGTCATGCTTGACCCATTTCCGAACGAAATTTGAAAATTTCAAATTTCGGTTCAGTATCCCTTTAAGCCGAAAGTATCCGAAAGTGCATCTGGCGTCCATGTTGCCATTTGGGTATTGACGTGTGTGGTTGAGCGTCGTGTTTTCATCGTGTTTCCGTAAGTGACCTCTTCACTGATGATGTCAGCGGCAAGAAAGTGCTCGCTTAATCCGGACCGGACAAACCCTAATATTTTGGAATATGCAAGTTGGATTACGCCTGTGCAAAATGATCCTCACAGTGCTCAATGCCTTGTGTTGTAATGGTCATATATTTAACCGCCTCTAGACTGGTCAGGGAATTTCACCTGAAATTGTCAGGGAAAACCTGGAAAAGTCAGGGAATTTCAAGAGAATGATTTGCTAGACACCCTGAACACAAGCATTGCATTTTGATTCCGCCGGCCACCATTCGAACACGAGAAGTGCATGTGTCATTAATCTCGTTGGTTCTGTTCATAGAGATCGGTTATGGAATAGATTTTTTACGGAAAGAAACTCGGAGATATGACTGCCGTGCCATTTCTACCAAAGCGCGTGAAAATGCATACTTTATGCTACTGTTTGCCAAAGTGTGAGAAATTTGCGCCTACATTGAGAAAATAGTTGTTTTCACTTTCTCCGTTAGTGCAACCAGTTGCTCAGACCCCTTGCACTGCCGATTGGTTAGGGTAGGTTTTTGCGAATTTTTCAAAACCGTGGACCATTGCTTCAAATAACATACTGTTTGATTTGATTTTCCTCTTGAGCATCGGTTGTATGTGTACTTGGGAGTCCCGCAAGATCTCTCGTGTTCGTGGTCTATTTGGACGCGATTATTTCGCTTTGTCGAACACACTCCTCACCTTGCAGGGGGGCACTGTGGGGAAGCTACACCCACAGTGTAGACGTCCTAATGTGGCATGTCTCGATTTGCCTCGGTGCAGCCACGAGCATAGGGGAAAAGTGCTCCTCCAAAATGGGATGACTCACTTTAAATACTAAAAGAAGAAAAGAAAGAAACAATGTGGTGAATCTTGATATAACCACACTGCCTTCCAAAGAAATGCTTTGAATAAAACGGTTGCCAGTGAGCGTTACTGAGTGTAACATCTTGACTACTGTAATATCCTGAGAGATGCCCACCCCCAAAAGATAACCTATCGCTATTTTTGGCACGATTTGCTGTTGCTTTTTTAGAAACCACCGTAAGATCGCTATTTCTAGTAGTTGCAGGGCCCTGGTCAATGGTGACCTCGGCAGAATTGATGTTACTTAGCCAGGGCGGGAGATAAGCAAACATTGCTAACTGGGAGGGACAGTCGACTTTGGTTTATTGCCCCTCCCTGAGATTACAATTTTCTGCAAATTACAAAATATAAAACACATTTTTTTCTTCTTTTTTTTATTGTACATTGAAAGTTAGCCCACCCCTTATTTTTACCCGATTTGCTTTTGATTTTAGGTGAGCTATCCCTCGGGAGATTACGGTAGATACAAACATCATTGGCTTTGTTTTTTTTTTTTTAAACTTTTTCTTCCTTTTTTAATTGGAAAAATTAAAGAAATAGCTAACATTGATTAGATGTAGCTTGTGAGGGTACAATCAACAAAGTTTAAATGAAAGCTAAGTTAGTTTTACCAGTGTATGAATAGAAGGCTGGGAATAAGTTTATTCATTTAATTAATGTGCAAGATCAGCTGGATGCTTTTTTTTTTTAATATGGCATGTCCATTGCGTGCATACAAATTTCGTATTTCCAAAACATTCTGCACATAAGATGATATTCATATGCATAATTAAATAAGGAAAGCCTTATTTTTTAACACCAAGTGAATGCACAGTTTTGTTGCAATCTTGAGAACTTCATTACAACACCCAATTTTGTATTGAAAGGTATTTTGTTGCAGCATTATTTTTGTGGAATGCTTTCGAATGACCTTTGATCCCATGCCTATAAAATAATCAGTATGGATGTTCACGCTATATATTCCAACATTCGGCATGTGTGCTTTAAAGTGGTTGCCGTAGTCGGCCGTTCTAAGCAGAAAACAAAGCTCTTGTTACCACATTCTTTTCCCATGTTTGGTGCCTTAAAGGGGTCGGGTTGGAATGTTCATGACTTTACAGAGCGGTACTGGTCCCTGTCTGGCCTGAATATACTCGCATGGACTGCCACTGATTCAGAAGCTTCTTGGTCACGGTGGAATTGCAAGAATAAAAGGGGACTATTTTGTTGTGTCTTGCCGACGCAAAGCTTGACGGCGGCATTCTGAGATCGAAACCTCCCACCTGACGATAGTCGAGCGCGGGTGTCCAACCACTGCGGTGATGAGAACAGCCGAACTCTACCAATGCCTGTAGCTCAGCAAGTGCGTTTCTTTGCCAACCACAGCGCGTGGCTGTGATCAACGTTGACGGTAAGGATAGGCACCAGAGCCACGTGGCCACTTGTTCTGGTTCCGAGTTGAGGGATGAACGATGCTCATATTTCTCAGATTTATTCTCCGACATGCAATTGCTCAGAAAGAAAACTAAGGCAAGTTTATTCGGTTATTAATGTCAGAGAGTGATTCTGAGCAGTATTTAGCGAAAGTAGAAAATCCGTTTCGTGCCAAAACTTTGCCACAACTTCAAAAAACACAGAAAATAATAAATAAAAAAAAATTGTGTCGGAATTATTATTATTATTTTTTTTTTTTTACATAAGCATGTTTTTAAAATGTTGCTTGGGAGTAACATTTGGTATTTGCAGCACTATTTTACGTCGAACGAGTGAAAGCTGTTACGACGTGGGAGAAGACCCAGGCACATTTCGAAATTGGCACAGTAGCTCTAGAAAGGAATAACCTGAATTTGTAATATTGGCGCTGGTCATTCTTCTTGTAGTTTTAGGCTAGTGGTGCACGTCATCATACCTCACATCTACTGTCGGCTTTGGTTTCGAAAGAGTGAAGTGCAGGTTTCCTCGCCCTTGCGGCAGAGGGCGCTAAATTTTTTCAGGCTCACATGGCACATAGAACACTAATAATTCTTGCGTTGTTGCTCCTGGGCAAGGTGGGCATCAAAGGGCTAATTAAGCAAACTAAACAAAGTGTTAGGAAATCCAACTGTCTGCTGTTTAATGGATGCTGATGAAAATCAAAGTTGGCATTGTCTTTTAGTTAGAGGCAAACAATGTAGCAAATGTTTGTGCTCCAAGAGTTACTTTGCAGTTCTGAAACGGACTTCTCTGCTCCAAAATGTGCCTCAAAGTTACCTGGACCAATCATATCAGTGCAAACGCTTAACGACAAGTTTTCCTCAGTAGCTTTTCGTAGCTTTCTTTGAAGGGGTCAGCGACACCTCGCGGTCGCGGCGGCACTGTACGTTGGACGCAGAGTAGTATGTTTACTTCTCGGTAGATGGCGCCACATGTCTTACTTCGCACGTGCGTCTCTTCGTTCTGGGTTTTGTCAGAGGCACGGTGAGGCGCTATTGCGGTGTCGTGAAATGCTTCCGTAATTCTGCCATATCACAATCCTACTGTGGATATTTATTATTTGCACTCTTAAAAAAAAAAAAAAAAAACAGCGTGAAACAATTAATTGATGTAGTAGAAGTTAACGAAGTATTCAAGGAGGCGAGTCTGGTTGCGAGTTTCTTCGAAGTGGGCGTGCCCGAATATTTCGTTCACTGGGCTCAATGTCGTAACGTGCGCGACGCGTTTGTGTTTCATGCGATGCTTCAGACCGATTGCGTTCATTTTGCAGCGTCATCTTAAAGACCTTGGGGTTTGAAAAAGTTGAAAGAACAAATAAAAGTCTGGCAGACGTGCGACACAGCTGACCCCGCCCCCCAAAACGTCGAGAACGTTTCTCTGAATCCGATACGTTATTCCATAAAGCGTACCTTGTGCAACGTTCTACATAATTTTATCGGTCGTCCTTTTGTCCCGCCGGTCGTTTGATAGCGCAATCTAAAAACTTATTTTTTTATTTTTGTTTAGAAGACTTATCAATTGTTCTCTTACCCTATCATAACTTGTTATCTCTGTGCTATCTGCTGTCGTTCGCACCTGTGGTTTACTTACCTATGCGTTCGTTATTTACATATATGCTCAGTATCTCCGTGTTGTCGCTTCCATTTGCTGTCCTTTTAAAGTTCGTATCGTCCGTCACCCCCCCCCCTTCCCTCCTTTCCCCCTCTCCCTCCACCCACCCCCACAATGGGTCTTGGTTTGTCAGTCTTGAACCAGCTCGCCTGTTCTCTCGCCTTAGCTTCATATTGCTTCTTGATTTTCTTTTTTTTGCGTTTTGTAGCTGCCAACTGTCGTTTCCTCAATCTGCTATTCCATCCATTTCAGTCGTGGACCTTTCTTTGCCCCCGCGAAAGTATTTGGGAGGGATGAAAAACGGCTGTGTATACGACGGAGCGAGGGGTCCTTAAGGAGCCGTATTCCATTCCTTTCTTCAATAAACTGGGGGAATGGTTCGTGCGAAGCCAGCTGTTAGTACCGCCTCCCTCGTTTACAAATCGAACCGTGGAGGAAAGAAGGTCGAGAAAAAGGAGAATTTCCATTTTTTTTCTCTCTCCTTTTTATTGGCGTGAGAGTTTATTATGCGTTTGTGTTGTGCCGTTTGAGGGGGGGGAAACATCGGACATTCTTGTACCTTTCTCTCGTCGTCGCTCTCCCCCTCCGATCTCCGATCGAGCTCAGGAACGCATGCGTACTTTACTGGCGCTCCCGCAAGCAGCGCCTCCCCAAAATAGAAACGGTCGACGGAGGAACTAAACGTGAGAGGACACACACAATCGCTCTCGTCGGCTGCGTGGCGCCGATCTGCTCTGCCTGCTGCTGCTGCTGCCGCCTTCAAGGAGCGGGAGGGGCCCCTTACTGCGGGGGCGTTGTTCAAGAGAGGAACGTTGTGCTCTTTTGTAAATTCCGTCGAACCTCCTCGAGCGACCGCAACGTCGTTGTCGATGTTTTCATTGCACCCTTTTGCTCGCGCGTGCTGCTGCAACACTGCGTGTGTGTTTATCGTGTGTGTGTGTGTGTGCGCGTGTGCTGCTTCGCTGAAGTGGGGTTCCGATAACTGAGATTGGTGTGCTTTGGAGGAGGCTCGCCCGCTTCTGGATCTACGTTACCTTTCGGGATTCCGTGTTTTAAGGTGTTTTCTTTTTGTGTGTGAATTTTTGGAGGCGGCTCCGTTTCCCGTCTTCTGCAATCGGCGCTCACCCGTCCGTCGACCGCATGTGCACGTACGTGAGTGCTTCTGCGTGCACTACGTGCGGTGTTCACGCCCGAATGCCGGTGATGGGTGCAGCGACGAAGGCCCTAGATGCATCGACATCTGTGACGTGAGGAGCGCCGGACGCCTGATTGGTTCTTCGGGGAGAGAACAAAAGAGGGAGAAATTACAAATGTGCTTTCATTCGTCTCATCTTGTCGGAGAGATCAGATGATCAGTAATTCGGAGACGCTAGACGAAAACTCTTGAGAGGAAGCTGTGCTGCTGTGCTGTTAATACCCTTCAGGTTTTGTTTTGTTTTCGTTTTTTTATTTTAAATTGTTTTTAAAAAAGCGCCAGGTTTTGTTTTTGTGTGTGTGTTTTAACGCTGCTTTGAGCGGAGAAGTCGGAAGGGCGCTCCAAGTGAGGGTCGAGGCCGCGCTATCGATTTCGGCGAAAATGGAGACCTCGCTTAGCTGGTTCCGTGTTCCGAACCGATGTGTTGTGTTGACGTAGGAAGTGCCCCCTGCCCTCGCGCTACCTGAACGCGGTGCCCTACAACGCATGAGCGAACACGCCCTTGGTGTTTGGAGGTCGTCGCGAGTGACAGGAACGAGATGCGCGGAAGCCGTTTCTGACCGTGTTTTGCTTTTCTTGTCGTCTGCTCGCGCTCCGAACCTGCAGTTTGTCTGCTAACTCCCGTCTGTCGTCTGCTAAAGTGTGTGCGCGCCGCGAGCCCTCGATTCTCGCGCAGCAAAGCCAAGGAATACGTCGGCCGTCCGTCTGTTTATTTTTGAGCACTCGTAGGAAGGAGGAGGAGGAGTTTCCCTTTCCCGTGGCTGCCTTCAGTTGCCATCGCGGCGACGGCGTTTGCCCCAGATCCGGTCGCCATGGCAGCGCGTTCCCGCCGCGCCGCGCGCCCTGGGCACTGCGGGTTTGTCGTCTGCTTCGGAGGAAAGCGGTGAGCGCTGTCGTCTGCTTCGATTGCAGAAGGCTCACTGGACTTGTTGGAACATTCATTTTTATTTGACGTGAAGTCAGATGGACTTCAAACTTTGGAGAGAAAAAAAAAAAGAGATGGAGAAATGGTTGCACGTACAAAATGACGTCGTGGACGGATGGAACCGAACGTCCAGTCAGCTAACTACACTGCCAGCTTTTGTAGATCTGGACTGAACTGCAAGTTCCGAGGACTGTGGTCACTCCGATATATTTCGTTCCCTCGATGACCTTGTCCGTTGGGCGGACACCTCCGCACATTTGCGGACACTTCTTTTCCGGTCTGTGTCGCTTTTAACAGCGAATGAAAGAAGCTTGCGAATTTGTCCCAACCCAACCAAAAGAATCGGCATCAGAAGACGGTACCGAAAGCTTATAAAAGTAAAAACAAAACAATAATAAGGACCAAAAAACTATTTTTTTGGGGGGCGCGCTGTTGGTTTTGTGGACATTTGAAGGACCGAGGAATTTCAGTACGTTCTTATAAGTGACACCAAACTCGTGCTTGAGCGAATGTCCCCGCTCCGTGGGGTTTAGACTCCAGTACGCCCATTGACTCTTGGGCAAGGACTGCTGCTCATACGAACATCGTCGAAGATGCCTCCTTTGTTGTGTGTGCGTGGGTTTTTCTTTGTTCGTTGGATCCCGTCGTTACCTGGCTTACCACGCGTCGTCAACGCTGTGCCGCTCCTTTCTGCTGCTACTGCTGCGAAAGATGGAGGATTGAGTCTGCCTGGGATTAATAACGGACCGTGCTCGCCGTCGGCTTGACGGGGTCTACGCCGCTGCTCGGACCTTGACCTTCACGGCTAACCGTAAGTTTGCTTTTTTTGCTGATCGTTTGTTTAGTGGTGTGATGTTTCCTATGTGTATATATTTGTTGAATTGTATACTTCTATATGTGTATGTTGTTTTACTGCCGCTAGGGATAGAAGGGGCAGTTGCACGGCTTTCCAATTTCGAATGAATAATTGCTAATGCAATATGGTAGAGATAAAAAAAATAGTATAGGATTTTTCTATTAGCGTATATGAATGAATGAAAATTCTTTAATTAGAAAGGGCTTGCTCTTAGGCCTAATATGGGGAGCGCGGGGGGGGGGGGGGGGAATCAAGCGTATATGTACTTATGTAAATTACACAAGGAATATATTAGTTCTATATCAGTTCTTATATGTTTATTGGGCACATTCATACGTATTTTGTTTTTCTTTCGCTAAGGAAGGTTTTGCGTTTTAAATTCCCTGCCTTAATCCTCGCCGTTTCCGCATTGTATTACGAGACAATACCACGTGCTGTGGCGTACAGTTGGGTTTATTACTGTCATAATAATAATATTAATAATTCAATGTATCAGTGGGCATAACGTAATGTAATTGTTCGTTTTGGGAGCAATAACCAATGGTTCCACGCGATACGCCGACTGGTAGTGTGAGGTAGAAACTGGACAAGGGTAGGAAAATTGTTTCCACCTGTTTTCTTTATTCTAGCTGAACTTTTTTGGTTTCGTTTTACACACAAAGTGTTATACATAGTGGTGTTTCTTTTTCTTTAAAAAAAAAACTAAAGCAATTTACAGATTTTTTTATTCTTTATTTTTTTTAGGAAGCTGTGTAATTTGCATTTTATGCGGTTTGTGCGAAGTGAGTTATACGGCTAGGGGGACATGATATAGGGGGCTAATCGTGACGATAAGTCTGCTAACTAACTAAAATATGGTAATTAAATTTTAGGTAGTTGCAGTACGTAAAGATATGGTTTCAATTAGAAATATGTGTCGAGCGTCATCAAAAACCACTAAATCGGTCGGTTTTAGAAATGCTCGGAACCCGTGGGAAGCACGTCGAGGAGAACTCAAGTTACCACTCGTGTAGCAGGAGCAAAAATACCAGTGCAAATGCAAACCAAACAAAAAAAAAGTTTTGTGCGTGTTTTACGAGTGGTAACTTTAGCGCGCTACTGCGCTTCCCTCGCGTTTAAAAGTCTTTCTAAAAACTGCTGATTTAGTGGTCTTCGATTACGGCCAGTTTCTAACTGAAACCGTATGTTCACTTTCATTAATTACAAACTTAATTAACGCATTCGAGTTAATTATTTGACTTCTTGTGGCGGTTAACCACCCATACTATGTCCCTCTGGACGTATAAGTCACCTGCACAAACCGCATGAATGTAGCACTTTCACGTTTTGTTTTCGTTTTTGGATTTTGGTTTTTACAAATTTACAGCTTTAAAAAAAAAAACATTTTTTGTAGAGTGGGTTCTATGGGGTGTGTAAGATTACGGAAGAGCGACACGAAAATCCGCCCCATGGCCGGTGGATATTTCCTAATTCCCACGGAGTAATTGACTATGACAATTAATTCATTACAAGAAGAAAATATACGATACTTTTATTTTATTTTTCTACTGCTTTACTCTTTGGTTGGGTGTGACAAAAAAAAATGTATACCTTTAGTTTTAGTGTGTGATATGTTTGATGCAGGGCGGAGATGTGTGCGAAGGCTCGCAAAACATTTTGAGTTACTATTCGTAAATCTTTGTAAGACCGCGATTTTAACGCCTCATTAAAAAGCGTCACTTGAGAGGAGTCATCGCGTGAAAATTGCCTCCGACGCTTCTTTTTCTCCGACGCTTAGTACGTTCTCCTCGGGTGTAGCGACAATCTAATTGTTTCACAGGCAGAAAGTACAGGTGGGACAGCGCGTTTGCTATCTCATTGAGAAATGTAACAAAACGGCGTCAGATTGCCGTAACGCAATTTCTTTTTTTAATTGTCAGACAACTAATTGTTGTATGTGCAACCCAGCTGGAACGTGAACCGTGAGTGGAGGGTTCTTTTTTATATATATTTCTTATGTATACGTTGTTACAATTTCAAATTAAGGCTGAAGCCTCACAGCATCCATCTTTTTCTTTGTGTTTCTTTGATACGCTGGAAAATAGTTACAAACCTGTGACGCGATCAGTATTTCAGATAGTCTTTGCGGTTCGTCTTGGGTAAGCGTTTCTAGTTCTGGAGAGATTATTAGCTTAGACGTTCGAAAATTGGGATTGATTCGCCGCTCTCTTCCCTATACAATAATGTAATAATAATAATTTTTAAAGACTGTAGCGCCCCATTACTATATAAAACCGTGATTTCTTTTTTTTTTTACGCTTGTTTTTGAAATGAAAATAAATCTTAGCGGGTATACCTTGATTTTGTGAAATACGCGTAATACTGAGGATTGACGAAAGGCAACAGGCTACGTCGAAACGTTCTTCACCGACGAAGCCCGTGCCCCCCGGGCCGGGCTCGGGCTTCACGGCTACATTCATGAAGGGGCCGGGCACGCGTCGTGCATTCAAGTCTACAGGGCAGGTCAATGCAAATCAAACTAGCCGTTACTTATTCTTTTTTTTTTTAGCAGCAATGTCTTTTTTTACTTTTTTAAGTTTGTGTGTGTGTGTGTGTGTGTTTGTATGTGTGCTTGTACGGTGCGGTGTGTGCAGCGAATGCTCTTCCAGAGCCCCAACGCCGCGGCGTTCATCTTGGTCGCCCGCGGCGCGCCGCCGTCGTACAGGTCGCTTCTCCCCATCCACACACATGCGCACAGGCGCGCCTACATGATGCGCACCCCAGCAGGCGTACATAGTGGCTGGCCTCATTCGTGTCCGCCTCATTCGTGTCAGTTCTTACTGAAGATGCCACCCGCATAGGTGGCGAAATGTCTATATTGTTGTTATATCGTTGTTGTGTTAAGTCGGAGTAAACTTTTTAACCACCGTCGGCACGTACGAGTGCGTGCATTTACAATATGGGTGAAGAGGTTCCCCTCAGGGGTGCTTTTCCTAAACAATTTCTCAAAAACCACCGCGAGAGACGGCAATTTTTTTTTGTACACAGCGGGAGTGGGCAATTTAGAACTTTGCCCGTCTTTTGTGCGAACCCGTCGCGACATTTTCCTGCTTTTGCAACTTTGGCACGTAGCTATGTTTACTGCTGGTTGTCATTTTTATTTTTCTGTCGTTTTCGATTGGCGTGTTTGGTCGCAAAAAAGAGGACTATGGGGGTGACCTTTGCAACGAGCTACCTGGCCCCGCAGATTGGTCCGACTATCAGTAGTATATATATATATATATATATATATATATATATATATATATATATATATATATATATATACAGGGTGTTTCACGAAAGGTGGACAAATTCGATATTGCGAAAACTACGCGTCGCACCAAAAAAAGGCTTGTGTCGTTTTGGTCCTGGGCCAGGGGCCTTTTTAGGAAAATTTATTAAAGTCCGAGATAATTATATTGTTAATTATTTTTTGCGTAATTAACTTTTTTTATTATTGGGTTTAAAGGCATGGTTTTAATTAGAAAATTGGTCAGCGTCATCGAAAAACACTAAATCAACAAATTTCAGAACGATAGAAAGCACGCGAAGCATTTTACGGCTTCCTGAAAAACCGTACAAATTCGACGGGTTTTTAAGTTTCGGTTTGTTATCGGAGCGCGTCTCCGCACCGGCAGCACCGCGCCCCGTGGAGAGATAGTGCAACCAGCCTCTGCTGGTTGCAAGGCTGGTTGCACTATCGAACCAACGAACTTCGCCCGCCAGCGCGTTCGCCAGCGGCAACTCTTCGCGCAGAGCGAAGGCCGCCGGGCGGAATTAGTTTATGTTCTTTTCGCTCCGCAAAATTCAGCCTTCACGCAAGTTCTTTTTTTTTTTTTAATAAATTTAGACCGTTTAAAAAAGAAATGTGCCCTTTATTTATATATGCGTATATAGCTATGAGTAGAGATTGGGCTATCAAAACGCACACGTGTGAACTGACGTAATGTCTAACAGCTGCGCGGTACGTGTAGCAGTAGTGTGGAAAGCAGTCGAAGCAGCTGTTGCGCGTAGAAACCCCATCACATGCCGCCGATTTTCACGAAAGTTTGATCGCCCCCTTTTAACGAACAATTTTCTTTGTTTTTACATGTGTGGCGTCTTTTTGCTCTTTTTTAGTTGTGAGATTCCGTTTATAGACGCTTTGCAGCAGTTGTGCAGTTGTGTCGTTTCCTCTTATTACGTTCACTTCACCATCACCGCGGCAGGGCAGGTTATTGTCGTTTTAGATTCTACTCGTCAACGCCCGCATCCGTGGCTCGGCATCTGGGAAGGTCAGCAATGGCGGCTGTAACCTGGCGCGTGTACAAAGCGTCTGGTCTATCGTATGCAAGGACTTGGAGGACGAATCTTATTTTCTCAAAATGTTTCTTTTTTCTCTCTCATTTTTGCAAAGCAATGTCGAAGACGTAACCACAAAAAGTACGAGGTACTTTTTTTTTTTTTTGCTTGCGATTGTGCGCGCAAGGAGAACTCGTTTTAATGTCGCACGCTCGCGTTCGTGCTTTCGCGCCGCCCTGTTCTTTTTTTATGGGCCATGTGGAACTCCATGGAGAGTACACGAGGGGCGTTCATAAAGTTCGTATTATCGGCACAAAAAAATTAAAAAAAAAACGGAACAAAACAGGCATCAACATGACCGCGCGTCCCTCTAGTTTCCGCACAGTATAAACATCGCATGCTATAGTAGCTCGGAACGCTGCTAGGGAGTCGAAACAAAAATGGCACCGCTCGTCGGTGCCAAGCACATGCAGTGATCTGTTTTTTGTTTTTTTTTTCATTTGAAGGGATGCAATGCCAAGGATATTCATTCCAATCTGGAAGCGTTGTTCGGGGACAACGTCCCAGTTTATGACGCTTTGATTAAATGGCGCAGACACTTCCAGTGTGGCCAAATAAGAGGAAAGCATTTCAAGGACGGCGACCAAGTGATTGCTGAAGTGGAGCGATTCCTGAACACTCAAAAAACGAGGAGTTGTATAACAATGGCTTCCGGCATGTGGTGCATCGCTGGAAAAAGTGGGTAACTTTTGGTGGCGAACAAGTAGAGAAAGTCTCAACTCCTACTTGGGTTTGATTTCTAAATCTCTATTCCTTCGTGACAATAATGCGAACTTTATGAACGCCCCTCGTATATGTGGAGGATAACCGACGAACTTCGCCCGGCGGCACGTTCGCTTTACGGTGCAGCACCCATTGTTCTTGCGCCGCGCGCAGGACGAATTCCGCCGGGCGAAATTTGTTCCATATTGTTCGCTCCATAAAAATAACCCAGCTTTTTTTTTTTTTCGACTTTGCGTTTGCAGGCCGAAACACTCGCTTCGCAACGTTTGCAATCTTGCTGCCCAGCGCGAAGGTTCCAGAACTTAAGGCGTGGGAGTTTGCTTTGAATTAGGTTTAAACAGTATAAATCTGATTTAAATCATGTACATCTGATTTATTTAAAAAAAAAATGCTTAGGCCACAAGCAGAGACGCCGCGAAGTTTGTCAAAACCGAGGTGATACTGGCTCAAAGAAACGACGGAAACTTTGTCAAACTTTGACGAAGTTCGACATTTTGAACAGTGTTGCCCGACTTCACAAAATTCCCAAATATTTGGGAGAACATAATATATGCGGTAGTTCCGTTTTATATTATTTTACACTGTATAAAGACAACCAGATAAGCGCTTAGCGCTCGAGGTAGTTTGCAGAAAACAATGCACGAGATCAGCATATCCCCCTCCCCCTCCCCCCTCATTTTTTTTTGGTTAGGTTGTTTGAGACATGTACGTAACGCGTTCCTAGTAACGAGTTACTTGTACCAAGTTACTTTAGTAAGTTACTTTGTTACTTTTAAGGCCAAGTAACGATGAGTAACGGCATTTCGTTACTTTTGAGGAGTAACGTGTACAACACTGTTTAATCAGCCTCGTTTTAATTCTAACCTGAGTATGCGTCTATTCCGTCGAAGGCAGATGGGCAGCCGGAAAAATAACAGTATGACAGTATAGCAACGTTTATCGCTGAACACGTCAATCGAACTCTACAGCTGGGAATGTCCTTCACCCAGCGAACACAATAAGGTTCGTTGATCGAAGCTTCTAAAATCGTGTACAGACAGAACGTAAACCCGGAAGTTGCCAACGTGGGAGGGAACGTTAGAACCCATTGTCAACTTGGAACTTTAGAAGCATGAGAGAACAAAAGAGAGAGGGAAAATCCCAGATTCACCGGCTGTTCCTAAAGCACAACACTGCCGTTCCTTGGAGCGCGTCAGTAGAACGACTCATCAGCGTCGCCAGAGATATATTCTCGAGGAAGCGGGGAAACGTATCCGATGAAAACTTTTAGGGTCAGCTTACTGCTTATTTACGTGCAACGACTACTGAAAAGAAAGCAATAAAGCGTGAAACAAGAGCAGTTGTGCATTTGGCCGTCAAAGTAGCGAGAAAAGTAAATTGTTACTTTTGAGGTAACGTAACGCCTTCTTTCCAGAATCCGTGGCGAGTAACGTATTGAGTTGCGAGCTAGTAAGGAGTAACTATTCTTAGTTACTTTTTCGCGACGAGTTCTTTTTTACGGCGGTTCCATCGAACTCGCAGCACGCAATTTCTGGTTGAAGGCAGATTTGTCTAGGCCCGATACTCTTGTGCCCAGCTTTTCATTCGGTGAAACCCATATCTAATTGGAAGACGTAGTAGCGGTTTCACTCTTTCCACCGCCTCTCCCACGCACCTTTCATCCCGTAACTTGAGATCACCGACTGTTTAGTCACAGCAAGAGCGGTCAATGGACGTTCAAATCAAACAAGTGGTATGAACAACATAACGCTGAATTCGTTTATGCAATTTCTTCTACAAGCAATCCTCCCCCCCCCCCTTTTTTTTTTCTCGCCTCGTTGCAACGTACGGGACTTCCGAACAGTTTTTTTACCCCTTTTTTAGTCTAACTGGACAACATTTTAGAACTTGTTTTTTTATTTTGTTTCAGTTGGTGCTAACAACAGACTCGGCTATTGAAAGACGCTTTATTTAGTCTTTTACTATAAAGGGGCATCGCTCTTAGAGATTTGCGGTAGTTGTAAGTTGGGAGTACTAGCCAACAGGTAAACGAAAGAAGGAGAAAAAAAAAGAAAGAAAGAAGAAAACACGTAATGCCAACGAAAACGACGACTTTTAGAATTAGATGTTCTGTATAAAAGACGCCAAAAAGAGTACATCGTCTCCAGTTGCAGAAACATCTTTACTTCTTTATTATTATTATTTTCATTATTAATATTTTTTTTATTAGTAGTAGTAGTGGTGGTGGTGCTAGTAGTGGTACTACTAGTAGTATCATCATCATCATCATTTTTTTGTTTTTTTTTACCATATGTCGTGTTTGAGACAGCACCTGTTCGTCCCTGGTGCAAGGGCCCCTGGGGTCAACCAGTTAGCAGATACCTGGTCGTTTCGCAGCTTCACCTGTTGCGTATATAATTCTCGCCTAAGTGTTTCGGCGGGAACTAATCCGGGCGGACGTCCAATCTCGGACGGAATCCCGAATTTCAATTGGGCGCCTGGACAGGTGCTCTCGGCGGGAGCGGGCGGCCCAAAGAAAGATCATGGAAGTAGGAAATGAAAGAAAGAAGATCCCTGAACTATATACTATAAAGAAAGATGTACAGAAGTTTGTAGACACGTGGTAAGGCAAGAAGAGGGTTTTATTTTTATTTTTTTTATTCCTTCGCAACGACGAACGCTATCGCGTTTCCGGTACGCATGTTATATAGAGAAACCTTTGGTGCGCATTGATATGTAAACGTGTTCATACTTATGAATTTATTCCTGCAATGAAATGCTTGTTTATCGCTTGGTGTACTCCTCCAACTTACCGGTTCGTTTTATGTGCTTCGTCTTCGCTTTTTTTATTTTTTTTTGTGCGGAGCTCGCGAATTGCTCCGGTGCAGAGTTATCTTGACCAATGGAACTCTGGAGAGGTCTTCTGGTTGCTCCAAATGAGATGCTGTGCTCCCTCGTCGGGTTCTTGAGGAGGTCGCGACAGGATGGAGCAGCTGGTCGCGGATTGAAGACACGGGTAAAGCGAAGGTTACGGCCGAAAATACGAGAGAAAAAAAAAGTTTTCGAAATTACCTGGTCCGGTTGGCAGCCCTCGCATATACTTTATATATCTTTTGGTTGGTTTCGTTTCGATTTTGTTCTCTGGGGCGTCGTTGGACCCACCTTGGGAGCTGCAATTGGCCAGCTGCTTTCGGACGAGAGCAGCTGTCGTCGCTGTTCGAAACGGATCCTTTGTCTTAGGGTAGCGCGGTCATGCAAAAAGGTCATCGTGGAGGGCCGATTTTTTTCTGCCTCTCTGGCGGACGTGTCTTGTGTCACGACCGTTCGATCTTCGTGCGCTGTTGGGTCGAAAAAAACTCCCGGAGATGGGATTTGCTTGTTCTTGTTAATTTTTTTTTCTTGCAGTGACAAGAAATATCGAATAAATCATGGCTACCACCGTCTGTTTGTAATGCTGCGTCTACTATTTGGTGGCAGTTCAAACACCCCAAGTAAAGCGCTCTTCTACACTTGCAGTATACTCTGTATCGGGGACTGCGTGGCAGTCTAGCGAAAGTTTGCGTCAACGCTCCCATCTATGTGTATGTAAGACATCGCAGCGGGAATTGTGTGCCCAACGTGTCCATTTCGCAGCATGACGAACGGTCTACGAGTGTGGAGTAATATTGTTCCCAATCTACAAACAGTGGAGAGAGCTCTCCTCGATGACTCTTCTTTCGGTCTTGCACGGACTCGTTGAAGGTGAGCGCGTCTGACTGTAGGATCACCCAACTCCGTCACCTGCTCCCTGTAGTATATGCCTTCAGATAGACCACAAGGCCCTTCCAAGGCTATCTACGGATAGCTACGTGTGAACCAGAGAAGGTCGGACGAGGTCAGCAGGTGGAGGATGTAATCTGGCGCGTATGCAAAGCGTCTATAGATAGCAGCAGCCATCAGATGGTTTTGAAGAGGGTCTATTGTCTCCATACACCGCGTCATCGCCATGAATCTACTATTACTCCGTTTACCCCTAAGCCGAGACTACGGCGGAAGCTGCGAGTGGTGCGTTGGACCAGTCCTACGACGTCGATCCTTCGCCGCGCGATCACGCTCTCGCCCACGTCCTCGCGCGGAAAGCCGGGTCAGGTGATCAAAGGGAGGCGGTGGTATGCTCCCACCGCAGTCCCAGCTTTTCCACGGTGGCCACTTCCGTCTTTGTTCCGTGCATTAAAAAAAAAAACCTATAAAGAAAAAAAATTAACAGATTGGTTGGGACACGCGTGTCAAAAAATAAATCTTACGCCAGAAAAAAAAAAAAAGCTTTTTTAGAGCAATGTTGACGGCGAGAGATATATTTGAAATTCTGCGCGTAAAGTACATGACCTCAACGATATGGTCATTCGCTCTTTCCACCTCAACGTGAAGGCGAAGCCGATCCACCTCTAATCCACGCGTCCGAAATGCCGAGAGAGAAAACAAGTAAAAAGGATCTGACTATACCGACGAAATCGCGTCTCTTTCGGCGTTAATATAGCTATAAATTTCCTTTTTCTTTTCAGGGGCTTTTAATGCCTGTTCACACGCTTGCAACCGAGTGGGACCGACTGAGACAAGGCCGGTTTTTTAAGCCTCTTGCGACGGCTTATGGGACCAGCTTTTCAGCTGCGCATCCGATCCTACGCCGTCCCGAGAGGTTTACAAAGCGGTCTTGTCTCAGTCCGTCCTAGCCGGTTGCAAGTGTGTGAAGGGGCTTTTAGCTGTTCGTGAAATGTGTTGCCCTTGGCGACGAAGCGAGAAAGAACAGAGATGGTAACAGGTGTTTCTTGCGCGAGTCGCGCAGCACCCCGACGCGGGTTTGCGTCGACGGCAGCGTACCTGCGTATTTTTCTTTGTACGAAGAGTAGTAACGACCCTTCTACGAACACGTCAATCACGACCAGCCCATTGTCTATTGTCCCCAGCGGGAGATTCGAACCGATGACGGGTCTGTCGAAGCACCTCTTGTATACACGCTTTCGAAGCGCGCTTTCGCCGGTGTCTCTGTTTTGCCGTCGCATAGTTCGCGTCTCTGCCCGTCTACGCTCGCGTCTTCTTCGCCTTTGCTTCTTGACCTGTTGTTGTTTTGTTTTGCTTTGTTTTCGCTGTTTGTCGTTTGTTTCCGCATTTTGTGGCCCCGCTGTCCAGAAACTCTCTCGGACAGTGGGTACAATGGCTTTTTCGACTGCGTGGCGAGTTTGGTATATACGCGAATGGCGAGCAAGAAAGCGTTGTTCAGTGTTTCGCACCTCATCCTGGTTTCGATGGTGCTCCTCTCCCTGCTACATGGCTCAGCTACTTCTTGGTTGGGTGGCCGCGCTGAATGGCGACGTAGCACATAGGCAGGCCGGTTCACAGTGTGCACCGTTTTCTTACGTTGCGTTACGAAAGCTTACATACAAGTAACCGGGAGGTCTGTACTTCGTAATAACCGTGGGTATACCAGTTCAAAGGGATGGCACGCGACATTTCAGGACAGGAATGTTTCGCTCACTTATCCGTAACGTAAGAAAATGGTGCTCTGTATACCAGCCTTTCAAGGGGCTATGAAACGATTTTACAGCGAAGAGAGGTTTATGGCTAAAGTTCTGTTGATTTTTCGTGTGCAGTGACCAAACACTGTACGCTCGCACCGCTGTACACTCTTAATCTGGGGCCGCCTAGGGAGCCACCTATAGCCGTGACAAATGAGATCCAACTTGTCACGGCAAATTTTGGGGCCACCTAAAATTTCCAGCCCGTTTGCCGTCCCTTTTTAGGTGGCCCCAAAATTTGCCGTGACAAGTTGGACCTTGCCGGCCCGTTTTCTAGCTGGCATGTGTACTAGGTGGCCCGTTTTCTAGCTGGCCTGTTTTCTATGTGGCCCGTTTTCTGCTGGCTCTAAAAATGTCCCGTCGTCCACTCCCCCGCAGAGCATCTCGAAGGGTCCAGGACTGTGATGCACGAAGAAAGCCGGGCAAATGAGAAGTACAGGAAAATTTCACCGTACAAATCAAGCTGTGACGTGGCACTGAGCCTGACGTCTTCTTGTAAGACATCATGCACATAGTCACGTCGCAACTTTATTTTTGAGTCGCAAAATATATCGGAAAATCATTACCAAGCCCAATTTGTATACTTTAGCGATTCACTTCTCGAGTGCTCTAGGGGAAAGTAAATATACAGGAATTGTTTCAAGGGCAAGGCCGATGGATTCTAAACATTTGAAAGAACAGTGGTCCGCAGGTATGCAATCCATTTATTTGTTTAAATTAGATGCACAGCGGAAGATACAGGTGGTGCTTTGTTGTAAAAAAATACCACATTCAAACAATAAAATAGAAAAGTATATGAAAACTTGTCACTTGCTGAAACTTTGGGGAAGCATGACTGTTGCTTTGACTTGACACACTTGGTGAACTAGGTCCCGCCACAGTTGCAGGTGCGCTCTCCGAGCCAACTGTGTTGCAGACTGCCGGAGCTTCGTGCCACAAGACGGGTGTCCGCGGCACGCCCGAAGGCCAGTTGCCTCTGTCGTCAAGGCATGATGCCGCTGCGATTCAGAATTTTCAGCATTTCATTATAAGATAATAAGGAAGAAAGAACATGTCTTGTATCTCAATTACGTTTTAAAATTTAGCAAACAGCTCGTTTTTTAGAAAGTAGCTTGCTGGATGTTAGAGTCTATACAGATGTTGAGTCATCGGCCACAAACATGGCCGCTAACATAACGCTTATTCGTGAGCTCTGCGGAAAACAAAACAAGCGAAAACAAATTCGCCAATTAGATAATCGCATTTGCTCTCGGCGGCCATGCTTATGTTTAGTTACTGGACATTAAAAAGCAGTCTGACATCATATGAATAGAGCTTTGGTGGCAGTTTGCAGAGTGGGAACAAACCAGTAAATTTCGACGCCACCAGGAAGGGGAGCTGAGGCTGTCCACTTGCCAGGATATACAGGTTCATGGTTATATCATACAGGCTGCGTCATGAAACACCGACTTAATCGTTTGCTCAAAAACTACACGTCGCACATAAACCGCTATTTTTGTTTAATATGAAAATTCATAAAACTTGACGTTTGGATAATTATGCATGGTGTCAAAGATTTTGAATAATTACCTTTTTGTACTTACTAAATTTAAAACTATGGTCAGGTCAGGGTAAACACCTTGCTAAACTGCGTCAAATATTGTAAAACAGACACTTCGACTTTTTTCAAAAATATTGTTTAACACATTTCCTAAATTCAGTTAGCCCAATAAAAGCTTATTCTTAGAGTGTCACCAAAAGTTATACTGCATTACTTAAGATGTAGGGAACTAGAAAGGAGTCAGGCATGCTACCTCCGATAAGTTGGAAAAGGTTAGTTTCCGCCTTAGACGTTTCAATTTCTAATAACACGAGGACAAAAATGTGTGCAACTTGCGGTTCGCGCAATTGTACCACCACAAATCTTTTTTTTTTTTTTATAAATAATCCAAATTCGATTCAAACTTTGTGCCTGAAATAAGATCTAACATGTATACTTCGTTACATCATGAGCACAAACTTATAAAAAATTGGTAAGATTTCTGCGTAAGATGGTGGACAGCGACAGCTGGAATGAAGCCATCCGAGACACAGACACCCGAATATTTTCTCTTTGCTCGGGCGTGCGTAGAACGCCTGCCTGTCTTTCTCGCTTCCGAGCGCGTACCGATTAAAGCTTAAATGCTTTAAAGCAATCAGTGTGGCACCCCTTCACTGCGGACAGCGGTACGTCATAGGCTGCGACGCGGTGGGCGGAGACTGTCCTCACATGTCACGCTTGGACGTCTAGCGCAGGGACGCGAGTCTCCCTGAAGGCTCATTCACTCAGAAAGAACGTTTCGGCCGACGTCAACCGGTCGCGTGAGCAAAGAAGGGTGCACGCACAAGGACAAACTTAGTGTATTGTAGATGTTACATTCATCATCAATTTTAGTATAAATGTTCCTTGTGTGGCCGTCCTCCTTTGCTCAACGCGATCGCCGACGCCGGGCGAGACGCACGACTATATACCTCGGACGGCAAGCTGATCACTTCGGCACGAAAGAAGCACCCCCCTATAAACTATTTACACCTTGTCGCTGGAAAATGCTGGTGGCCAACGTTGAGGCATAACCACGGCTAGCTTTATCTGCCTCAGCTTACCATAGGCAAACCGTAAGGGCTGCGACTGTGACCCGAGAACTTTAAAAATTGTCACCCTCCACGAGTGCTCGTGCGCATCCGAGCCGACGTCAGACGCGAAGAGTCCGCGCTTGTAGCCGTTGTGGTAAGTCCATGCTAAGGGGAAATGAAGTAAACCTGTTTTCCGCTTTCCACCGGCGACACCAGCCGGTATCCGAATGATATGAAAAGAGGTGATTTCAAACGTGCTTCTTAGAATACAAATATATGGCGTATAGATATACCTGTATCATCCAGGAGAGGGTCCAAGAAGTCCCCTGTTAACGAGAACAAAAGTAACTAGTTAGGAATTCTTTCAACACTTGACTCTATTTCGTTATTAACCAGTGAGATATATAATTACCCAGTCTATTGTGCTGAAGAGGACTGTGCCGGCAGTAATAGCACCAGCCAAGTTGGCCCAGAAGCGGTGATCGTGCTGGTCGTGCCGCCAGATCAGCGGGCCGTGTGAAGCCATCGAATTCACATGTTCCGTCATGGTTACACCGCCCGCCTTTGATATCCTTCGGCGTGAGCATCCTGAAGAACTAACTCACTGTCCCGCGGCTTCGGCGCACACTATAACATAGGCTTCCATCACCATGATAAGAAAACAAACGTCACCCGCAGATGCTTCCGATCAGATTCGTACGTCGTACCTTCAAAATTCGTCGCCCCTGCAAAACGAGAAGAGAAATGCGCTGGCTACGCCCGCGGGGCACGCCGGGTGGCCGCAAGTGCCGCCATCTAGCGGAAAACAGTCTTTTTTTCCGCTATTACGCGCATAGCCGGCCCGTTTTTGCCGGCCCTGCACAAACGGGCCTCCAAAAATCACAGGGCCGCCTACGGAGCCACCTATATAGCCATTCGCACCATCAAAGAGGGAAGGGGCGAACAGCAGCCGTGACGTTGTACACGGCAACTTTGACGGGGCCGGATCAGTCCTGAAAACGTTGAACGTCACGGCTATGGCCGTGACGTTTGCCGGCCCCAGATTAAGAGTGTACGCGCCGCACGCCTTCCCTGTATAAAAGATTCGAAGTAAATAACCAAAATAAAGCGTTGACGAACGCGCGTGCAAGATGCCATTCGTTTTAGGCTTTTGCTTTAGAACAGTTACTGCTGGAGATGCCGGCACGTGCTGCGCGTGGAAGACCCAGTGTTGTGATTGCTGCGCCATTTGCGCCAAACTGTGCCAAAGTGCTTACCCTGCTACACCCTGCTACATTTGACCAGAATGTGAGCAATTTGCGCCAACATTGCGCCGGAACTTAAGTTCACTTAAATATTACTGAAAATATAACAGCTGCAGGCCTCGCTACGGGGCTGGATCGTTGGAGTAGGCTCGTGTTGGTTGTCAGGACTTTCGATAATCGCCTCAAATAACATACTATTCGATTTGATTTCGTACCAAGCACTGACAGTACTCGGAAGTTTTGCAATAAGTCTCGTGGTCTGTTCTGGTGGGTTAGTTAGCTTTGTTGAGTGCGCTTCTCATCGCATACTGGTGTACTGCAGTGAAGCGACAATTTTGCGATCTAGTCCGCAAGGCGTCGCGATGTTGTGTGTCTTGCTTTGCCGCAGCGCACCCGAAGCTAAGGGGAAAGGTACTCCTCCAGAGCGAGACGTGGTGCAAGAACGTATATATATAGACTCTTTTGTAGGTTTATCTTTTATGCTTTGTTTTTGTCTGAATTAAGAATTGCAGTTTGGTTACAACCCCCCCCCCCCCCCCCCTAGAACTTGAAGGACACAAATCTAGGTGCTCGAAATGATTGTATTTTAACATTTGTTCAGTGGGATTTCGTACCTAAAATAATCATTCACGGCTGTCTGCGCTGTCCTTCATCAGTCGTCTTCTTGTTACCGTGTCTAGTGCTTCCACACGCAACTAAACAGCTAGTGTTTGTTCTCCTCCTAATATTTGCCTTCTCTCCTCCCCACATTTGCAGTGGTATAAATGAAAACGAAGTGCGCAGTTATGCACCAAAAGCTCTTTTTCCTTCTCCAAAATGAACTTTTGGGTGCTCCAATAGATGCTCCAAAATGACTACGACCAATCACATCACTGAACACCATTTGCTGCATTCTCCTTGATGCTTGGGTAATTTAGCAGTAGGTCTATTCAGTAGATAAGTTATCAATAGGCACCATTTTCAAGATCAGTAGACTTTCAGGTAGATGATACAGGTTTCTCAAAGGTTTGCCGCTGTGCGACCGGCGTGGGCCATGTCTACGCTCGCACCGCCCTCTGTCGTCGTTCCAAGCGCTTGCGTGCCTTGTTTCCTTTCCTTCCGCTCTCCCGGGGTGGCGGCCCCGTCGCGCGTGTCTAGTTTCCTCCGGCTCCTCGGGGCGGGTCTGTGTCGTGTGCTAGACAGCTTCGCTTGTCATCCGCCTTGACAGAGTGGAATGACTCACGATTTTTTCTACTTTCGCTAAATACTACTCAGAATCACTCTCTGACATTAATAACCGAATAAACTTGCCTCAGTTTTTCTTTTTGAGCAATGGCAGTCGGCAAATAAATTCGAGACATATGAGCATCGTTCATCCCGTCAACTCAGAGCCAGAACAAGCGGCCACGTTGCCTGGTGCATATCCTATGCCGCCAACGTTAATTATAGCCACGCGCTGGGGTGAGCAAGGTAGAAAACGCGTGCTGAGCTCCTGGCATTGTTTGCAGTTCGGCTGTTCTCATCGCCGCAGTGGTTGGACACGAGTATACCCGGTATCCGCCGAAGCAGGAATTGGCATGAGTCGAAGTCGAGTGATCACGAAGTTCCCGTGTCCAATCCATGAGCCGCGCTCGACTGTTGTCCGGCGTATGGTTTCGATCTCACAAGAGATAGTCTCCTTTTACGCTCGCAATTTCACCGCGACAAAGAAGCTTCTCAGTCAGTAGCGGTCCATGCGTGTATACTTTGGCCTAACTAGGAGCAGTACGCCTCCGTAAAGTCATCAGCATTCCAACCCGATACCGTTTCATGACCCCTTTAAGGCCCTTTGACACAGCGCACAGCGTATTAGGCGGCGCTTAAAGGTCGGTTAAGTTGCGTAAGAACCGCTTACAACTCGAATCACCGGAACATCCGTGTTTCGAAGGTAGCGTGGCGACCTCTTAAAGGCCTGTTCACACATGAAGCGGAGCGCTACAAGCGCAGCGACTTTACCCTGCGCTAAGCGCGTGCTGACGGAGCGTTCACCAGCAATGTATCTCACCGTCAAAACTGTTGCTCATGGCAGACGATAAGTAGCTGACGGCACGTGAAGAGCTGGCTACATCAGCGCTTCGCTGCATGTGAGAACCGACCTTAAAGGAGTAGCTTTACACGTAGGCATACAGAACACGAATGTCCCTGTCACCGGGATATATGTATTCCATATTAAGCCTGACCACCAGTTTAAAAATATACCCTAGAACGCGGCACTCGAATCTTCCGGTGACTAAAGGCCGGTTCAGACACTTGCGTTTGACTGCGTTGCGGCGAGAACCGAAAGCGAGTCACCGGCACATCTGTGCTTCGTATGAAGCGTGGAATCTATTTCAAGGAATCTTCTTGGCACGCGATATAAGCAACAGGGATGTCCTGGTGTCTCGCTGCCGCAACGCAGTCAAACGCAGTCAAACGCAACTGTGTGAACCGGGCTTTACACGTAGCATAAGAAAACGTAGGGATGCTGAACCGAAATTTTGATTTCGCAAAATAAGGCCGCAGAAGCATTGAACGGTACGCTACGAACTACCTCCGAATTCCCCGAGAAAAAAAACTTTACTCAATAAGAGCGCACCATTTTTCGGGCATAACAAAATGGTAAATAGTTTGTTACAGTTTCTTAGAAATGAACATAGTGTAATCAATATTGTCATTTAGATTGTGTTTACCACCCGCAATAGAGAAATAGTGGACCTCTGGCACACCAGCCCTATTTTGTGCGGGCGGAGCTTTGTTTTCTGTGGACGGGGTTTCTGCGGCCTGCTTCTGACATCATAATGAGAAACTCAGCGTTATTTTGACTAAACAAAGGACAACCCTAAGCTGTTTTTTTCTTTCTTTTTTTGAGGTTGGAGAAATTAAAGGTGAATGATGTGCTTCCGAAGGTATTGATTTGAGTGAATGACTCACGACGCGTGGCATTGATTTGCAGTGGCAGGCACAGCTATTATAGAAACCAGCATTTTCAGTTTGGTAAGGACGCGTGCTATTGTTATTAACTTCGGACTGCTTTTTGACTCGGTTACGCGCGGGACACCGGTGAGGGTCACGTGATAGTTCGCCCGTGCAGCAAATACGATTATCGATCCTAAGATATTTATCTCGTCGTGACAGCTCTAACCCCTGCAGCGCACACACTCCCCCCGTCGAACGTTGTATAGAGCTAACCGAATGAACGTTGGACGCGATCCCCGCTATATCGCGAGCGACTGACGCGACCTCTGCACCTCCCCCTACATGAAGTTCTCCCCTACAGCGCCAGGTGGAGCGACCGAAGGGAATTGGGGTAGTAGTCGCGTGATGAGTGAAGCTGCTTCGAGCCTCGTTCACAGGCTGAATTAACCGCGTGCCCCACTCGGAATGATTTATAAACCCCTCGACCCCTTGCTTTGATTGGTTGAGGGGAAACGCGTGCTTTTCTTTTGTTCTTGTTTTTGGTGGTGGGTGTGTACGGTCCAGTGCTGTCATTGTAGGAGTAACTTCGACGGGGTCCGATATTAAATAAACTCGGTCATGTGTAGATGCGGGAGTTAATGAGTAGGGGGTTGAGTAGGTGAGGGAAGGTCAGTTTGAGGGGGATCTTTCGTATCTCCTCTGCTCGTTTTGTTTGGGATAGTCGTTTCATTGGGGGTGGGACGACGCTGATTGGCTTTTACGAGGGTTCGGTCACTCCGATCTTGACTTTTCCCGTTGTCATCGTCATCCGCGTCTTTAGTCTTTTTTATATATCTTATATGGCTGGTTTTTTTAATGGTAATTACTCTTGTTCCAGTAAGTTCCCGGAGTTTGTATACTTTGTGAAATGCAGCGAGCAGTCAACGTCCAGTGCCGTATAACACCTTCCCCGCGCCACGATCCAGCCGACGCTTATTTATTTATTTATCTCGTTGGCTCGTTCCCAAAGGTGTCCCACAGTCCCAGGGCCTCGGGTGACTCGCACCGTGTGCCTCTCACACACAATTCTTTGACGGTAATAACAGTCACAAGCACGAGACACCCGTAAAGTGGACGGCACACACGCAGAGTGAAAACTCGCAAGTGTATATTTATGAGTTGACACACGATGCGCTCGCGAATCACTCGGGGAAATTTGATTGTACTCGTCTGTCGCTCCTTGCTTACTACGCGATTTTTTTATCGCTATTTTTGCTAGTTTTTGCACGCGTGTACGGGGACTGTAACCAAGTTACGACATAAAAAGGCGCCGACTGTTTGGCGTCGGTGGATGGTGGTGTCGTCGTCCGTCCACCGTACGGGTCCTTTTGTGTCAACCGTGCCGCGTCCGAAGGGGAGAGAACAAAAACGGAAAAGGGCCAACATAAAAAAAGGTAAAACATATCCCGTGGGATGCGTCGCCCTGAACCCCGCGATCTGCCTCCCCACACTCCCCCGTCACCCCTCAGTTGACAGTACGGTGGAAGGTACGAGCTCGTTGGACCTTTCGTCACGTGATCACACACGCGCAGAGAAGCGATGAAATGGAGGCTGTTGATTGGTCCGTCGAGCCATGTAGCTTCCGCCCCACTGTCGGCTTAGGGGCGAACAAAATGTACTCCCGTTCTTCCCTTTGGGAGGCCGCAATTCCTCTTCCTGCCTTTCCCGCACTGTCCCCCTCCCCTCTTTTTCCCCCTGGAGTGACTCAAACGAGCGTCCCGTTTCGGGACAAGCTATTGTTCTGCCTCCTCGCCCCCTTTTTTAACGTCTGTCTCCCTTTTCTTCTCTTATTGTTATTAATCATTGGCGTGTTCGTCTTTCTACGCTGGGTCTTTTTCCTTTTCCTCGCTCTTCCCTAACGCTTGTGTGTGTGTCTGTGTGTGTGTGTGCCTTTTTTTTGCTTTTGCGTGTTTGAGCGTTTGTAAAAGAAAAGAAAAATCGATGCCGGTTCGCGCTTGTGTTTCTGGCCGGAGCGCAAGTTCTAACAAAATTACTTTCCTTTGCCTTTTTTTTTATCTTTTCTCTTGGGTAGAATATAATTATATACGACTTCCTTCCATTAGAACACATTGACATCCGTCATTCGCTCGATTAGAAATTTCGCATTCAAAAATGGGTTGTGTTTGCGAGTGAGCGCGGTGGAGTTTGTCAGTATGAGATCAAACAAAACTAAATTGTTCTTGATGATTTTTTTGTTTGGCAGTCTTTCTTGGTAGTTTTTTTCCTCTTAGACAGCGAAAGGTTGAGGATAAAAATTTACTCGGGTCGTTAATCAACAACTGTATTCGTATTTTTTTTTATGCATATGAGTTTATATTTTGGACGTTCTTGCGTCCCTTTGCTCGCTGTCAAGAATTGGCCCTCGACGAAATATAGATTAGTTTACTTTGACATGTTATACTGTCTTATTAACCGTGAAGCAATTTCCATTAAACGCCCCTGAACATTTTTTTTTTTTTAGGAGGAGATTATTTTTTTGTAGCTACTGTCGGGTGCAATTGTGAGGGGGAAAACATGATTTGTTAGTACTTTTATCCGTGAGAAGGAACTCTGTCTCCTCTATCGATAAGACCAATCTTTAAATAACGGCGCTTGCACATCAGCGCTGCATCTCATCGTTGCAGGTAGAGTTAGAGCCCTGTCCCCTTCGCCAAAGTGTCCCAAGTTGTGTTAAACAGTCTAACCTAACGTTGGACGAAACGCCATTAATAAAAAAGAATTTGCTTCAATCTCCACGTTTCGTTCGTCGAAGGCTTCAATTTGTACCGAACATCGTAAACTTTGATTGCGCTTCCCTAATTCACTCGCTGTAATCTACATCCTCGCTCTGAGGAGAGAGTGTTTGAGATGCCTATAAACAACTGTCTGGCTCAACCAACCGAACGACAGCTATAGGGCAACGCCCACGCCCCCTATTTCCTGTGAACCGCTCTTATCCGTAATTGGTGTAATTTGCTGGCGGATTGAGACGCGCTGTTGATGCCGTTTCTCCGTTGATGTGCTCCGCTTCGTGTTCACCGATTTCTGGCAGGCAGTGCCCGACTGACAAAGACAGACGAAGGTCACATTCGCTGCACGACCGCTTATGCAGCGCGTATATGACGTGGCACCGTACGTCAACTGCCGGGCAGTCTGGCGAATGGAGAACGCCCGTTTAAGATTCAGTGACTATGTCGCGAGAATGCGTGCTCCATTGAAACGAAGTACAGTCGTTTACACGACGCTGTGAGGAGGAACAAGGCGTCGACGCTTTGTTGCATTTTTACTTCCAAAGAGGGTCAGCGGACAGAACCTTCTCCCGCTTGAGCTTATAGTGCTTCATGGAGAGCACTTTCACCACATCAGTAGTCGTGATGACAGCCCTTGGATTCGGAAGGCTGGTTTCCAGATTTCCTTTCGAGTGCGTGGTCGACTGTGACCGCTTATATGACGAGAGAACGACGCTGGCGCCATCTACCGGGTGACTCTGGAAGAGTCCCGTTCTGGGTATGTTTTACGTATCATTCTTTTCACCGCGTGCTCGAAATCATTCTGACAGAGTTACGCGAGCGGCCATTTCTCGTAGATGGTGCGCAGATGTGATCTCGCAAATACTGCAAAAACCTACAGTCTGGTCGGACGGAAATCTGAATTAGCCGGGGGTATACCCAATGTAGATGGCGCCATAGTGTTAGCTCGTCTAGAGTTCCTGTATAGGCCCCTGCGGGAGCCAGAGTTGCGCGTTCATCCCTGTAGCTCCGTCTTTCCTGCATGGCATGTTGATCCAGCTCGTCACGTGGCTGAATTCGGCGAATAGCAGCGCCGCGCGTTCGAGGCGCGCGTCGCGCTCACAAGCAGGGGAACGTACTGTCGGGGCTCGTGCGACGTCTCTCCTGCACGGCATTTGAAGTCTGCTCCTCACGTGATCGGATCTCGGCGAACAGCCGCGCGGCGGCACGTGGAAAACAGAGGCGCAACTCTGGCTCCCGTAGGGAGCCTATTGGCGACGTGAGCGATCGAAAGCGTCGCTGTGGTCGGCCCACCACAAACGGCCGAATGCTGACTCTGACGTCAGCAAAGGATATCTCATCGACGGAAATAAGAGGAATGTAAGAACTTGAATTTTGACGGTGTTGGCAGTATTGCTTTGAGAGCGCAATGATTTCAGGCTTCCACCATGCCCATTACAAACACCATCGAACTTGTTGTTCACAAGGTAATGACGTCACGAAAGGTAACCGAACGAGGGCGCCACCGAAACATCTCGCCGCTAATACAGGAACTCTAAGCTCGTCGTAAGCGGTCCTAACGCAGTAGGTCACCGTTAAAGGGCGATTCACGCACATGCGTAGAGCCTGACTGAGTGCAATTGCAACGGCTTGCGACGTACGGGTTGATATAACGACAACCGCGTCGGCTCAACAACAAAAAAAGGTTTTACTTTGTTTTGTTGGAGCCGACGCAGCAGTTGCCATAACAACCCGCACGTCGCAAGCCGTTGCAGTTCCACTCGGTGGGACTCACGCAAGTGTGTGAACCAACCTTAAGGCGCGTTTATACAGTTGCGTTTGTCTGGGTTATACGACTGCTCGCGTCGAACTGTTGGTATGCGACCTTTACGACGAGCTAATGGGGAGGCACTGTACTCTGCGATGTAACGCAACGCCACGCAGTCCACGCAACTGTGTGAAGGAGCCTTCAAACGCAAACGTGTGAACCAGACTTTCGAGGACAACAGAATAAACCGGCGGTCGCTCATTCGCGCGAACACTGTTGCGCTTTGTGTACACAAGGATTGAGTAAATGGGGTCTTCATGTTATGTGCCCCCACTAACTACAAAACGGTTCCAAAAAGCTGGGAGAAGCCTCCCCAAGAACGTTTTCTCCAGCTCAACATAACGGAGACATCAACCAAAGTACGGACGTTTCGCCACCTATGCGCGAAGGTGCCACCTGTGAAGGTGGCATCTTCGGTGTAAACTGACGCAAATGAGGCGAGAGCCATCCGCGGCCCCCTACCGGACTCGTACAAAGACGTTCGCGTTAAGTAGTGACTGGCGGGCTCTCACATCATTTGCGTCAGTTTATACCGAAGGTGCTACACCTGCATGGCTTGCGAAACGTCTGTATGATTGTTGATGTCTCTGTACGGTTAAGCTGGAGTCGACGTTTTGAAGCACCTACTAGCAATTACGACGACGACTTTGCCACGGCCTCCGTACTAACAGCAGGCGGACTGTTGGCCGTCAGGTGAGAGAAGAGGGCGTTGGACCGTGACGTTATTGTGACGCTGTTAGTAGTCTCCTCGGGCTAGCGGCCTCACCGTTCGGCGAGCAGCTCCGTACCGTGGGAAAGAACGCGTGAGCTCCGACCCACCTCCCTCTCCCCTTTTGTGTCGCGGCAGAGGGGAAAGAAGGAAAGCCGGGTTTCAGCTGCGGGTCCGTTTAGAACGCAGTTTTTCTCCCCGCAAAGTTGGGGATTCTTGCTTGTTTCTCACATATAGTGCTCTTGCCCCCCCCCCCCCCTCCCCCCTGGGGTTTCAGCCGGGGTTTCATTGTTGCTGCCGACGACGGTACTTTCTGTCTCTCTCTCTCTAAAGGGTGAGGGAAACGGGAGGAGGAGCAGGAGTGACGAGACCGGTAGGCTAAAAAGTGGAAGTAAGGTCCTTTTTTTTCTCTCGCTTTCCAGTTCGCTTTGTGCTCGGACAGGTTGTATGCACCATGGCGTACGTGGGTTGGTGCACGTAGTGCGGGAGCGTAATGATGGCACGGGATTCATAAATGAATGGATAGAGATGGATGGATGGATGGACGGATGGATGGATGGATGAACGAAAAGCAGGGTGTTTGGGTACTCCCGGTTCATTTTACGATGGACCACATGGGACGTTACGAGTCGTCGAAGCCAACCCAATAGGGAGTTTTAGCAAGTCGTTTTTCAAGCACACGGTTCCGAAATCACGAACGGTACAGCTGGACCGTTCCGTGAAACCGTACGTGAAATTTGACATACTTTAGCGAATCGTGAAAGTTGCGCGACCGTGTAAACGATGATGCTGATAGTGCTTAACGGTGGCGCCATCTTCTAGTGAGCATGTGAAACATTCTGCAACGTGTAAATCCGTGGCGGACACCGTGGTGGCGGGTGGCGGCTCGTGTTTCCGGCGTGCGACTGATGTAAACAAGACGGCCGATGCAACATTTTCCGGTCGGAATTTCAAGAACTGCGAAGCTAGATGGAGTAAAAAGTATCTAAACGACCGTAAAGGTATGTGGTGTGTCTCCGTCATCCTGAACTTGAACGATCGTTCACGTTGTGTGCCGTCGAACCAAATCATTTCGTCTGCTCGCGGTCGCCACGGCAGCTAGTCTGCCCGCAGATCGCAAAAATGTACTAGCATGCGTTGTTTACAGCATTCACGATCGCTTACCATTGTGAGCAGTCCTCGAAATGATTTGGTTCAACCTCTCAAATGAAGCAGACTAACAGGACGGCAAATCTCCTCCCGCTGTCCTAAGCCTAACGCTCGGCTGGGTCGGCGAAGGCAGTCGCCGAACCGACCGCCATCTTTGTTTTTGCCCGAGTCGTGAACGATGCTGGCTGCGTTCCGGTGACGACTCCAGCGGCTGGAATGGGAGAAACGAACGAGAAGAGCCTCCCGACGTCCCGAACGACTCGCGCGCGCATGCGCAGTGGCGTCGCCGATGCGTTGGAGGGCGAACCGTTCGTGTGGAAACGACCTGCTAAAACTCCCTATTGTCGTGTAAGCATCCCGTGTCCTTCGGGAGATGGTGCAGCGACGCGACGTGAGCCGTTCATATATCTGCTGTATGGCTGCCAGTTATCGGGATTTGTCGATCCTTTCCCACATATGCGCGAGGTTCTTTGTTCTGCTTGTTGACGTTGTTGTTGCTTCGATCACCGTAACGCGGAATAGCGGCACTTCCTTGGTTTTGTGTTCTTTGCGTTCGTTGTTGTGGTCGAGTGGGTTGAGGAATAGGATGGGGAATATCGCCCGATAGGGCGTCGTTCGTGTACGCCAGCAATGCGGCGTTGTTGTGTCCCACGCGTGGCTTGTCGGTCACGGATTGTGCGCGCCGACGATTCACGCGTTGTTCGCTCCGCTGGATTTTTTACGCTGTTTCGCTAATTGGGTTGGCTGGAAGGTGCGATTGACCCGATGCTAGGCGTTGTTCTTGCGCGTCTATATTGGGAGGCTGGAGAGTTTGGCGCCGTTCCGGTCAGCGACCGATCCCCATACGTTGTCAAATACTTACAAATCCGTAACACACATACACAAAAAAAACATCGCTTTTTTTTTTTGTAAGCAGTTAGCGTTGTTTGTATAAGATTCCGGCTCATTCTCTGTCTTATTTGCTTACAAATTCATGACTAAAAAACAAAAATATTCGTCGCTCTCTTTTTTTTTTTTTTCAGTGGGTCTGGTAGCGTCGGCAGTATAAAAGACACTCCTTTCAGGTGCATCAGTATTCAGGAACATTGCGCAGCCATGGGGACTGCATAAAGAGAATTTTCATTATTCGAATTGCGGTAGGTTGCCTCGCTTGTGTATCTCGGCACGTCTTGACCACCGTGCGCATACTTATATGTCGCTTTTATCGGCGGTTTTGTGCGTTCTTTTAAAATCCGACGGTTTCTTTCTTTGATCTCGGTCTGTTCATATGTCGTCCCTTTATGTGTGCCTTTATAAATGAGATAAAATAAACTGGTCCGTAGGTGCCGCTCTCTCTGGGCACGGCGCCCTCATGTTCGGTACTTTTTCCTACGCCAGGCAACGCTCCTCGCCCACGCCGTTTCGCAACCGTTCCGATCGATATGTTGCTGCTTCCTCTCGGTCCGTTTCCTCTTCCTGGCTCGCGCACTGGGTCAGGCGCGGCTGTCCGGAAAATCCGTCCCTTGTCGCGTCTAAGCGCGCAGACAGCGGGAGTGAATACGCTGATCGCCACCGAAATTCAGATCACTATACGTATACCGCTCTTCGCGGCTGTCGACGGGAAGGCGCTAAGGTTCGCTAGTTACAACCGTACTTACTCATTCGTACGGGGCAGGCGCGGCAAACAGGAAAGGCTCTGCGTAGTAGTTGTTGTTTCTTTGCGGTTGTTGCGTTTAGAATGGGAAAACCTTGAGTGTGTGTGTGCTTCTGTACATGTGTGTGTGTGTGTCTTGGGTGGCTGTATTCTTGTTTGTTTTAAGTATTGAACAAAAATCGGGGTTTATCGATGCATACGGTGAAAAAAGAGAGGGCGTGAGGGCATGGTGTTCTTAATCCCCAGAGAATGTGCACATGATCCAAAATCTCAGAGAACGTCCCCGTAGCAATAGAAGAAGGAAAAAAAAATAATATAACCTCCGGAAAAAGAAAAAAAAAAGCGGGGGAGGGGAGGGGGACGCTTTGGTTTGTTTAAAACAAACTAAAATTCAAGTGTTTTTTTGTTTTTTCTTTTGTTTCCTAAATTAGCGACGGGCGTATTTGGCCCGCCCCAGTGAATGCCTGAGGTTCCATATCACCTGGGCATCCTTTGACGTGCAACCAAAATTTCGGCAGAGTACGCGGTGGCTTCTCCGCAATCAGCCTCCGTCAGGTGGCAGGCACCTCGGCCGGGACTTGGAGCACCAACCGTGAGCTATATAGGATCGCGACATCCAATAACACAGCTGTCGAACCCGCGTTCTAAGCGCCGTAGTCGGAAGTGCGGACGGGCCTTGAGACGGTGACGCTCAGGAGGCGGCGGACGGGAACCTTGGCGCGAGGCTTGGCTACCTGCCCCACGCGGTCATTAGGCGGGTGCATCGCGAGATCGTTCCGCGTTCCGCACGCAGGCGTCACCGCTGCAATCGCGTCGGAATTCCGAGGGAACGCCGCCACGCGCGATCGCTTCCATCTTTGTTTAATAATGGCGAAATCTACCGGGTCTTTTTGGAACGCGCCGATTTCACTGGGCGATGATCTTGATCGAGACGGACGTGTTCCACGCGTCGTTTTGGATCAGCTCCCACTCCAGATCTCGGTCCGGATCCGAGGAGAAGAATAAAACTTTATTGTCCCAGCACTGTCAGTGGGGTGACGGGTGCGAGGAATGTCGCTCCTCCTGACTCGGCGGGTTCGACCGAAAGCCAGCCTGGCCAGCTCTCGGCGCGCAGACGTGACTTCCTTTTCTCGCCGGGCATCTCGCCGGGACCGCGAGAAGGGGATTCCCGGGAAGGTGAAGGCATCCGCCGATCCCGTAGGAGGGGTCATGTTCCAATGGGAATCCGGAGGCGCAGCGACTCGGTTCGGATCGCGTGCTCCATCTCGGATCTGGTCTAGTGAACCCGGCGCGGTCCAAAAGGACCATTGGAATTCGCCATTAGTTTACGATGAATCGCAGAGGATGTTACGATCGCCATCCCAGCTAATACAGCGCTGCGAGCGTGCCACGCGTCACTCAACGCCATTGGTTTCGCACGAAAGGCCGGTGCTCACACATCCCCGTTTACGCTACGGAAGCTTACGTACAAGTCACCGGGGCCTGTGCCTTAATATTAAACGCGGCTACCACTTCGAGCAGATACACGCGACATTCGAGACACGAATGTTTCGGTTGACTTGTATACGTAGGGTTCCGGATTTTCGGTAAATATCGATAAATCCAGCAAATTGGCCCCCGTACCGGGTTTTATCGAAATTGGGAAGCCGAAAAAAAAAAAACAAATTAAAGCGATCCTTCAATAAAATAAAAAAGGAAAGAGTTTTTAGTTTTAATTTTATTTGGCGTTTACCTCGGACACGGCGACATTGAACTGCTTGCGAGGCAACTTCTTTCTTCGGGGAAACAAGATCCCGTATCTCGTTTCCTTCTTTTATTGGTACCGCAAGACGTTTTCCAAGTATTCTAGACAGGAATATGTTCTTTGGAGCTTTGGAAATTACACGTGCGTGTCCTGTTTTTTTTTTTTTTTGTTTTTTGTGGCATAAGGTTTGATAAACACCGATTTATTGTCCGACACATAAAAATTTCCACCGAAAAACGCCAAAACTGTAAACCCCCCCCCCCCCCACACACACACACAAAAAAAAATTTCAAGAAAAATAAACGCGGAAAAAAACACGGAACCCTACTTATAATAGGTAACGTACTTGGTGCTCGTCGTCTTCGATCGTCTGCTACCGCCGGCTAAACCAATGACGAAAAAAAAAAAGTTTCATCGCATGCTCAGATGGCGTTCCTCAGCTCAGCAGACAAAAATAACAGCGCGCAAAAAGCGATATCTTTTTTTTTTTGCAATGTTTAAAGAGTCACGTGACACTCACGCAGGACTGGATTGGCTCCGATGGATCGCAGCATCCGCTGCGGTGCATCGTAAGGTGAACGTGGCCGGAATCTCGGTAGTCACCTGACCCGCGGACAGAGGGCGCTGACACACGCGGCGCCATTGGCTAGGTGGCGTAGCTACCGCCCGATCCAAAGGACTCAGCCGTATTCATCATCCATTAGGTGGTGCTTGGTGCGCTATGTCGTTTTCGCTTAGTCTTGACATGAATGTCGTTCCTCGTGGTACGCAACCAATGATACGATGGTAATAGGCCACCTTGAGAACTACCGCGTAATTGAAAACCTGATATTGTAAACGTTTCTCTTTCTTTTTCTTTTTTACGAAACATTTTTATTTTTGTTATGATCGTTGTTCGGTTAAGTTTGGCAGCGAAACGGCTGAAATGATCCCGGAAAAGGATTATACTGCCGTACTGCACGTTTTGTGGAAACTTTATAGTTTCCATAAAACAAAAAACAATAAAAGCATATATATGATTTTATTGTTTATATGTTGTTTATATTGTTTATATGTACACGGGGCAGGCAAGCAGGCGCACAGGCGTAAGGGTTTTAACCTCTCTGCTTCGCCTTGCACGCTGCCGATGTACGTGCCTGATCTGTGCAAAATAAATCAAATCAAATCAAATCAAATTAAGAAAAAGCTAATGAAGGAATTGATGCATAGAAGCGCAGTAAAAAATGGAGGTCGTCAACCTCACTCACAATGTGCTGAATCGCGTTGAACAGATGAACTCGCAAGTTTAGTGTTCATTGGTCGATGTTCGAGGGAGGACACCAACGGTTTGTGAAAATAACCGATTGCGCTATCCCCCTGTAATGACGCCTAGGTGCAAAAAAGAAAAGAAGCGATATTGTTTCCGTCGGCTTCTTTAAAGAAATCAAGTATTCGAGATATGTTTCGGTGACTCATCCTAAAACGAGCGGGCCATTTTTTTTTTTTTCAACTATCGGTTTTGCTTGATCTATTTATTGGCAGCATTTCACGATGATGACTTCAGGAAACTCTGTTATACGGACATTTCCTTACAACGTATTTACAATATGAGATATGGGACAAACCATTCAGAGAGGTCTGACGCTTGTCTTCCCGATAATTTGCGAAATGAAAATAAACGGCGCGAGAGAATTGACCTCCGTCAAGCTTTGCTGAAGTTGAATGCCAGGCACCACTTCATGGATTTGTGTAGACAGCTTTTATTGTGTTTGAATAGACGCGGCGTCGATAAGTGAATCCGACATCGACAACGCTGGACTCGGGCGATTTCCATGCTGACGGTTTCTTTTCGGCCTCGCATATCCCGTGCCTCAAGCGCTCTTGTGAGGCATTCACAAGTTGTCTTTGATGCGTTTCTCAGCCGGGGAGCCCAAACCTTTGTATATAAATTAATTGAATAGGATATCTTAAGAAAATTTAATGACTGTAAACATAAGACCTAACACAATGTATAGTTTTTTGTTCTATGCATAAATATACGGATCAATCAAATGTTTATACCGCAAAAAAAGAAAAAGATCCCTTTATGTAATCTAAAGCAACTGTTTTGGATCTGTTATGAAGGCACACGGTGCTTTCAAGAAACACATATAGTAGCTCCTTGCGTTGACTATATTTGGCTTCTTTAATATCATAAATGCGTGATCATAAATACACCTTGCACTTTTTGTTGAGTCACTATCACTTAAAAGGATATTGAACCGAAATTTGGATATCGCAAAATAAGGCCGCCAGAAGCGTTGAACGGGACGCTACGAACACCAAAACCATCACTCGTACATTGCTATCTCAAACGGATAGCCGTACTTTGGAAAAGAAGGGCGCGATCAAGCGAAGGCTATGACGTCATTGTCCTCCTGGAAAATTTGAGAATGAGGGGAAGCGGCCTCGCTTCTCTCCTCCGCGCTTCGGTTCACCAGCTCGACGGAACGTTGCAACAAGGAGGAGGAATAAGAATCGTGACGCGACTTGTCTCGTCGGCCTCGTCGGCCGTGTTCAATCGCGCACTTCTTTTTCTTGCACTAATACGACAATCCGTTTGAGATATCGCTGTATGAGTGATGCTTTTGGGTTTTGCAGCGTGCCGCCTGTCCGTCCAGCTTTCTCTTTGCGAACCCTAAATTTCGGTTCAGTATCCCTTCAAGCAAATGTGCGCTGTCATAAATAACCGACCTCTCAACCCTCGTGTGTGTGTTAGAATCGTATACATACGAAATGTGCACCACTGCTAACGCCGATTCCTTTCCTCACACGTATCCGGCACGCCGACGGTGCAGATCGTCAAAACTGTGGTGTTAAATAAAGAGCAGAAGCTGCGAACGTAATGATGGCGCGCAGTTGGGTTCAAAATAAGTATCAGACGACATCTCCCAAAGCGAGGCAAAATATCGCGGTGAAAACGCGGCGAGTCGAAGCCACATTATGGCGGCCGCGTCACGTGGTTCCAAGATGGCGGCGCCCATGCGACGGAGGCTGAAAAAAGGTGTGTATACGCTGCCCAAGGCACGTATACACCCGGCGGAGGTCACTCTCGGCTCTCTCGTCTAATCGATCTCGAGGCGACGATAAGCGAGCATCTCACGGCCCGTTATCGCTCCTCGTCATTCGAGTACTTCCCTGTGTTTCGCACCTCCGTCCTCACATTCGGCGGAATCGGGACACGCTATATCTGTCCAGGAAGAGACGGGACGGTCGGGTGCTTGCCTCGTGTCGGTCTTGTTAGTTTTTTCCGGGTAACTCCGATAACGCGATACCAGATATATACTCCGCCGCGTCGCTTTGGCGCTCGCACTTTATCCATATACCGGGTATCGCTATCGGAGATATTGGTACAATCTACTAAACCTGCCTGTTGTGTGGATGCTGAGCCACCAGCGTTTCGTCACGGCGCCGGATCATGCTGGTTAAGGCTCCTCCTCCTCGCCGTCAATCCTTTGTTTGCTCATTGTGTCCGTCTATGATTGCGGCATGCCGTCGTCACAAGTGTGACACGTGTGGCGGTATGCCGCAATCATTAAACCGGTATAATGTGCGTGTTCCGTAGCAACATTGTACTCCCGAACCTCAGCTACAGCTGGCGGAAGAACACGTTGGTGACCAAACGCAGAGCCTGACCGTTGCTGTTTTTGCTATGTTGGTGAGTCGTGTTCGTTGCTTTGTTGGCCTAGTGTGACGCAGCGGCACGATCGAGTGTGACCACGAACATGAGCGTCAGCTTGGTTGTTTTTATAAAATTGGGCATTATCCTTTTCCGCCAGAGGTATTTGTTTAGTAAGTAGGAGCCTCTATAGAATATGTCCATATATATCTATAGAAGCTATCCCGACCGTAAACGAAGAGTCGAAGCTGTTTGGCGAGGGCTCTGTCGGTTGTTTCGGAATAATGATGAAGACGTCGCGAAAAGGAGGTATTCCCACGTGACCATTAGAACGAGTTGTGTGTAAAGTATAGCCTTTCAAGTTCCGTCGTTCAAAAGCTACGCATGAAGAAGGTGCATATATAAAACACCGTCAACACACAAAAAAACAAAAAAACCCTTTTTTTGTGTTTTGTTTTGGATGCAAAAGGCTGCCATATGAGAAACTACTAGTGTGGTGGAAAGAGCGGTAAAATGTTATGCCCGTCAACGGGTTTTCTACCAACCTGGAAAACCTGGAATTGTTAGGAAATTTCTAGACATCTGGAAAAGTAGGGGAATTGTCAGGTATGTCTTCAGAAGAGTGGTAAACATTACCGATGTCGCTGGCGCAGTGACAAGTCGTCGGTGGCGTGGATAACCTTCGGGCTGTGTGACAGTTTCCCGAGGCATCAGTATGCGGCGTACACCATCGCCCGATTCACCGGATTAAACGGAAACAGCCACTGCATCCCACTCCCTGCATTTTCTTTTGTTGTACTGGCCAGGGAATTTTGTCAAAATAGTAAAAGAAAACCTGGGAAAGTCGGGAAAATTTTAAAGACGCAATTCGACAGATCGATGTCCTCTCTCTCTCTTCAGTAAAATGCTAGTAAAGCGCCAACGCTATGTTCGTTTGTGTTGCACAGTGTATAATGAGTAATAGTGTGGTCGCCATGACAGTGCGTAGGTTGCCGACAGCGTCGAAATAATCTTTTTTAGGCCGGGAACTATACTTCGTTTCAGCTTGGGTCCAGACGCAGGCGATGCTGCTAGCGCGAGCTCCGGGCTTTCTGCATCCCTGCCAAGCACGCGCGCTCGTGCAATGCAAGCACTGTTCAGGGCCACACGCTCGCGCTCGTAGCATCGGCTGCGTCTGGACCCAAGCTGAAACGAAGTATAATATTTGAGTTATTTCGGCGTTTCTCCTCATGATGTGTTGCCCTCAAAATATTCATCTCGGTTTTCTTTTTGTTCTGCTGTTTGCGTGCATGCAGCTCTGGAGTTGTAAGGAGGAGCACTTCCCCCGGTGGACTTCATCAAAGGGTTAAAATGTTGAACCAGGTTTAAAAAGCAAAAAAGTAAATCGACTCTGTCCCTTCATTTTTCTCTTTTTTCATTCCATTTCCGTCCGAGTGCACTTATTTGTCCTCTGGCGGCGGCGTGGTGCGTTGGGAAGGTGACGTCATCCCCGGGTGGCCACCTGCGCCCTCTGTTCCGGCAGGGGGAACCTTTTGGGCGGCACAACACAGCAAAAAGCGAGGTGCAGATCGCGCAGCTGTCGACCCATGGCTCTCTATGAGGAGCGCAGGTCCGCGCTGTCTGGCCTGACTCTTTTGGCATCCAGGGTTTAGAAGCTTTTTCGAAGTTTTTAAAAAATGTTCTCCACTCTTTTTTTCTTTTTTTTTTTGCGGCGTTTTGGTGGTTTTGCGACGTTGTTGATGGTTGTGGCTCTAGCCTGCCCGTACGATTCGTTTCTCCTGCTTTCGCGGCAGTGATCTGGAAAGGAATAATAAAAGGGGGGGAGTAGAAGGGGAGAGGGAGGGAGGGGGGTGACGCGAGGATGTGTGTGGTGACGGTGGAGCGGGTTCTATGGCCGTAAAAGGCGTCCTGTTCGAGCTCGTTATTTTTGTCGCGCTCTTTATTTGTAATTGCGTGGACATGCAGTTTGGCTGCTGGAATCAGGTTTCCGAGTTTCCCTCGAATGAATGGCGAACTCGCGGGGAACAAGTATTAAAAAGAAAAGAGCGTTTCGTTCGGGAGCAGACTTTTGCGGGGGTGCAGGTGAAAGTGTAAGGGTGCGTGTGAAACCCCTCTCGAAAGCTTCGCGAGCGTTTTTGTGTGGCCGTGACTCGGGAAGTTGTTGCGACAGGATATCTTTTAAACTAGAGGTGTCTCGTTTGAGGCCCTGCGTGTTGCTAGTTCTGTCTCCAAAATGATTTGAGATCGCGGTATATAAATGGTTATAAATCTTGACCTCTCGAAGGGAGGGATAACTCAACTCCTGTGACTTAGCACTATTCTTCGTTATTCGTTGGATTTTCAGTGGTGCTTTACTTCTCGCGCCAAGCAGCTCACGGAAAGCATTTCTCTGGGATGCGCACGATACTCGACCGATCCTTCACGTTAACTGCCAGGTTCTTCCTCAGCTCTCATTGTATCTTCTCGTTGCTGGCTCCGTAGTCTTGTTGTGTATTTCATGAGACAATAGAACTTGTAATTAGCGACAATCAGCCGATTCTGTATCACCATGGCTGGAGCCGCTATAAATGAGCTAGGGTATGGACACACCATTCCCCGGTTGTCTAGTTGGCGCCGCCATTTTGGTACCTAGTGCAGGACGTGCGACTTTCTGAGCTTTAGGCGTACGGTGCGGGGGAGCTCGTTCCATGTCGTTTTGCTCTGACGCTAACTGTTTTAAACTTGTTTTAATGCGAATAGCATTCTTTGGATACTTCACGCACTTTTCGCCTATGTATCTATCTATCTATCTATCTATCTGGCTATCTAACCTCCTTACGCCGCGGGTCGATAAATAAATAAAAAAGACCGGCGCCGGCTGGGATTCGAACCGTTGACCCCTTGATCAGCAGGCAGACGCGCTAACCACAGAGCTATGAAGGCAGTCATTCAACGCACTCTAAACGGTTGTTTATATCTTTACCATAGGACGCGCTTTACAGCGCTGTCACAGCTACCGGTGCGCGCGCGTTCCATGCACGAGGGCTCAGTCTCCGCGCGCGGGAGAGGGTGAGCTAGCGGCCGTGCTCAGCCTCACGAGAGCGGAATGAGCCCTCGTGCATGGAACGCGCGCGCACCGGTAGCTGTGACAGCGCTGTAAAGCGCGTCCTATGGTAAAGATATAAACAACCGTTTAGAGTACCGTTGGTTGAGACTAGCTGAGACGCCAGAAAGTCTGGTCGGTACCATTTTGAGTGTTTGTGCGTATGGCGCGTGCTTTGCTCGCCTTCCTAAGTGACACAAACGCACGTGCTGGGCTGCGGAGATCGTGCGCAGGGCTGTGAAAGTGTCAACAAATTTAGAATCGCCTCAAGAGTGGGCTGGCGTATCTAGAGTGTGCCGGCCACCTGACGAACGCGCATAACTCCGCACCGTTTGATGCTATTCGCATTAACGTAGATAATCATTCCCAAAGGATGGGTTCTGCTGATTTTTTTCTTTTTGTTTTGTTTTTCGTTTTTTGGAGGACGACAAAGCGTTTTTTGCGGTTTCAGAGAAAGGCTTTAGATATCGGGCAACCATGATTCTAAACAACAAGATGGCTGAATGTGTCGTTTCTGTGCTACGCTGTCGACTCTACACCTTCCGCAGTGCGGAAGCGCTGTCAAAGCCATTTGCGCGAACGTATTCGAATGCTGGAAGAAGATATAGCGTAGCCGGAAGCAACGCTATAAACTTTGACAGCGTATCAGAATATAGTTGATGCCGAATATAGTGCTGGCCATAATCGGCTGGCTTAGCTTTTCTGGATTCATTTTTAAGGGCGGTGATGCGATTAACTTTGCCGGGTACTGCTGCCTCCGGGAGTAAATAGGCGCGTTAATGGATCTCTCCGCCAGTGACAAATACAAGAAAGCGCGGTTCGATTTTGTAGGGGTTGGTCCATCCACGCTGCCATCACTCAAACAATTTTGGACTTTTTTAATTTTTAGATGTTTTTATTTCTGTGCGAGGACCGCGCTTTCTTGGTTCATCGCTTTTTCACCCGAAAATGTATATATGATCAGTCTCCCTTGCCTGTTCTTTTCTTTCTGTGTGCTGTTTCCAGCCGCGGCTGCTACTCTTGGATGTTTAATTAAGGTGAATTGATGGGTCTACCTTTAAGCGTCGCGTACGACGTTGACGACCGACTCTATTCTCTAGCGTCGGCTTTTAAACGAACGATCGGTCGACGATAGGCGGGCGCCTATTGATGATTCTCACGACCGTTGGGAGGCTTACGATCGATCATGTGCTTGCAGTGCTCTGACTGCATATTTTAGTGGTACGCTGTTCGGGGAGGGTTCTTTCTGTATTCTGTTGTCATTTATATTTTATTGCCGTTTGAATAGATTTTTGTATATTTTTTTTGTATGTTAGAAGAGATTACGAGAGCCCGTTGATCTCCGAAACAGATGAAAATAGCGGTATTGGCCGTTCTTCTCGTTTTTTTTTAGTTGCTTTTAAATTGATCGATAATGAAGAGTATATTTAAAGGGGCGGTTTTTAGCGGACTGAACTGCCGCCAAATATTTTGTCTTTTGAGCGGCTTCGTAACGTTTCTTGTCGTTCGCTCGTACGGTTAGTTCATCCGCATTTGGTCCGACTACTACATTTCCTGGAATGTCGTCCACAAACGCAAATTTTGATTAAAAAAAAATCGAATTCTGGATGTTAGTTTGCACGTGAAGGCTTACCATATAGACGGCATACCTCGACAACTTTGCCTGCTGCACTAATAAAAAAAAATGTATTATGCATAACATGCAGTGCCATCCACAAAATGCGTGACGTCGTCTCATGATAAACGATTCTGGAATGATAATAATAAAAGAAATCCTCATATAGTCCGCACATGTGTAGATAGTCTGCGCCGTGTAAAATTTCTTAACTTTTCGACGCGTATGGTCTGCGGACTTGCTAAAATACGGGATTTAAAAAGACATAAGGTCCCGTTTTAGTGGAGCGTCGAAAGTATGAGTTTGGTTTACGTTTCGTTTGCTTTCGTTCGAGGTGCGTGCAGACTTGCACGGCACCCGTTACAAGTAACCGAATTGCTCGTAATCGATTAGTTTTTGGAGTAATTTCGTAATCATTCGATTACTTTTTTGGGGGAAGTATAACCGCGAGAGTAATCTGATTACTTTTGGAAGTACTAAAATTACTCTTAACCGTTTCTATTTTCCCCTCCCTTTCTAATCGCGCGCTTGGTGCAAGGTTTCCTACCGGTCAATCCTCGAATCAAGCCTCCGATGGGAGGATGATTTAATAAAATTGGTAGATTGTGAAGATAAATATAGCTCATAAATCGCTGATCCTAATCTAATAAAATCACAGTGCCGTCAAAAAAGCCGACAGAAAAAAAGAAATAAAAAAACATGTCGGTTTGAAAATCGGAGGTAATTGGAAGTGGTAACGCGGTTACTTTGTCAAGCAACGGCCATCTACTTTTCTTATCTAGTGATCGTGTAATCTAAGTGAATACTTTTTAATCGAGGATAAGTGTAATTAATTAGATTTTTTTTTAAAACACGAGGTGCGCAAGGATTGGACAAACTTGCACGTTTTATTAATGAGTTGTGCTAGAAGACGGAAATGAGAACAGGGCATTCGAACACGTAGATCAGAGACACCCGAATTACTCAAAGCTAGGAAATAAATAAAAATACTTTTTTTTTTTTGCACGTACATTAGAGAGGTGGGGCGCCCATACTTATATAACACGAGTGCACGTGACTACTTGGCGCATGTGCCATTTGCTCCGGACGTTTTTCGCTCGACTCGTGATGTAATGGGAGGAGCTTGATTAGTCTGTCACGTGCCGGCACGCACTCGTTCGTTTGTTTTTTTTATTTCGTCCGTTGCGAGAGAGTGGTCCACGGGCAGAACGGGATTTCTTTTGTTTTTTGTTCCGTGTTTACGGTCCTTATCTCGTGTCGGTGGCGAGAGCGATCCGCGCGTAAGTGCGCTTGCGCAGCACGTGCGCGCGGAGGCAAGGAGATGACACGGCGTGTTAACACGTTTTGGGCGAGGGTGTTAATTGACTCCCTTTTTTCTTTTTGTATTTCTCCCGCTAATTAACTTCGACCTCTTTTGACATTTCTGGACTTCGCTTTCTATTCCAGTTGTTTGTTTCTTATTGTTTTATTTTTTTGTCGGCTGCTCGGTAATTTAGGCGAATTTTGCCGTACCTTGTTTGTATGTGTGTGTGTAACGCTGGACGTTTGCTTGCGCGGCAGCAGCCATACGCGCACGGTGCCGGAGGGCCCATCGTATACCGTATCGGACGGACGAAAAACGGTTCCGAAAACTTTTTATATGTCTGACTACTTCCGTTCGGTACTGTACGCTTGTTTCGTTCTTTTGGTCTCTTTTTTCGTTTCTTTTTTTCTTAGGCGCTCGGTTGTTCTCGGAAAGCGGGAAAGAAACGGTTTCCGGCGAAGTAGTTACGTTACCCCCTCCTTGGGGTTCGTGCCCCTTCACCCTCGCTTGTTCGTCGTCCGTCCGCAATTAGTTGGCGTGTTGCGCTCGTTGTTCGCGGCGACGTAATTGGGGTGCCACTTATGAGGCTGTATATACGGTGTGCCTTGGTGTTATTAGAAGTGTACGCGGATGGGAGAGCCCGTTAGTTTGGCGGTCCGGGGGTTATCGTTTCTGCTGCGGAAGGCCGTTAGGGAGGAGAAGACCATATATAGACCCCGTGTCTATTAGCCCCGAGAACATGGCGTGGCGCCACCTGACGGAGCCTATCGTCGTGACGTAGGATGAGGGATCACGTGACCGTTTCCCTGCACTCTGCGTCAAGAATGGAGTGTCTATGTCTTCACTTTTTTAATACTACGGGCGCTTAAGGCTTCTTTAACCCAATGTTTCGTTTCACTACTCGACCCAGTCGAGTTCCTAAATCGGCTACCGTACGAATGCTTCCGGGGAGCTGGTTAGCCGGTTGCAGGCGAGCAGGGAACACGGTCGCTGCATGGAAGCGCGGCGGCGTGGACTGGCGCGGCGGAGGGTACAGGTGAACTTGTCGTTTTCGGCGGCTGTCTCACGTATCGCAATGAATGCTTACGAAGTGCGACCTACCGTTGAAGGTAGGCGATTCTTTTTTTAACTTCTATTCGACCGGGCACTTTGTTACAACTGTGTACCACTTTTCGGTTGTGCTGTCTGTAAGCAGCATCAATGCGTCCGTGGACAACGCCCACTAAATGTCCCGATTGTTGCTTGAGAGCGAAAGTGTTCTTGAAGCGGGACACGTGTTTTGTAGAATCAAGAAGCTGGATAAAGAGTGCTATACTTCGTTTCAGCTTGGGTCCAGACGCAGCCGATGCTAGAAGCGCGAGCCTGTGGCCCTGAACAGTGCTTGCACTGCACGGGCGCGCATGCTTGGCAGGGACTCTGAAAGCCCCGAGCTCGCGCTTGTAGCATCGGCTGCGTCTGGACCCAAGCTGAAACGAAGTATAGACGTTCATTGGATTCATACTCCAAACGACAGCACTCACTTCGTATACCCGCACGAGCTGGATGGAAGAAACGTCGGTGACACATCGAGCTCCTGCAAAGCATGGGTGAAGGAACATGCCGTACGTGTATCATTACTTGGTTAGGTTGTATGTACCCACCGGCCAGCGTGCTGTGAAATCGATCGAGCTCGCGGCCAGAGCCGGGAGCGAAACAACTGGAGCACTCAGACAGTTGCGTCTGATTGCGTTTGACTGCATTTCGACTGCGTTTCGGCTGCGAGAAACCAGGGTAGCTAAACTCGTGGAGCAAAACATTCTTCGCTTTTTGACGTAGCGGGGGAGTGACCAAAAGAACGCCGCAAAGTTTCCTCCTCCCTGCGCGCGCTCAACTTCGCAACTTTTGACGAAAAATCCCCCGCGATCCCTAGGCGGTGCACGAGAGCACGAGACAGCGCGGGGAGGCGAGCGTTCACGCCGCTCGCTGTACGTTGTCTTTGAGCTCTCTAGCGCCGACAATCCCGTCATGCCTCGCCCAGGCGAGGAGCGAGAGCAGACGACGGGAGTTCGTCTGCTACGAGGCGGCATTCGCACAGCGGAGCTGAAAGAAAAAGTTGGCATTCTGCTCGAAATCGCGTCCCGCGGGCCACAAACTCAAACGCGAGCTTGAATTGTAAGCGTCTGATATTCCACGAAGGGAGGAATCGACGACCCGTGTTTTATTTGCAAAATTTGGGTCGCTTTGTTGCCGTACAGACGCTGAAACCTACCAGTGTGTAATGAAAGGCCCAGGACAAACACAGAGGCCGCGAGATCTCGCATCATCTGTGTGCAGGTGAAAAGTGGAACATTTTTCGACAAAGCTCCCACAGCAGAAACCTGTGACGCATTCACTCAGCGTCCGGGAAGGCTAAACATGGAGACGTTGCCCGAGGCTCAAGCACAGTCATATTTGAACGGCAGCTATCTTGCCCCGTCGTATTTTGTTTGAGAAAGCTCTCGTTCTCAATGCCCTCACCAGGGAAATAAAAAAAGTCTTACGAAACGTATTGCTAGATGTTCCAAAGAACTAGATTTAAGCAGTATCCTTTCAGTGGTTCACTCATAATACTATGCTTAAAACGAAGCAAGCTTTTGCGCGTACAGTGCCATAAATTTTCTCAAGTGTATGCTGTTTTGTAGTCAGCTGGCTTCGGAAACTTACGCCGTCTGTAGATATCTCTGACAGCCGAGTTCCTTAATTGGAAATCATCGCAAATATAAGTGACACGTTGCAGCAACCAACGTTTATAGATAAACGATGGCAGCGACTGCGCTCCCGCATTCCCACCCATCACGTCGAACAAAAAGGCGCTAGTTTCGGTTTGAGGTCGGTACTTTTCTACAACATCTATGGCGACAGCATCAGTCTGCACTAGGTGCATTCGGCAAGTTCGTCCGGGGCCTGTTCTCCGTGCAGCACTCCGCGGGTGCAATGCATTAGAACTCTCACAGTGCAAGTCTGGATCGCGGATCGGGAGCCCGTCACTGGCCTCACCGGCGGCCATTGCTTGACAACAGGCAATACGCCGCGTCCTGTCTAGTTCTCCCTTCGTTTTCGTCCTTGTTGTTTTGGCGTATTACACCATGAGGCAATACACGAAAGTCTAAGGGAGAAACACGCAAAAATAGGAAGCTTGTACGCGGTGCTCGAGGGCGAGTATTTTATGACGTGCTGCGATGATTATATCGGGTGCTTGGAGATCAACTAGACATTCGTCAAACGTTCGAACATTGATTATAAAAAATAAAATAAATGGGCCGGAGCACCACCGACTTTACTGACGTCGCTTGCTTCGGTTGCTAAATAAACGGCACGTTCAGCGACTGAACGGCACGCTCCGAGTTTCAGTTTGTCACGGAAGCCCTCACAGCAGTTCAAAGAAAAAGCTTTCACCATGAAGTACTATGTACAAGCGGTTAAAACGATGCGAATGTCCCCAGTAAAGGCCTTCCAACTTATCGTTTGCTGAGCTCTGATGACTCCGAGATCACGGATGACACCACAATAACTCTCGGTAGCCCTTGTCTCATTAAACACATCACAGTTAACGCCCAACAAAGTCGCCCTCGACCCTCAACCACACAACGTTTATTTAAACAAGATTGGTATTCTAACGCGTTTAATATTCTTGCCCACAATATTAACTGTTATTTGCGGAAACACGATAGAAGTTTCATGATCGAGAACAACCTACTAACGTAATAAAATTGAGTTTTCCCGTTTCTCCTATAGCATGCATTAGATCGTGTCAAGCGATGACTGCCGGTGGTGCCGCTCGACCCCAGCAATACAGGCCTCTATCCGCGATCCAGCCTAATAAGAGATCAGTGGTGCCAGTGCTATTAGACATAAATCGTGTATTTGCATCGGTACACCCATACCTGCCGGATGTCGGGACGAGGCGCAAAACCGTACATCCGGCCAATATTGAAGCCGGTTTTCGGCCGAAGTTGCCTCGACACTCGCCAAAGAGGCAACGTGTTGTTTCGGCGACTCGTTTGTGTAATTTAATTTTTCAGTCATTTTATTGGGTCCCGGGCCACTGTGTACACCCCAAAAAAGGAATGTACTGTGGTAATTACACCTTGACGAGAAGGAGGCACGTAGCCAGGATTTTGTTTTAGGGGGGGGGGGGGGCGCCCATGACAAAGTGCTCTATGAGGGGAGGGGGAGAGGCGGCCCCAGCAAAATGGAAGATTTCGGGGGGGGGGGCGGGCCTTATGCCCCCCCCCCTGGCTACGTGTCTGACGAGAAGGGGTATTGTAGTTTTACATCTTTATAAAAAGGTGTAGTGCATTATCACACGTTTTAAGAAACGTGTTTAAAAAATCACACATTTTTAAAGGTGTGAGGTTTACATTTTTTATAAGGTCTATTGCTACACTTATTAGGGGGTTAGTTATTGGACACCCCACTTACATGTATAAAGGTGTGAAAATGTTTAATTTGTATATACCTCTAACGGAAGAAAATCTCTTTCATGTGATTACATCGCGTGCCGATGAAACGATCTGTCGATGACACGTCGTTCGATGAACTGATTTGACCGCCAATGAGTGACGACTGCCAGTAAAATTTCGGGGAAATAATTCTGCCGGCTGCCGGGAGACTCGAACCTACCCAAGAATTATCCCGGTTCTTGTTTGTTTTCCAACATTCTGAATTGTATACCAGTTTATTAGTACCTCTTCGGATATTGCAGAAAAAAAAAAAAACGATGGCAGCCGCAAAAACTCTGACAGCCCGGCTCACAGTCATGTGGGAGACTGACAGGTGCTCGTCAGTCGCCACCATGCCTTGAAAGCTACCGGTTTCGAAGAACCGGAGCGCGCAAAGAACTTGTGGTTCCACGGTCATGGTAGACGCGATTGTCCGCCGCCTCGAAGTCCGGGCGCCGAACGAAGCTCGTCGCAGAGTCAACGCACAACGGCTTTCGATAGCCGGTACTGTCGCCGAAAGTCGTCGTCGGGGAGTTGAAAGGCGTCCCCGGTGGTCTCAGTAGCGACGCCGACGGTGGCGGAAGATAAGCTCGGCCGCAGCGTACGGCACCGCCATGTTGACAAAGTTGAACTTCGCCTCGATCCGAAGCGAAGATCTCGAGCTCAAACCACGGCTCTCGCAAAGTTCGGAAACGTCACTTTGACGTCAGCGACAACTTCGACAAACGAGGTTTCTTTTTTACACAAACTTCGGAGGGATTTTGAGCGTCAGCAGGTCGCCTAGGGACAATCTGTAAAGCATTAATTTTAGCTTGGCGTAGGGATGTAGGGACAAATGGGCGCTACGTCATCGGCGAAGCCGTTCAATCAGCGGGCTCCTCGCGCCCCTCACGCGCCGCACGCGCGCCTCGATGAACTTTGCTACATTCTGCCTCTCTCAAAGAAATGAGCGTTCGAATGATTGACACCTCGCTCGGCGCGACGTCAGCGTCGCGAGAGTCCAATTAGCGCGTTCCGCAAACTTCGGGCACAAAGTTGTGCTTGACGAGTTTAGCGACCCAGGACACTCCTGCTGCTTATATCGCGTGCAAACATGATTCCTTGAATTGGATTTCACGCTTCATACGAAGCACAGATGTGCCGGTGTCTCGCTTTCGGTTCTCAACACAACACAGTTAAACGCACTCATGAACGCGTTTCTCAACCGGCCTTTAGAGATTGCGATTTGCGATGAACGGTGAAGTGAAGCGCCTTTTTCCAAATATAATCGGTCGTCTCCTGTTGTTATCGTAGCTCAGGAATAAAGAAAACAAATTCTCGTGGCTCAGTGGTAACATGCTCGCTTCCCAAGTCGCGAGTCGCAAAATCAATACAATGCAACTAATTTTTTCTTTTTTTTACGTTTTTGAAGCACAGGTTTTGTAACTTTTTTGCGATGTCGGAATTTTCGAGCGACGAATATTAAAGCTTGTTGACAACATTTAATTTCATAAACTAATATCAGACCATTCAAAGGCCAATGACAGTTCGTGTACAGCATCGCTGTTTTTCTTTTTGTAAAGAAAGATTATGCAAATATTCCTGTAGCTAGGTGTATTAGAGTTGTAGAATTGTTTTATTTGGGCTCCTACAAGATAAGCAGATAGGTTACAAAAATAAAAATATTACTTGCTAATACGAGTGCAGCTACTTGCTTCAGCAATCTTTAAAGTAAAATAAATAAAGCCACGTAACATTCTCACATTTATGCAGCTGCTGATTGCTTAAATACCACTAAGCTGTGAGTGATGTTTGCATAAAAATAGTCAGTGAAATTTTATGGCTTGTTACCCTCTGTAAATTACTGTTTCAAGTCTATTAGCACTCAGCTCTACTTGCATTGCGTGACGCCAACTTGTACATACATTTTTAACCCCATTGTTCAAATAATATTGAAGCTGTATGAGAAAGGTACTGCCACGCAGGGTGAGACTGTTCACATTTTATGAATCATATTGGAATGCTTCTCCTTGGGGTAGATGTGGTAGCTGATATTTGGGTCGGTCGCGTAACTGCGGCATTGCGGCCCCGAACAGTACTTTACCATTGCTCCCTGAGCTCGACAGCTGCCGAAGCCGATCCACGCCTGTACTGATCAAGCTTCAAACACAGAAAAAATGCGAAAGTACCGATTGAAGGGCTTCCGAAGGCCCCGACCAAAGCAAGGCGGAATAGCTGGCCTTATCACGTGATCCTCCATCCTACGTCACGGTCGAGCGATCGCAGCGCTCCAATCGGTCCCGCTCGGGGCCAATAGACTCCGTTCTCAGTTTACGAGGATGGGCCGCAGTATAGACGCTGCGAGCCATCGTATAGCCGATCCAATGTCGTGTCGTCAGTGTCGCTTGACCTTCGGGAAGGCACAGCCACGCGCGCGCGGGGTTAGCGTGGTCACGTGACATGTTCACGGCCTTGGATTGGCTGGGATCGCTCGTAGTGTCCACTGCAGTAAGGTGAAAGGGAGTCTGGTTATTACAGGGCGGAATAGAGGCTAGTTACGTCCCATAGTTATTTACGCAATTAATTTTTTTTTCTCTACTGTTTTACTAAGGCCTTTTCAGCTGGGAACGAACGATACAATCTTAAGTTGTTTTTTGTTCCTTTTTCCCTGGGAAAGGGGGAGGGAGGTTGGATGTATCGAATTTACTTCTGCGGTAATAGGGATGCTAAGATTATTAGTGTAGGTCGTCAGTATTAGTTAATTAACTGGGCGGAGTTGAGTGAACATAAATGAGGGGCAAAGCTGTTGCTAAAATAATGACACGTCCAAATTTCTAAATACACACTCGTTTACTCTATGATCGCGGTAGGTGTAAGCATGCTTCTACACCTGAAAAAGAAAGGAATGGTACTAATTTAATTGCAAGTATTTATTTTTGGTTGTAATCATACTTTGCACTCGTGGTGATGCTTTCCTCACCTCAATTTGTACAGTCTTGTTCGTTTTGCAAGTATGTGTGTTTTGTCACACCATTGGTGTTAACGAAAGCGGTTTTCACCCTGAAGTCGGCATCTGCCATGGTTCGAGTGCCACCAGGTTCGAATTTTTTTAACTTCTATAACTGAGTTCGACGAACGTTTGACTGAAGTTTGACTATTCTGCTCATACGCGAAAACTGACACTGAGCCTACCTGGTTAGCTAAGTAGCTAAACCGTGTAACGTCTCCGGCTTGCTTTAAAAGTGTGTGTAGTACATTGGTAATCACCTTATAAAATATATTATAAACTAATTCTTAAAGTATTTTCTCTAATTAAAAACTAATTTTTAGAAGTCAAGCAACAGTGTTCAGAAGGTCATATGCTTGGGCAGTGATTTTTTTTTTAAATCTATATTATGTATTGTAGTATAGGGCGATCAGTGTAAAACAGAATTGTGATCGCCCGATGCTACGTGTTAAGTTGACACAATCCAATCCAATCGTTCGGCGAACTTTACCCAACGTTGGAAGGTTAACTCGCTCTTCCAGCAATGCCCGCAGCCGGCTCAGTCGTCCTCCATAACGGTAATCCCATTAATTTAATAAAGACGTTTCAAACAACAAACCTAACCAGTCGAGCCTCAGGTCCAAGGAAAATTCGCTCATCCCTTGTTTTAATACGTGTTACGATGATATCAATCAAGAACAAGCAGGACATGCCGCCGTACGTTTCTCGAATTGACATTTCTAAGTGTGCGGTATGTGTGTGTGTTGGACATAACTGTCAAACGCATACGTCAGCGTTGTTTTTTTTTTGTTTTTGTACCGTGATTGCTGTGTTTAACCAGTAAGGCGAGTGACCTCCAAAGGAAGAAACGTGCGCTGTCTCGTTTTGTTTGTTTTCAAAGCCGTCTTCCTTTCCGCACGTGATGCACGTTGTTGGTGTTCGCTTGATGGATGGACTGGGCGCGAAGATGCCGAGATGACGGCCCCTGTTGCCGCTGCCGCTCCAGACACACCGGACGCTGTATTTTCCGGACGTCGCCACCCTCCCTGGGGGGCGCACCTGTCGACTGCGTGGAGCATGATGATGATGATTGCGTGAGAGCATCAATAATCGGTCTGCCGTGCTGCTTTCTTCGCATGGATCGGGTGATCGGCGACGGCGGAAGGAAATGACACGTTTGCTCGCTACTGTATATATCGTTTCTGGTTTGTTCCCCCCTTCATGGCAAGGTCCTTGGTCATGCTTAGAGAACATCGTTTTTGTTGCGTGTTGCTCGGGTTTAGTCTTTTCATTTTTATTATTATATTTCTCATTCGGAATCACAGGTGGCGTTCTTTCCATCGAGCTTTTTCCGGAGGTCGGCCGCTCTTGCATCCATTACGAACTCCGTTTCACCTTACGATAGACCGCAGAAGACGCTACGAGCTATCCGAGCTAATCCAATGTCGCGTGAATATCACGTGACGTTCGAAAGGGACGCAGCGACGTGCGTGCTGAGCAGGATCACGTGATGTGTTCGCAGTGCTGGATTGGCTATAGGATAGGCTCGAAGTTACGTGCGGTCCACCGTCAGATGAAACGGAGGACAGATGCGTTGCTGCCATTTGTGCACCCTCTTTCTTCGGCGTCTGGTTATCGTCTGATCTGCCATCTTCGGCTCCTCCGTGGCGCCCGCCGGCTGCAGCCGGTCGACGTCTCTCGATTTTCACTCTGAGCCGAACGCCAGTTTATTTCACCACTCCATGGTACCGCAATTAATGTGTGACAATAATCGAAGTCCGATCTTGTCGCGCTGTTTACAAACAAGCCCGGGTTTGCCAACACCGGAAGTGGGCAGCGCGCATGCGCAAAAACCTGATTCGCGTAAGGTGAAGCGTTTGCGCGTGCGCTGTGCGGACAGCAGCGCCACCGCAGCAACGTGACGTCGGAGCCGTGTGTTGGTCTATATACTTCTCGTATGGACGTCTGCAAGTAGAGCCTCTGGGCGCTGCCATCTTGATGCTTTATCGTGTACAAAGTTGTCTGGTAATCGAGCCTTGCTGAGGCGTGCCCTTGTTTCCCAGGCGTTCTCTATGCACGGTGGCCAGACTATCTTTTGATACGCCGCTGCTTGCAAACGTTTATAGCAGCGCTGCTTCCGTCATCTCCATTTTGCTTTTTTTTTACAGCGATCACTCGGAGGCCAGTGTTTGCCAGGAGTCTCCTCTTCCCCTTCCTATGGGCTCGTTTGCACTCTTCAGAGTTGCCCGCTTCGACGTGGGGGAAAGCTTGCACCGCTGTTTCAGACGGGGTTTTCGTCTGCTTGATGGCGTCGCAGCACGCAGCGTGCGTTGGTTCAGCGCACGGACGCGTGCACGCTCGATCCGCGATCGAACTTTTCGGCCCCCGTTCATCACACAGCATCGCGTGACGACGCGCCGTTTTTCCTGCCTGCTCGAAGCGGCCGGAGTTGACTGTGCGTGTGTTTAGAGAACGGACCTGCTCGGAACTTGGCAGGGTGTTGGCGGGCGCGGACGTACACTCCCGATTGTATATAGTGCTCACTTTGGGAAGCGGGACTATAGTGAGGTGCGCTCGATGTATTTATCAACAGCGTAGCTCTGGCGTCTGAGAGGTTCGTGAAAACGCGACTAGGAGCCGCAAGCCGCCGCCCCGTTCTAAAGGTTCAGCCATATTCTGCCGTCTATTCATCTTCGTGACACGTATGGGGGATCACTGGTGTGCTGAGTTGCATGCGCCCTCTATCTCTTTCGCTCTCTCTCTCTCTCTCTCTCTCTCTATATATATATATATATATATATATATATATATATATATATATTTGTTTAGATATTGCGTGACTTTGATAACTTTGAATGCTGCCCTCAGTCCGGTTGTTGATGCACGTCCATGGTAAACACGCGACTTGATTATCTGAAGTTTCGTATTTTTCTTCCGTTGTCTAATCACATTGGCGTTCCCGAGGTAGCCGCCCCGCTATCTTCGCCTTCAATATCAACCTACGTTGTTTTCTTCTTCTTTGTTTTTTTATGAGTTACAGTTACTATTTTATTATCCTGTACTCTTGAAACGCGTTAACTCTTTCACGCTTTTGAAGCAACAAACGTGAACCACAACATTTTTTTTTCCGGTTTTGCGTGGGGTTTTATACCCTTGATAACCACGGGTACTCACTTTCTAGTCAATAAGAGCCCGCTTGCTGACTCAAACGTGTTTACATTATTTTTTTTTCACGCATTACAATACTTATTTAACCTGAAAATCACTCGTCCCGTGCGACTATGAACTTAATCTCTTTGTTAAAGGTAATGTTTTTTTTTTTTTCATTTCCGCAGTCATTGTATACACACTCGTCCCCATCATTAAAGCGGTTCATTCAATTAATCACGTTGGACGAGAGACTCGCGTGCCTTCTCTCCGTGTTGTCGTCGCGCACACAATGGAAAAGAGACGCCGCTGCTCCGTTTACACTGCCATCATCTCCCTCCGCTCTTTTTAATCGGCCCGTCTGGTTTTCACCCTGCGCGGGTGCTTTCCCTGCGCGACACTAACGTGGGAAGAAGAAGCCAATCCGGAAGAAAGGGAAGGACCCGATGATGCCGGCCCCCTTCCGTGTTACTCTGGATGATGAGTCAAACGTTCAATATTGCCGTATTCCGGGAACCAACCACCGTGTTTTGTTTGTTTTGTTTTGTCTTTTTATGAGCACGGCGGCGTGTGACAGGCCTCTGGTTTCGCCTGCTGAGAAGGGCAAACAGAGGGGAAGTGGGGAGCTTAGTTTTAGTCTGTTCGCTCGGATCACGGGTGTGCACCACGTGAATCGTTCCTCTCCGCTCGCGCGCAATCGGAAGTAACCCAACAGCGATCTTCTTTTTTTTGTTTGTTTGGAAACGGAAAGGCCCGTTTTTGGGTGATCGTAATCGGGGTCTTGAAGCGCGTGTGGATCCCGTCGCTTCGAGTGATGGGGCCGGGTCGAGCGTTCTATAGTAATTAGAAAGGAGTAACGAATGTCGACCCCCCCCCCCCCCCCCCCCTGTCTTTTTGTGCGCGGCGCAATTACTCGCTGCGTGCGATCGGTCTTCGACGCCGCGGAGATTGGATACGACGACGACGACCACCCGTGTCTGTTTTCATTTCATTTCATTTCATTTATTATGTCTCTCAGGGCCCGAAGGCATTGCCGGCGAGATCGAGCCTAATTGTCGGATGGGTTTGTGTGCGTTGTTCTTAAAGGCTGGCCGTCGTTTTCCTCCGATTATCTCAATCGGTTTGTTATTATTCTTATTATTTTGATTCCTCGAATTGGTGTTTGAGTCGCGGAAATCAAGCGTGCCGCCCCCCCCCCCCCCAAAAAAAAAGACAAAAAAATTGATGAGTCGTTTTATTGATTACTTTTCTCTCCTTTTTCGCCTTCTCAATCACGTCGATTCCCGTCGCTCTCTTTGTCGCACTAACCGTTAGTTAAAAAAACAAAAAAACGTCAGGGATTAAGACGGATGTTCGTTCGGTAGCGCGAAGCTTTACTTAGATTTTGACAGAACGTATTGTGATTATATTAGTTTATTCGTATCCAACTAACGAAGATCACGCTGCTGAGGTACGAGTGTTTAAAATGTAGTTTTTCTTCACAGAAATATTGGTAGCGCAAAAGATGAGGACAAGTGGAAGACACGGACAAGCACTGTCCTTTTCTTTACTTGTCCTCGTTGTTTGCGCAACATTTATTTGTGTAATGCATAACCAACGCGCCCGTCATATGAGCTTAGTTTTACTTCGTCTTACGTGCGTGCCTGGGACTAGGAGCGAAGGCCTGTGGAAAAGAAGGGAGGGGGGAGGTTGCGGTGAAATCCAGGTAATTTGTATTTCTGAAAAAACTTATTTACAGAGATCTTGGGAAGTTATTCATTCTTTTTTTTTCTAACTTTGACTTTGAGCAATGCAGAGATCCTATTGTAAAGATTGGCCGAACACAGCAAATGCTTTACGTCCCAGCTATGTCGAGTTAGAATGCTACTATTCTCGGCGCTGCGGGCGACGCAGCTGGAGCGAGATGCGTGTTGACTTGCGACGTGGAAGCGTGACTCTGGGCTCTATCCTGGACACTTGGCGAAAAAGTCGGCGAGAAATCCGGCGGTCATGATTGGCCGGTGCCAAGGTCAGGTGCGACCTTGGCCAATCACGGCCGCCGGATTTCTCGCCGACTTTTTCGGCAAGTGTCAAGATTAAAGCTCCTTGACAGAGCTCCACGATCGACGCGGCTGGACCGAGGCTGGAAATCAACTTGGCAGCTGGTTAACTCTGCGTCAGCTGTCGTTTCCAAAGCGCCTTTTCAACGTCATTTTTAGCTATTTTCAAGAAATCCGGGGGGGGGGGGGGGCGATTTCTTGGACTATGGCCTCCTAATGCGCAGCAGGTATGCGCAGGAGACTATTTTAGCTCAGATTCTCACACTCCTTCACATTCGCACCCTCTTCGAAGGACCTGACGACCCTGACGTCGTCCTAGACGTCACCTTTGGCGCCGTCCTCTAGGACGTCCTCCTTGAGGTCGTGCGTGAGACCGCCCTAGGGGTCGTCCTCTAGGACGTCATCCTCGACGTCGCCCTAGAGGTCGTCCTTAAGATCGCCCCAGAAGTCGTTCTGGACGTCGTCTTCGAGGTCGCCTTCGTCCTAAACCTTGTCTTTGATTTCGTCCTTTACGTCCTCTTAGACATCGTCCTTGGGGTTGACCTTGACGAATGTTATGGGAATTTCAAACAACCAACAATTGTGCTTTGCAGCAATTTTTTTTTTTTTTACGCTGGACGCGGAGGTGATTACAGTAATACGCATGTTTTATGCTTTGTAGCAGTGGGTCGTTTTAGTAGATAGTTCCGATAACCGCGTTAACGACACCCGATACTCCGTCGGCGCCTTCGCAAATGCATCGTATTGCTATCGGAAAGAAGTACTGGAACTCTGCAAGTTCCGCTTAGCATGCACGTCCGCGTCCTCTCGACAAAACCGCTCGTCTCCACGTCCGTGAACGCGAGCAATAATCTCTTTCGGTTTTCTTTTTGCGTTGTTTCGAAGGCGGTTGATTTGTGTCACTCGCGATTGCTGTGTACCCGTGAGCGACGATTGTAGAGCTTCCGTGGGGAGGACACCCGCGGGACCATGTATAGGCGCGGAATTCTACGGAGCCGGGTTAGATACTTTTGTTCACCCGACAGTGCGAGGCAAGCTACGCGCTCGTTGTCCACCAGTCATGCGTCCATCTTTCGCCACGTGATGACGCTCCCCCTCGACCCATACCGACGGGCAGAGAGCGGGTGTCGGGTGATTCAATGGACGCGACCGATTGTTCTGGCGAGCCCGTAGCTCACCCACCGCACTGTCAGCCGAACCGAGTGAGTGTATAGCGGTGAGCACCGCGTTCTGCAGCCGGAGCGACCACACACACGCGGCGTGTCCCGCACCCATGCTCCTGGAGGAACCCTCGTATTCAGTTAGTATGGCAGTCTGATTGGGACGCTTTCCCCGACGGCGGCTTTGGCTCGCTCCCTGTTTGTTTGTTTTTTCGAGCTGTTTCTGTTATGCCTCTTTCGGGTTGGGCACCCCGCGCCGAAATGGGAGAGGCGGACAGCTCTATAGGATCGAACAGATCGCACGATGCCGCGGGTCCCCGTCGCTGCAACAAGCGGGGTCTCTTGTTTTGATGGCTTGCTGGCCATCCCTCGCTTCCTACCCTCCTTCCCCGCGTTCGCTCGCAGACGGTCATATTTTTTCCCGCCTACGAGCCACGTGCCACTCTTACTGGAATCGAGACTCGCGAGAACTTCGAAGAGCTACGCTGGGTTATTATTATTAGTGTTTTTTTCTTTCGGTGTTAGCCGATATCAGTCATTGTCTTTCTTTTCACCCCTGTCTGTCTGCCGTCCTCGTATTGATTTGTAATGCATGGCGGGGTGCAGCAGCGTGGACGTGGAGAGGGGAAGGAAGGCATCCATCAGCCGGGCTTTTTAAACGTTTTTTTTTTTTTTGCCGTGCAGTCCGTTCGAAAAACGAAGCGGAAAAAAAAAAGCATTTCTGCTTCGGACGAATTTTGTCATAGTCGGAAAAACGATGCGTCGTTTTTTTAGCCTCCTTTCGTGCGATATTTATGCTCCGCAACTTCCGTAATCGTGCTTATGGATTTTTTTTTCGATGTAATTTTTTGTTTGGAACGATACATCAATGCTTTATACGGTGTAATGAACGATGCGTAAATTGGTTCGCGCGTTCTATGTCTGGGGGTCCATGAACGAACATGACACACCCTAACCGAAGAGATCAGAGCACGTAAATGCTTCCTCGAACCGCCAGTCACGCGTGTTGTGGCTGTTGCGCTGGCCTCTGATAGGTGACGTAGAATATCTACCACTTAGGCCTTGTAGGGTTTAGAATATCTACCACCTCTTACGTAACAAGGCCATGGTACAGCCTCCTCTACGTCAGCTGCAAGGGGCCAGCGTAATGCATCCGATCGAGACACGAGCACTGCGTCGGCGTTCCTTGTGACTCGTGACCCAGGTGTGTTCCTCTACGTGCATGCAGCTACAAAGGGCCAGCGTAGAGGATCTAATTCAACGGCGTTATCTTCTTAGGGTGTTGTCTCCCCTCCTCCTTCCCTGCTCCACCTATAGCCAAAAGCATTCGCTAGGGGCGCAAGCCGCCCTACGATTGAAAGGGCTCAGCTCCATCCATCCGTCCATCCTACTGCCTCGTTGATGCAGGCTGTCGGCGTTGATCAGGGTCGTTTAGCGTCGAACGAAACGGCGTCGTCGAAGCTGTCAGCCTGACGGACGTCGAACGAGCGAAAAGGGATGGCGTGGAAACGTCAGTGAGGGGTGCCTCCGGAACACATACGGGAAGCAAACAACACACGCGATGAAATAGATGAATAAAATAAAACAGTGGGTGTGGGAGAGAGAGAGTGAGGAGTGACTCAGGCGGGCGCTTGCGATGTCGCTGGATTTACCCATCTATGCGGTACTCTCTAGGAACGCTACGCTCCGCTTCATTTTACGATGGACTGAAGCGGATGCCACGAGCCATCCCGGCATCTTCAGCGCTAGTGTCACTATATGAAGCTAGGCTGTGAACGAGTACCACGTTCCTGCGGTCACGTGGTACTCCCTCGATGTTGGATTGGCTGGAGTGACCGATACCGTCCGCTGCAGTCTGTCGTACGGTGAGACGCGGGAGTGTAGACGCGGCGGCGGTGAATTATTTCGGGGGTGCTCTCCCACCGTGGCCTCGCGTCGCTCGCTGGTCGGGGTCCCGATGACGAAGCTTCTCCCGACGGGACCCCGCAGCGTCAACCCTGGCGTGGGAAGAGAACAATAGGAATCGGGGCGGTTTTATTTCTTGTGCTTTTCGGGTTCCGCGAATTTCGGACGCTGTTGCTCTCGGCTCTTTTTTTGATACTTGTCACCCTTGGCCCTTTTTGCTATCGGTGGTGGGCTTTACGTGGGTCTGCGATCGGTGGGCACTACGTGGCGTTCTAAGTCAGCGGTTCCTGTTGCTACTGCTTGGCGCTCGCTCCAACCTGGACAAATCTACAACAGTGCAGCGTCAGAATTGTGCAACATGTCATGGTCTGTGCTTTTTTTTTAGGTTTCGTAAACGAAGGGACAGAACGTGAGAGTTTGTAGCTTTACGCCTGGTTCACACTTACAGCTAATCCGCTGCCGCCGAAGCGGAATCGGCCGCGGCAATGCACAGTGGACGCTACGCCCGGCGGCCGAATTCTTGCAGATTCGCCCGCCGATTCGCAAGTGTGAACCAGGCCTTACAGACAAGCTGACATCGGTCGGTTTATTCGAGCATATTCGCGACTCCGACAAAACGGACCGTACCTAGCGGAAAAAACGCCGGATTGGCCGGAACAGGTCCTTTCAGGGTTTCTGCTCGTCTCTTCTAGCTTCCCTGATTACGTGTTGTCGGTGGTGCCGGTGACTCTGTCGTAACTGAGCTTGTTCCCAGGTTGCGCTGCATGCAGCCCACGCAACCGCGTGAAACAGACGCGTTTATCAACGTTCATCAGCATCGTGGAAGGACAGAAGGCAGTCTTTTCAACGCTTCCTCAAAGAAAGTCAAGCCTCTGGAAGCTCGCTTACTCCAACAGATCTCCGCAGGTTTGAGACGTGTAGGATAAAATGCGGGGCAAGCCATTTTGAGTTCAATGCCCCAACGTTGCGCGTTGAGCTGGCACATGGCACGGCACGACCTGTATTAGACCACCATTTTTCCCCGATAGTAACGTCCCCTGTAGGTCGTTGCAGTCGCGAGTATCGGTACGCTCGGAAGTAGCTTTCACGTGGAACTCCCTAATTTAATCCCCCCCCCCATTTTTTTGTGTCAATATACACGCTTTGCAGCAGCTGTGCATGGGCGCCGCCATAACTGACCTTCAGTTTTTGTTTCCCATTATTCTGTTTACTTCACTTCAATATTACCATAGCAGGCCAGGTTATTGCCATCTTAGATTTTATTCTGTATTTCTGCCCAGCATTGGTCTTTGTGGAGGCTCGTCCACACCAATTTCAGTGCCTCGGTACGTCGGTAAAACAAGAGAAGGTCAGCCATGGCGGCTGTATTCTGGCGCGTGTGTAAAGCGTCTATATTGCATGTTATTTGGTCCTTCGCACTCTCCGAGTGAGTCCACCTTTCCAATGCGAGACGCTTGGGCAAATTCTAGCAACCAAGCGCGCACACACACACGCATCGTCATCAGACCCACGATCCTCAATATATAACCGACTGGACTAGACCACTCCGTGGTCCTGACGGAGACTTCAAAGCCTATTTATAGCCACTGGCAGGTTGAGAACACCAGGGAGGTCCTTCAGTCGCGCTTTCTGCCTCCGATAACATTTTCGGCGTCTCGAGAGAGCTTCGAGCGTACGCGCTCAGCCAAAGCACGACGGAAAGCAGCGACCGTGTGCTGAACCGGTCCTACTCGGTTCCAAGTGTGTGAACGGGCCTTAACGGTGAACATGTAGATGATATTACTCCAATGAAGAAAGAAGACAGGGCTGACTCGCGTTGTGGTACCTCTTCAGGCACTGTCGTTTGTTCTCATTCGAACGGGGGAGGGTAGAATGATGCTATGATCGAGTGTTTCGGGCTCTAACGAAGCGCGAGGTCGTTTCTCGTCTCGTATGCGTAAGGGTCAGGAAGGGCGGTCGGGCGTGGAGGTGGATTTATGGCCGTGGATTCTCTCGCCGCTAGAAATCTAAGTGGTGGCGGGGTGGAGCCAGGGGGAGTTGGGCTGGCAGGCTAATCGCCAACCGGTCTGTGGGTGGCCTAGCGGAGTGCCATAGGACCCCGAGGATAATCCTATACCTCCCAGCTCGACTCGATATGTAGCCATTACGTGTGTGGTGCCGTTTGGAGGTTGACCATCGCTAATAAAGAGTTTTTTTTTTTTTGGGGGGGGGGGGGATCGTTTATTGGGCTCCGATGACGATAGCGTTCGTAAGATCTTTTTTTAAAGTCCGGTTGTGTGTGTGTGTGTTTTATTATGCTCGTGTGTAAGAACTTTCGTAATATACACCGATGCGCGGTTATGATGTCACGCCGCTGAGGTGGCGCTGCTGTCGGGACGGCGCCGTCCCGACAGCGGCGCCACCGCGCGTGGCCAATGCTGGCTTGTTTCTCAACAGCGTGTTAGTCCACAGCTTAGCAGCCGCAAAGTTTAACTCTTCTTTTTTCTCTATCCAAGAGCCAATGTTTTACTGTTCGTTACTCTTTTACGCGTGTCCATATTTTTGGGGCTTTTCTGGGTAAAGCGGACTCCTACCGTTCGAACGTATTCGATGATTTAATTTTTTTATTGTTGTAATGCGAAACTACCTCGCTCAGAATATAGCGATTCGAAACGTTTCTCGATATATATATACCAGTTGATCTCCCATTCGGTATAGTAATGTCGTTTGCGACTTGGCATTGATCTTTTTCTTGCCGATCTTTTGTATCGCTTCATATTTTTACAGTGGAGCTGTTAAGGGCTAGTTTCCCCAGGATCGTGTCCGTCAGCAAACAAGTGATGACACAGAACTCTGGACAGCTACCGCCGTCTATAAACGACGGCGGCCCTTTCCACTCTGGCTTGCCGACTCGCGGCCGGCCATTACTTCATTCCCACCATAGTACAGCTTCGCTGGCCTTCCTTTATCGCCCGTAATTACACGCAGCGAATTGCTGTGCAGGGTCAGCGTTCTAATATATATGTTGGACGGGATTCATATCACGCACTCGTATACCCATTCTGCATTCATTTTGGTGCACCCCTTTTCCGCTGTCTCTTTCCGGAGTATACTATCCTCGATCACACCTTATGCTATTTATAACTCTCGGATAGGTCCTCGCCCCCTAGAGCTTCGACGTGTCTCTGCACGTTCGTCTGTAACATGATTTACTACCACGACGAAGCAGAAGGGTACACGGAACGAGGCGGCAAATCGGAGAAATTTTGCAAATTTACGGCAGGACGAATCTATTCTCTCTCAACGGATTTGCGACGATAGCGATCTCGGAGGGTGTCGTAGAAAGAGGGCGACAAAGTGGGGTCCCCGCTGTGATTAATGAGTGAAGACGGGGGGCTTCCCAATGTAAATCGGGGGTCGAATGGTGACTGTCCCGCCCGCCGGGGATCCGTTCACGTCCTCAAGTTGACGGCGCGATGGAAGCAACGTGCTCGTTCGACCTCTCACTCGTACGTCGATCTTTGATCACGTGATCGCAGGTTCCCACCCCTACCCACGCGCGGAGAGAAGGGTCGGGTGATGAAAGGGAAGCGGTGGATTGGTCCGGCGGGTGCGGAGCTCTCCCACAGCACTGTCGGCTTAGGGCCGACCGGGGTTATGATCGTGATTCGGCGCCGGCGGAAAGATGGAAGTTGTAATCTCCACTTCCCGGTCCCTTAGCTGGATATCGCTCCGCGCGATCGTCCTAACGCGGTTGTTCGATTTCCCGCCGGTAGTATAGAGGGCATGGGGTTTCTTGAGCTCGCTTTATATGGAACTCGGGCCGGATTCTGCATTGTGGTATTCGTCGGTTAATGTGACAACTCGCGTTCGTTTATGTGTATATATCGATTCGGTTAATAGGTGTATTAGTGCGATCAATATAATTTTTTTAAATGTAATTAGGGGTAGGAAGATTATATATTGTTCGTTGCGTTGACTCTCCGGTCGAGACCTTAATTGCCAGCTTTTTAAAGTATTTATGAGTAGATCGCCACAAAAGTTATATTGAAATTATTTCGCTCGATTCGATAAAAGTTTTATTTCTCTTTTTCCCGTGTCACGACCTTTTTTTGTGCGTTGGGTACTAATAATGACCCTGAAATACATCTAAAAAATTTTTACTGCTGCATTTTGTTGCATCTTTTTTTTTTTTCAAATGTCAGTTTTTTGTGTTTTTTTGTCTTTTAACTCGTTGTTAATGATATGAAATATGAAGAAAGGCTTCTTATCGTGTCGGCCGTGGTAGCGAAAACAAAAGAATTAAATCGTATTCGACTTGTAAGCAAAAAAAAAAAGGATACAAGACCGAAACGATTACTTGTAATTTAATGTTACTTCAGAAGTGCTGCAATTATTTCTCGATTCGTTCGCCCAGATGTCAAGAAAAGTACAATTCCCAAAGCACGCTGGGAAGGCCTACGTAATTAGAAGTAATCCGATTATCTATCACCATTGAAGTTGGAACGGTGTGCGCTCTGAAAAACAATCTTCTTGCCGCCAGCTACGGTGCAAATACCAATTTCGCTTGCCTCGGGGCCGTATAAAGTCGCTCGAAGAAGGATGGACTTCACGGATGCGGTCCTTTTGGAGAATTCCGAACGGCCACTCAGGCCACGTACCCTTTGCTATCATACCCGAGATGCCCGCTGTTGTAATTGATCGTGATTATAGAGCAATCGGGGCGATTACGTCTCGCGGGAGGTATCGACGCTTTCACGTTCCGCCGTATCGTTGGGAGGTGGTCCTCGAATTCAGACGAAGAAGTTCAGAGAAGTCACGACTGCCAAACTATAAACGATCGTTTCTTCTTGTGTCGCGTGAGGTCCGATTTATGCGGTAAAAAGACGGGCCTCTGCGGTGCTTCGCTAATACAGAGCGCTGTATACTTCGTAATGCGATAGCATTGCTCGTCTCTGTGCGCCTAGAATCTAATGGTGAATTCCACTCGTAGATCCGGAGCGCTTTCCAAAATCCGCGAGGGAGGCGAAATTCCCTTCCGTGGGACCCGCTCCGAATTGACGAGCGGAAGATGGACTCGCCTAATAAATAATATTCTGAAGCTTTTTTTTTAATCTAGATTTACATGGACGGCTTTATAAGCTTATATTTGTATGTCAATTCTGTGTAGTTATCACCTTTACATGCGTTCCATTTGTGCAAGGGCACAACGAACTACGTAGATTAAAACTGAATTAGCTCGGAGCCAACAAATGGAAACTTGGGAATAACTTTAATAAGTTCGACTGGTTTCTTTCTAAGGCTTATTAGTTAGTGTTCACGTGCCGATTTTTGCTATCATGAAGTTCTACATATGAAATGTCGTTGATGCTATTAATCAAATGACGAAAGCTTTGTTTTCATCTGATGCATTTGCCAACGTTTAGGACTTCAGTCGGACATGAGTTTGGGTGCCTAATAATATTCTGTTCTAACATTATTCCTGCGGAATATAATTTGGTTTACCTTTGGGTCCGCACCTAAAATAACTTTTCATAGCAGTTGATACTGTCCTTCGTGACTCAGCATATTGTTGTCGCGCCTGGTGCTTCTACGCGGAACAGTTATAGTTCTGTGTTTGAGGCGTTTGGGAAATCGAACCTGCCGTGCAATTGATGCTAACAAAAAGTTGCACAGAAGTGGAAAGGCAAAGCAGACACCGTCTTTTGATGCTTAGGTCAACATGCAGGTCTCTCTTAACACAACATCCGCAGTGGTAGGAATGAAAATGAAGTGTAGCATATATGCTGCTAACTATTCGTTTTTCTGTTTACAAGAAGAACTGTAAGCTGCTCCAAGAGGTGCTCCAAAATGACTCGTACCAGTCGCGTCGCTGCGATAGTATAATTTCGACAACTGTTTAACCGTTACAGTCACCACCGAGCCAGGGAGACAAATATGATTCATCAGAGGTGGTTGACTTCATTCGCCGGGCCGTCGATCCTTTTGTTCATCTAAAGAAGTGACCTGGTTTTACGGACCTTCAGCTGATGTCTTCGGTTTGGTTCCTGGTTTGTGACACTTTGGAGATACATTTATATATTTTGATGTTGACCTCTAATGAACTTGATGCGGTTCGATGATTGTCGCTTATTTATGCAACACTGCGGGTTCCTGTGGCATCACATATGATCGCAGTTATTTTGAACGAAGTAATGGCAACGATATATGTGCGCACATAATTGTGCACTATGATAAAGCCAAAAAAATATGTATATTTACCAGAAGCATGTGTGCGTTCGGACGTAAGTATATCGGTAGATCGTGTTCGTGGAATGCGGTACGAAACAGCCTTAGCGAGCGTATCTTTCTGTTTTGAACGAGGGAACGCGAAAAAAAAGTTTCGAAATGACGAAATTTTTATTGGGTCGTCGCCATCATTTGCTCCGCTCGAGTGGGTGTTAAGATAATGACCAATACAACCCGGCCATTTTGATCTCGTTCCTTTCCTGGGCACTCTTCCTTGCTTGTCTATTATACGCGGTATGTTTGCTTTCTTTCACTAATGGTTCATCCGGGAAGCCTCATTCAGAAGTGGCGTGGCCAGCCAGGCCTTTTCTCCTGTTTTTGTTTATTAATTTATTGTTTTTTGTTGTTGTTTTTCTGCTCGGAGAAAGCAGTCGGGCAACTTTTTCGAACCGATTATTATCGAGAGCATTTATTGAAGTCAGCGGCGGCACCAAAAATAAAAACATCGATGCGAAGTCTTTTGAGTGTTATTTTGTTCTTATTTACTTCTTGGAAACTCGTTCTCATCCGGTGCTCACCAAAAACTCCAGATGAGGCGCTAATTACTGCGGAAATAGACAAAAAAAAAAAAGAGGCGACAAGGAAAACAAAATAGGAACCTCTAGATCGGTCAAGGGAAGTCCCGGGAAGGAAGGTTAGAAGTCACGTCGCGAGGTGTTTTTTTTTTTTAAATTTTGTTAAGGCTTTTGATTGGTCATCACGTGGCTGATCGTCCAATCAGAGTAGAGCTCGCTATAGAGTCGGTTACCTGCGACGGAATCACAAACCTACCTGACCTTGAGGAGGCAGCACTCGGCGCGGCAGCAGCGAGCAGTGGGGGCCCCTCCCATCAGACTTCCGCAGCCTTTGTTGCGAAACTTGCTCGATTCGGGTTCGACAGCTGCCTGTGGGAGAACTAACTTTTGTTCAGGTTGTTTATTTTTCTTCGGGAAGCTCGTGGTAGCCACAAAAAAGAGCTGGCTCCTCTTTGTCTCGGTCTTGATTAGACCCCGCGCTGACAGTGATGATTAATAATCCGAGCTCGGATTCTTTATGTGCATTACTTCGAGGCGCAACCTATGCGTCTTTGTTTGCTTTTGTCTGTTTTTTTGTTTTTTGTTTTGGCGAAGGTGACTGGCCGTTGCGTTTTTGCAACGAATCTGACGGCTCCGTGCGAGCACTTGGCGGGAGTTTTGTCTCCCAGCTATAGCTTCCGCCTCTATTGTTGGGAGGGCAATGTTCCGCCAATACGACGCGGGAATAAAGCGTTTGTTTGTTGTGCCTGACGTTTCTCTCGTCGTCTTGTTGCGTGACGGAGATGCTTTCGTCTTTTATCGCGACGTAGCTATGTTCGCAGCGTGTTTCTTCCGAGTCGGAGTCGCGTTTTCTTTGGTCTTGACGTTCTTTCTTTGCGATAAGATATATATGCTGTGTGTCGAGGGCGTTTCACCTCTATTTTTACCCCGACTTTCTTATTTTGTTGTTCAGTGTTTGTATGATAAAATGTTCAGTGTAAACAACGATCGACCTAATTTTCGCGAATTGGACCGAAGCTGAAAATTTGTAAATATTCGCGGGTTCTAATTTTCCCGATTTGAAAATTTTAACCGGCTATACTGTGGTAGGAATCGTCCGTAGGTGTAGAATAAACTTCTCGGCGTGACCGTGAATTCCGGTTTTTTGAATTACTTTATTTTAAATACTTTTGTGTTTCGTACGTAATGATCACATACGTTTGTACGCGTGTTTTCCCCTCGTTTTATTGTTGCACGAGGAAACACATCCAAAGTGTTAACATTTTTGCCCGAATTCTACGCTAAACTAATTGTTCGCAAAACCTTTTTTTTCTTTTGTTAATTGTAAGCGAGTTGCTAAATTCGCGAAAATGAAATCGTTTACAGTATGCGAAATTACCTTCAATTCCCAAGGCCTTTTTCTCTTTTTTTTTTCATTTTTTCGTTCATTTGCGCGACAATGCGTCAACACAGCAATCCCTCGCAACAAAACATTTTCTAAGCCGGCTTCTTTTCGTCACTAAACGGCAGTGTTGTTGTTCCCTCGAGAGCGCGGACGTGCACGAACGAGCGGACCACTGTACACGTAGAGAAACTGAGGGAGAGGAGGACATGCGAGCGTGCGGTGACGTCAGAGTGCCGAGCAGCTCTGATTGGAAGGATTAGGGGGTAGACGGAATGGCTAGCTCCAATCAGATCGAGCAAGAGCGTCGTCTGCTGCTCGCGCAGCGTCGTGGCGCCCGGCGCTCGAACACCAGACCCTGCGCGCCGAGCAGACGACGCTCCTGCTCGCTCTGATTGGAGGGAGGCGGCAGCTATAGCCTTTCCGTCTACCCACTATCCGTCCAATCAGAGCTCGGCGCTGTGACCTCACCGCGCGCTCGCGTCTCTCTCCCTCCTTCGCTTTTTTCTCCGCGTAAAACCTTTTCAGCGTTGATCGCCCGTGCGGGCGAAGAATGCCGAGTCACAGCGTGGGCTGTGCACGCATGCGCGACGACGTACAACACGTTCGACAGAAGAGGGTTTCTGCGCACGCGCAGAACGCGTTCCACTGCCCGGTACATAAAGATGGCGGCGCGCAGAAGGAGATTGCTGGGACGGACTCTGTGCACATTCCCGAAAAATTGCCTACACGCAGAGAGATATACTCGACCGTAACTACAACCACGCACTTCAAAAAAAAAAAAAATATATATATATATATATTTTTTTTTTGTACGCTTCGGGACGGACATTTTTCTTTCTGTACACTCTTGGATGTTTCTAACACGGTGCACCCGCTAGTTTTCTTGATGCGTGCGCTGAATGGAGCTGACACTGAACAACGTAGAGTGCGTTCAATTTCAGTAAAAGAACAGTGCTACACATTAATCATAAAAGAAGAAAACTTGGCAACCCGAAACTTTTAATAGATCGCCGTTCGCTCGTACACAGAGAAAATTGAGCTGACTCAGTTTTCAAGGTGACCACCACGCAGGTGAGCTTATGATGTTCCCGAGAGATATGTAACCTTTTTTTTTTCTTTTTCGAAGTCTGTCTTTTTATTTTTTTTATACGATTATGCGGATTCGATTAAAGTTCGTTTTTATCCTTTCTATCCTGGCGGCTTCCTGGCAGATTGTTCCGACAGCTGCGCACCTTTTTCTTTTCCCGTGTTTATTCCTTTTTGCGCGGCCGGTGAGAGATAGCGTACTTTTTAATGCGAATCTCGCGTGCCCGACATCTGCCGTTCGTTCACGCCCGTCCGGTTCGCCTATAAAAAGAATGTTTCTTCGCTGTTTCTTTTGCAAAACAAAAAAGTAAAACAGTGATTAATATCTTCGATTGTTCTTTGCCCTCTGCTTTTATTGAGAATTCGCGATTGCGCGGCGAGAAAAGTAAGATTAAAGTGCCATTAAACTTGTCTATTTTTTGGTTTTTCCTGGCACGCTTCCGGGCTCTTCAGTTTGCGGTGATTATATGTTTACGTATTATAACTTCCTAAGATTTTGAAATGTAGGGGAGGGAAAGGGGGGGGGGGTGGCGTTGGACGTGAATTTTTGTTACCGTGAAAGTGATCGCACAAGGAATTTGAGAGGCCTTCTCGGTGCACCAGTCTACTCGTGTGAGTGCATTCTGTCGTTGAACTTCGGTCAAATTTTTGTCCAATTTCGCCTTACATGTTCGAAAAGGAAATCGAACCTCAGCAGGTTCGTGACATCGCTGTTCGATACAAGATAGGAAGTATCGCAAGATAGCAAGTAAAACAAAGTAGTCGTTTGTTGTTTGCATACCAGCCGGTGTTTAGTTCTTCCAGAACGTGGCTACATTGTTACCCACTGTAGAAATTTAGCCAGTGCGGTACTACGACCGCTAGCTTGGGGTCTTTAACGTGCACCACTGCAGTGATAATACACGACCGCACGCCGGTTTACGATGCTCATCCAGATAGAATACGGGCAGGCACGGGGATGGAACGCAGGATCCCTGCAGGTTCTGCAGCGCGCTTTCGCTCCACGTGCTCCCAGCTGGGATTCGTTAACACACTCGGGCACTAAACCCCTTGGATGGGACTCGCACAAGGGTTCGGAAAACAGGTCGAAACAAAAACGAGAAAAAAAGAAAAAGGGAGGGACCGGCGACGGCTCCGGCAGCCAGCCTGCCTGCAAGCCTGTCTGCGTAGGGTAATCACCTGCGCCCACGTTGCACTGGGTTGCCAGCTGCCATTTTGTTATTTTATTCCCCTCCGCCTTCCTTCCCTCCTTCTCCTTGCGATCAGCTTCCCTTTACCTACATCCTTTTCTTCTCGCGTTGCCTCGCTCCCTTCGGAGCTTGGCGTGAGCGCCGTGAGTTTCTTCTCGGCCACTTTCACCTTTAGTACGAGGGGAGGTCTGACTTGGTTACCCTTTCCCCTTGAGCTTATTTTCTTTTTCTTATTATTTAAGGAGAGGAGGAAAGGAGTCTAAGTTCAAGAGCAACGGGTGTTGCTCTCCCTCTCTCTCTCTTCCTCCTTCTCACGTGTTTTGTGTTAGTTGTTTGTGTTGCTTTTTGCGTTACTTGTCCCGCGCTGCATGCGGCACTGGCAGCGGAGTGACCTGGAATGTTGAATGTTACCTTTGTCTCTTACCGTGTAGAGTACCGCGTAAAAACGAAGAAAGTTCGCTCTTATGTTTCGAGAAACCGCCAAAACAAAGGAAATAATGAAAAAAAAAGAAGTAAATTTTAGGTTTTTTGTTTTAGTGTGAAGGAGCGGGCATTTTAAGTGGCACTGTCTTGTGCAGGTCACTCCTGTATGCTTAAACACACGTAATACAACAACTCTCTCTCAACTGTAATCCCTAACGCATCAAGTTTTTTTTTTTTTTTTTAGCAGAATGAATGAAGCATTTGGAGGTTGAAACCGGAGTTCGAATTTGTAGTTTCGTTTTGGGATAGCCACATTTGTAGAATGGGTACTTAGATTGCTGGAAGTATTGTGTCATTTATAATTCATTCTGTACAGTGCTTTTATTTGTTTATTTTTGTCCCTTTATCGCTGATGTGTACCTGTAAAAAAAAAAGGGGGGGGGAGGACGGAGGCCTACTAGCTAGCATTGCTCCTCCTCCTCCCCCCCCCCCACACACACACACACACAATAATAAAAATAATTTCTTCGCCTCGCCACAAAACGCACTTTCCACGAAAATGAACAGAACAAATAGGCAATGTCTGGTAGCTTCATACCGACAAGGACAGGGGCTTTGTGGGAGGCCATCCCCATGCGCTGACCGATTGGCCACGTTTTAGTTGTGATCTCGCGTTCTGACGCGAATAACGGGAAACCGCGTGACGAGTTCTCTTGGGTCGTGGGGGTCACACGAGCGTATACGCACGCCATGTTAGTTCCCATTTTGTTCCGTCCCGCTTCCGGTTTCGAGTTTCGCTTCCGGCGCGTTTTGAATTCTGCGGGTGGAGGGGGCAACCGGGCACAGATGATGAATTGCTCGACGCTGCTTTGCGAGGGGAGCCTTTCTCCGTGCGCTGAATGTCGGCGACGGCTGTCTCGAAAAGGGCCTCACTTGGCCATTATAAGGTATACTGCGCTGCCAAGTTACTCTGTAGCACGTAAACGAGTAAACTCGGAGACGATATGGTAGTCAGAAAAGAACGTGACGTACAGAGCGCGACACTGTTAGCGCGAACAAGCGATCGCCGGTTCTTCCAGTTTTTCTCTTTGAAACCAAGTTATGTCATCCAAGTTGTTATTGCTACGGAAAGAGCTCATTTAGTTCTAAATGTAAGCGATAACATTTCGTGCTCACTAATACTATTTATAAGTAAAATGCGAAAATGCGCCGATATCGTGTTCGCGCTAACAGTGTGAAAGCGCAGACTAACAACTGTTTATGGTCCTTTTTGTTTCTTCTTTATACCCTTGTTCTTGAAGGATGAAAATTGCCCGATAATTCTCGGAGTTAAGGACTGTATGATTAATGTCATCGCGGGCAATTGTATACACAGGTGTTTCAGGGAAGGGAGAAATGCCGTAGTTTGGGATGACGAATATCTCCCTGAGAGATCGTGGAAATGACTGGGACGATTAATGTATTTTCTGTCATTTTTAGACATTTGGTATCGATGGTGTGTGTGTGTCTATCCTGTTGGTACCCAGGAGCTGACGTTTGCCCTGTTGTGCTTCAAGAACGAGGGTATTAAGGAGGAAAAAGAAGAAACGAAAAATACACAGTTGATAGTCTGCGCTCTCACACGTGCGTCATGTCCTTTTCTGTGTATACCATAGCGTCTCATAATTTACGTGTTTAACGTGTTCGGTGTAGCTTTGCAGAGCGGCATACCTCATAACGTCAAACCAACTAGCTTAAATCCAAGCGTTGTTAGTCCCACCTGTCCATCCTGCGACAGATTCTGTTGGCTGAAGTGGGATCGGTGGGGCGAGTGGGCTAGCGCATTCCAGCTCGGAGCACGTGGAGCGAAAGCTCGCGCTGCAGAAACCAGAGGTCCTGGGTTCAATCCCCACCCCTGCCCGTTTCGATCTGGATGAGCATCGTATCCGGCGTGCGGTCGTGTATCGCTAGTGCGTGATGCACGTTAAAGACCCCAGGCTAGCGGTTGTACCGCACTGGCTAAATTACTCATCTGCAGCTGAGTGACAAGTCGCCCGTAGAGGCAGACTAAGTTCGGGATGATATAAACGTACACACACCAATTTCGCTGGCTGACGTACCACACACTCGCCTTCGGCAACATCTTTCTTTATAGCATGAAAAGGCTTCCCCAAATCCCAGCAACTTGTTCGTGCGTCCGTGCATTTCTCCTCTTGCATTTGACGTCGTGTGACATGGTATCACGTAACTCCGCGACTGGGCACCGTTACGTGAAGCCACGTGACGTGGAGTTCACGAAAACTCCCGAATATGGAGAGACCTGTACACAAGCACGCTGCTTACAGACAAGCCCGCTTTGCCTGCACCAGGTGTGGACAGTGGGTACTACGCAGAAAACAGATTCGCGTCAGGTGGAACATTTGCGCATGCGCCGTGGCAACAGCAGTGACGCCACAGCGGCGTGTCGTCAAAGTGGATTTGGTGTATATATTAAAAAATTTCGGGGACGAGCTGTGTCAGTACATGCATATTTGCCTCATTACAATAGCCGTTTTTTTTTTAACAGATGTGGTTATATTACAATTAACAAAACATAACTGTACGCAGTGGCGGATCCGGGGGGGGCGACGGGGCGGCCCCCCCCCCCCAAACAAAGTCGACCCCCCTCCCCTCCCCCTTCTCGGAGGGCAATTTGACATGGGTGGACAGTGGACAGCACAGCAAAGAATGGGAGAATAGTGTCCTTTAAAATTTTCCGCCCCCCCCCCCCCCCCACCGCCCCAAAACGGAATTCTGGATCCGTCCCTGACTGTACGACATATCGTGTAAAAAGAAAATCAAGTTTTAAAGACTTGATATTAAAGACCAGAAAGAGCTACGGCCCCTGAGCCAATCATAAGAGGCGAACCGCGCGGCTACACATTTGGCATTTCCGTCGTGAGCGTCGCTCGCTTTCTCGCGTCGCCCCAGGGACGCGCGACAGTCGTCCCGCGTCCCGACCCCCGCACATATGGGGGTACATCCACGGGGGCCAGGGTTGGGTGAGGACTGGGGACCGTCAGCGCCGAAACGCACGATCCCCTTCCCCACTGCCCCCGAATGCCCCCGTCTTTTCTCTTTTGTGCTCTACCTTCCATCGTGTGTGTATCGCGGCAGAGCGCAGTGGAAGGACGAGGTTCATTCGCTCCCCCTTTCCGATCCCAGTTTTTGATCGCTTCCGAGGAGGCCCGCTCGCTGCTTCGGTTACGTTGTTTTGGTCCTCGGGCGCGAGGAGGAAGCAGGGGTAACGGGTGTAAGGGGAAACTCGCCCCCCCTCCCCCCCTTTCCTGAAGAAACAGCAAAAAATGCGAGCGAGGGTCAAGTTTGAGTGAGAGAAAAGGAGAGGGAGGTTTATAAAGCGAGAGGAGAAAACGTTTGCCCTCCCTCTTTTCTAAACTCCGTTTCACCTCGCGATGGACCACAGCGGAACCTGCGAGCCATCCCCAGCCAATCACATGCCGTGAGAGCATCACGTGACATTTAAGAGTGGCTCAGCAGCGCGTGCGGAACGCGTAGACCACGTGACACGTTTGCAGCGTTTGATTGGCTGGGGTGTCCCCGTAGCGTCCACTGCCGTCCGTCATGACGCGGAACGGAACGCGGTTTTTATCCGACGAGCGGCTTATTTTACTTTTCACGGACGCCGCTATCCGAGGTGAAGGGCGGAGGAGGGGGAGTGGGGATAGTGGAGAGGGAGTTTGGGGAGAGGAGGAACCGCGTGTGGAGTGGGGGAAGCCGGTGTGTGTGTGTGGTGAGGAACGTACAAAGAGAAATTGTGTGTGTGCGAGTGTGCGGCTCTTGGCTGGCTGGCTGTTCGGGAGGTCCTCCCGACCGACGCCGTCGCGGCAGCAGCAGCAGCAGGAGCAGCAAGCGGCCGACCCCGACGACGAGTCAGTGCCGATTTCCCGTCTGGGCTGTTTGTTGCCCCGGCGTGTCGGTCTCCTTGTTAATACGGCGTCCGCAACTCGGTGTCGTACTTCCCCCACCGCAATCCGGATCGGCTCTCCTCGGGAGAAGGAGACACGCGACGACGACCATCAGCTGCGGAGGATTGGTGTGTGTGTGTGTTGGTGTTGGGTGTCCTCGTGCTACCCGTCCGTGGACGAGTGTTGTCGTCGTCGTCGTCGGTGGCGGTGTACGTCATCGGCTTCCATCGATGATTTGTGCCATTGAGGTTACCTCGGCCGTGGTCCGCTGATTGGTCTTCGTACTCTCTTCAACGCCGTGCTCGAGGATGATCCGTCGACCCCTCGTCGTCTTTGGAGTTACAGGTTAATGTTCTTTCTCTTTACGCCTTTCCAGAGCTTACAAAGATTAAATCATTCGTGTTTTGTTTTGTTTTTTCGTATTTTTACACAAGTGATTGACCGGAGGTTAGTTCTGCCGGATTTTTCATGTTTCTAGAACTCGCCTTAGTACTTGCCAGAGGTGGTTTCAACTGGGTTTTTTCGCGTTTCTAGATTTTAGCTTACATACTTGCGAGAGGTCAATTTCACTGCGTTTCGCTGGCCTCACCTCTCTGGCATCGGGTCGCGACAGTTCTCCGTTTTTCCTTCGACCGCTTATTTGATTAGCTCGGGCGATCTGGTAATCATCGTCTACACCACAACGATCGTTGTTCGATCGAACACGACGCACCTTTGTGGGTAGTGAGCCGAGTCGTTGCCCCTTCAACAACTTTTATGGGCGGCGGGGTGCCGTTGCGACACAATTTGTTCTGTCAAGTACCGAGAACAGCTGTAACCGGAGCTTCGACCTTGGCGTACAGCTGCGATCGACGACACCGCTAAAGCTAGCTGTTATAAAAGAGAAGAAAAAAAGGCTGCACGTCGCGCAGTTTTGAGGGACCGTTTGTTTTTAGTTTCGTAACTGTTCGCGCGAATTGGTTTCTTCTTTTTTTTTTGTATGAGATTTTATCTGAATAGAGGTCGACGGCGCAACAAGCATGGAGTCTCTGATGATACCGCTTATCAGCGATATATCGCGGCGGAGCCACATGAAACCTCTTGGCGGGCCGGAGGATGTCGACCCCTCGCTGAACTATCACTCGCAAACTTGTCGACTGGCTTGACACTGAACGTGATCTCGTCCCGTCAGAGAGTTGAACGTTTCTCGCTCTGGTCGGCTGTGTTCGGTTTCTGAATCCAGAGCTTTCTCGACTAGCTCAACAAGCACCGATGTGTCTACACTTACCACCGCATCGCGGATCGAGGTACATCTGCGGTTCTTTGTCTTCCCTTTTCAAGTCTTCGGGGTGCTCGTATAGTGACGCTCTTCTGCGAGCCACGACGAGTCCACCACGCGGGTTGAAGTCCCGTTGTCCGAGAGACACGTCGAGGGGGGGCTTCCCGCTGTGAAACAAGACCATCACCCCCCGCTCAACTCTCGCCCCGCGTCAGAAAGAAAAAGCCACGCGACCGCATTCTTGGCCTCCGCGTTGCGACGGCGACGACGGAGGGTTGTGCACGAGCGAAATCTTTTTACTCGTGCGGATTTTTCGCGTCGGTCGACGGCGGCAGCAGCGACGGGCCAACCCGGCGGCTCCCCACGCTCGATTGTGCGTTCTGGCTTCCCGTGAACGTGGGACGTCGACGACGACGTTGACCCCTGCGATAGCGAGAGGACGTCACCGCGCCGTGCGGCCGTGCCCGCTCCTCCCTCCCCCGGCGTCGTCGTCGTAACGTACGGTTCTGTCGTTGGATAAGCGGGGGACGACGGCCTTGCGGCGTACGGTACGGACGTCGTCCCGTCCGCTTGTGTCGACCTCGGCACGTCACGTCGACGGCGTTCATTCGGATTTCGCTCGGGTTGCGGTGTGTGTCTGGTCGTCGTGAGCGCCGCGTCACTTTGGAATCGAACAGGTGAGGGTCACGCGGGCCCGTTGCGGCGATTCTTGAGCGGCGTGGGTGGGTTTTTACGTTCTCTTGCGGAGCTTGGGACAAGTGGAATGTACTTACACGGGTAACCTCCGTGGGTGACAGGTGCTTGTTACCCATGCGCGAACTAGGGTGAAAAAAAAAAAGAAACGATTTTGAGGTTGGTTTGGTTGACCATCTAATATGTTCTGCCTCTGGCGTTCTCTACGAGAGTACAGTATGGTGTCGTGTCGGCTTACGATGTTTACTTTGTTTAATCGCGTTCTCCTTCAGAAGTCGGTGTACAAATTCAGTTCGCACCTCGTGGAATACATATCCTGACGCTTTGCGGTTGTTAATTTTGTGAAGCATCCGAACAGGGAGGACCACCGGGCTTTTTTTAGAGCATGTTTAGCGGATCGTTTCGTCGAGCGTGCAAAAACGAAAACCTCGATTTCCTACAAATTTTAACGCATGGGATGCTTTTTTTAACGCTACCCCCAATCCCAAAATTGTGTCGTCCGTGCATTTTTCCTGTAGCAGGAGAAGTGGTCCCACGTGACGTCAGTTATATCACGTGACCTATACACCTGGCGAAATTGACGCACGTCCCTATGCCTCAGATCCTCGCTAAATTTAGCGGGGAAATTCGCGTCTTAGCGACCTAGACACCAATCCAGTTTCCCCGCCAAATTTGGCGGGGCAAATGGACGTCACGTGGCCTATACAACCATTCAGTTTCCCCGCTAAATTTGAGCAGAAAAATATAGGTCGCGTGCCACATCAGTGTACCTGTTACAATACGCGCAGCGCAACGACGGCAGGGCATTTTGCGAACGCTCGGTACAGATCACGCACTTTCTCGTTGCGCCTCCGCGACTTGCGCGCGAGTCTACCGCCAGCAGTCGTCGCAGCCATCCCTGCCGGATACGTCGCACGTCTTTGGCGGCGTACCGCATACGTGGTACCCGGGTCGACTCTCGCCTGCGTTGTGCCGTGGGTCTGATTATTGCATTCCGTGAATATCCGTTACGAACCTAAACCAAAACGATACCTAGCAACGTAAACGCATCGCGACAGGTGAAGCTCTTCAGTTACTCGAATACGTAATGCGTCGACTCAACTTACCGTCACGTCTGGCATAGAGTTTTCGAATCAACTCACCTTGCAGCGCAGTAGTGTTAGTTCGACGAAGCGTTCGCGTTTCCGGCCGAAGTCCGGCTCGGCTGCTCGAGTAAGCCTCTGCACCTACTCGGGTATGTCACGTGGTAGCGGGAGAGACGCGTGGGCACCGAGGACTCCCCATAATTCATCGCGCAGCGCGTGCGGACTTTTGGGATTTTTGCAAAGGGTCTATTCCCTATACACCATTTCATGCATTATAAAACTTTAGAAATAAAGGTCGGCGTCATTTTTTTTTCGCTGTTCAGATTTTGGCTTACTGATGGTGCGAATTAAATGTCCGGGGGAACTTGTGGAGTTGAGGTTAAACCGGCCTGTCATTAGCGACAGTAGGCGTGGCCTAGTATGTCATCACGCTTCTTTCTTCCTGATTGGTTCTTCGGTGTTGTTGCTGTCGGCTAATGCCGCAGTCTGATTGGCTGCTGGGCGATAATGAGATGCACCGGACTCAGGAACTAGCGTAAAAACAGTGCCTCCTTTCCTTGGTTTGTCCTTGACGGTGAGCACCCGTAACAACAACAATATGTCCATTCTTATAGGGATATATTTTTGTTTTTCTCCCATCAATCTTTGTTATCAAAGAAAAAGGTTCATGGTCGTTTTGAGTGATATCAATCGCTTGAATTATTGGACAAATGCGAGCGCACAATCGGTTTATCGTAAGCGGAGAGGTTTCCTGTCGTCCACTGCTCCCGCGACTCCATATCCCGCTAATCTCGATATATCTTTTCTGACCTTTTCGAAAGACATCAGAAATTGTTGATGCACGCACCGCCTTTCCCCTTTTTGTTCACTTGTTTTCTTTTCCCCCAGCATATTTACTCATGTTCAAAAAAAAAAAATAAAGGTCCGGCTTTTTTGCGGAGGTGATTTGTCTGCGCTCCGCGTCCACCTCCGGTATTTCGACGTCATCACGTACCGGACCCAGCACTACGGCCTTCTACGTAAAGTGGTGTTGGTCAGGAATTGTGTCGATTACGTGGCTTGCACGTGACGTCATCGCCACCATGCTGGTGCTCGTTCCCCTCTCGGTCTTGCCGAGGCAAACAAAATTCCTTTTGGGCCCAAAATGCGTGCTACGAAAGGCACGCGCTCAGCGGCGAGGCCGCCACAATGGCCTCTCATGTGACGTCAGTTGGCTATGCGCTCTCGAGAGTCTCTCACGTCGAAAGGCTGAAGTTTGACCTTTCCTGCCTCCTCTCCGGGAGCCTATTTTACTCTTCTTTGTTTTTCTTTACTCTTCCTTTCTCTTCTTTCGCTCCTGTCACTTTTCCGACTCGTGCTTTCACTCTCCTATTTTTTTCCGGCTGCTCGTTTTGTGTGTGTAATGACTTCTCTTTGGGCGTGTGTGTGGGGGGGTTACTGTGTATCGTTCTTTTCTTCTTTCCTCCTCTAATAGTTGTTTTGTTCTGCATCCTTGTTGTTGTTCTTTTTTTCTTCTTGAGGTGAGGTTCGAGAAAGGGGGCGTTGGTCCGGTAAGCTGGTTTCGGCGAGCGAGCGCTGCTGGCATCTGCTCCCCTTTATCACGTGATCGGCGTCTGCCTGGCTCAAGTTGCTGGATGGGGGGGTCGAAGGGTACCTCTCCCGACTGTAGTCGTTTCTTTGGGGCGTGTGCGCTCAGGGGATTCACCTGGTGGCCCGGTCCGTGCAATCACCCCGTCGAGCCCCGTACACGCTGACCACCGACCTCTTTCTTTTTCTGTGTTTCGTTTTTAGAGTTGGCTCGTTTGAACCTCTGCTTCCGACCGTGCCTTTTCATGTTTGTTTCTTTTTTTCCTTCTTTGCAGTTGTTCACGGTGAAACTAGTGTTAAAAGTACCCAAAGGGGCGCGTAGAAGTGAACCCTTCAATCAGTTGCTAATGACGTAACGTTTCCGGCGTGGCTGTTTGATTTCGGTGGTCGTCACATACTCGAGGGACAACTTTATTAAAAAGTGCTAAATCGACAGAAAAAAAAAAAAGATGAAGCGTGAAGTTCCGTGTTTGCGATCAAGCGAAACATCCCTAGCTCGCAATGGCTACTTGGACCTTCTAACTCTTGGAGATGAAACATTGCTGGAAATGTATGTCGTATCCTACGTTGGTGCTCAGCGAACCACCTCACTTCGGTACTTTCCCGTGTCGGAGGGTCTGCGACTCTTACAGTTTTTACTTTTGGTAATATAGCCAGACAACCCGTTAAATCCATGCGTTGATTAACGCCACCTTCGCGTGTATTTGTAAATTACAGCATAGAACAACCTGGCGGTAATCAGTGTTTTTCCTGTGTGTGTGGCTTCTTTTTTATCGTTGTAGCACAGGAATTTGTTTTAGGACAGGGTAGGTGCCTTAGCGTCTTCTGGCTAGATGGTCATCCTTTGTAGTGCCCACTGCCGACAGCGCACGCTCACAAGGAAAATCACGCAGAATCCTCCAAAACAAAATGTCGCCCGTGCCCAATCAGCGCAAGGCGCGCGCTACACAGACACGACGTATCTCGGAACAAAATGGCGAGACGTATGCCTTGGTACCGTGGCGATCATCGTTTCGGTCCCCGAACACTCGTCTATGACCACAGGTCCTCGAACTTTGCGACGACGAGACTAACTCGCGTGACCCCCCCCCCCCTCCACTCCCCCGTCTCCGAGCTTAATATGCGTCCAAAACACGCCTTTTCTTTATATATATGTCGAAGTTTTGCTAGTAATAAAAATTCGAGAACGATCCATTGTCGTATTGGGCGCAGCGCAGTCCCAACGCAGTGAAGGGCGATCAGGGCGAACCAGAACACCGTTTGCTCGTGCCGGTGGCTCGCTCCATCCCTCCCACTTCGCACCGGAGGGGAGAGGGATGCCGAAAGACGTTTCGGATGGATTCAAGATGGCCGCGACAGCGGGGGATTTCCCCAGTGGCCCAGTGGATCGGAAGGAAGAAGCGAGGAAGGGGTTCGTCGGCCCATCTTGGCTGGCTCCCGCCTTCTTTGTTCCTCGCCCCCAGACGTGACTGGAAAGGAGGTTCCCCCCCCCCTTCCCCTTTTATTCACCCACCAGTTTTACTCCGATTATTACTTTCAGGGATTTTTTTATATTTTATTTATTTCCCCTGATTTTCGTGGGGTGGTGCTTGCTGCTTTCGCTGCTTGGACGTTTCTCGATCTTCTTTTGGCTGTGTCAGCTGAAAGCGGGGCCTGAGGAATGGAAGGGACGCTGCTGCTGTTCGGGGCGGCCGAGGAATCGAGTTCTTTTTCATTTCTTTCCTCGCTCCTTTCTTTCTTTCTCCGGCGGTCCCGTCTCTAATTTTGTTACGTTCTTCTTTTCGAGTCCTATTTTTACGCTTGTTTTGGTACATTTTGCACGGTCCTCGTTGAGGTTTCTCTAGGGGCCGGTGATACATACTTCTTTCAGGTTTTTTGGCGTAGTTTTTTTATGTTCGTTTTAACTGTTGCAAGCTTCGTTTTAATTCTTTTTTTTTTTGATGAGGATTGAAGTTTTGCGTGTCTGTGCGCATCGTCGGTATTGTGGTTTGTCGGTTTGTGCCTGCCACAGGAGAACGCTGTGTTCGACTTCGAATTGGTCTGTACGCAGATGGTGTCTCGCATGTGAAACGGAGGATAGCGCTATTGGATTTTCGATCCTTCTTTGCGGCCACCTTTTTGGTATCGTGTTGTCGGTTTTCGACACGTACCTGCACATCCATAGTAATAGTTCGTGGTTTTTTCTGTGTATCTTTTTTTAAATATATATGTACTATTCTAATAAATGAGACGACGATGGTTTGGGCTATTCGATATTCGAAACGTCGGCACGGTTTTGGATGACGGCCGTTCGTCAGGTTCGCCCAGAGCTGTTGCCACTCGTTACTGTCAAGTTAGGCTTTAATTGACCACAGAAAGAATGTGGTGCGCCAGTTCGTCTCGCTTCTTTTCTGGGGTTGCGGTAACGTCAATGACTTGCCGAGCTCTGATTGGTTCTGAATGAAGGATAAGGTGTAGACCTCGTGGCAGCTCGCTTTCAAGGTCTACCACCCTCCTTTCAACTAGAGCCAATCAGCGCTCGGCGTCTGTCTGATGTCACCGGAACCCCTGCAACAGAAGCAGACGAACTTTCACTCCGCATGAACTAGGGACGATGGACGACGAATTTTTCGTAAGCTTTGGCGTTTGAAATGTACTGAGGCACTAATGGAAATCGAGTACATTCGCACGATTAGAACGGCAGGGTGGTCTGAGCGCCTGTCATTTTTGTCCACCGGTCTGTAGAACACGTTCTCAGCGTGTGCCGTGACGTCAGGGGATTGAGTCGGTGTACGTCGTTCGTCACCTCAGTGTGCTGTTGTCTTTCGCAGCGTGCTTTTTGCATTGGGAGCGGGGGGACCGAAGCCCCACAAAGAGTAATGCCCCTGAATAAGAAAGGTAGCGACATCTTCTCCCTTCTCCTCTGACGCGCACACCTTTTATCTTTATGTTTTGCTCTTTTACACCCACGCGTCGATTGTAGCGCCGCCTGGATCGCTCCAAGATAGTGGACGGCCTTCCTACACTTGAGTCAGAGCACAGTCAAAGGCTGAAAGACACGCAAATACATACACACAGGCTCAAAAGCGCACTGTCACGGTCTACCAGCCTCGAAGGATGTGCTCAAAGAAAGACGATGAAAGCCGTGAGGTTGCACAGTCGGCGTTTTTTGATTGGCGACATGAGCTCATAGCATGCACTGCACTCCGACAGCATAGGCATTTCTTCTCCCTCCTCGTCCCTCATGCACAATCTTATTGTTATATTTTGCTCTTTCGCGCTCGCGCGTCGACGCTAGCGCCGCCTGGATCGCTCCAAGATAGCAGGCGGCATTCTTCAAAGGATGTCGCTACTTTTCCGTATACAGGGGCTTTAACAAAGAGGTGTTGGTAGCGACGCCGCGTCCCGTGTGCGGGGCTTCGAGGCAAGTCGGATTGTTGTTTGTCTGCGCGGGGAAGGAACGGGAGGCTTCGCACCTGAGATCTCTTCTCCGGGTTCGTTCCCCTCTCGGCTCCTGGAAAGGACGCGGAGCGTTTTCTTCTTGCTGTCCAGCTTTCTCGGTTGTCCTCGGCTCTTGTGTGGTAAACAGTTTGGCTGTTCACGGCAAGACAACAGCGTCTATCGTGATGCTAAAGTCGGGAACAAAAATAAAGCGATTTCTTAAGCTCTCGAACGTGTTGGTGTAACACCGGAGATGTGTAGGGATTTTTATACCCGGGGTCGAAATAGGCTCGAGCGCGCAACTTGTGGGTACCACCCTGCTGGCCAGTCTTGTCTGTCTGTGAGGGACTACCTGCACGCTCGCGCTTTACTCACACGCACGTATTCTGCGTCCTTCTACACAACCCCTTTCGGTTGGGAACGTGAGTGACGAAGTGTCTTCGACGGCTGCCGTGTCTTACGTCTTCGACTGTGGCGCAGCGCATGACAGTTCTTAGCCCAAATGCCCTATCAACACTCTCATCTCTCTATTTTTTTTTTTTTTAGCTGGTTGTCAAGGTTACTCCGAAGGTATTTGCATGGCGGAAAGTCCGTAGGTTTTACGTAAGCTTAGCGATCGAGCTATGCGTCTGACCTTCGTGAACCAAGCGCATGCTTTCTCCTGCAGCGTTTTCGTGAATCCGAGTGCGCCGAATCGGGTCGGGCATTGACCAATGGCACGGAGTAGTTTCCCTCTGTCCCTTTCTCGCTTCATCCAATCCCGGCCTTTCCCTGTTTGATCCTGAATTCCAGCAATTCTTACGTTCGACTCGCGCTGTTTTTAGACTTGAGGGCGTCGTGGCATGTTACGAAAGCAACTGCCTCTGCCTCGTCCTTTCCTTTTTCTTGGAAATGTTGACGAACCATTTACGGAAGATGGAACCTGCTGCATGGAGGCTTCCTGATTTTGCTATGAGCAAGGTTGGTTTGAGTCGTTCCGGCCTTCTGTGGAACGCGGCTGTATGAATATACACTTGACAGGAAAGGTAAGACGTCAGGTTCTTTTTCCTTAGACGGAACCGGAAGTTACATGGTCACTGACGTCTCAGGAATCGCAGGGCGTGCCGAGTCCCTTATCAATGAGATTAAGAGAGCTAATGAGATTAACACCGAAGGACGTATCACACAGCAAGAAGCGTGTGATACTGATAATAAGCCTCCTGTTTTATTGTTTTGTGTTTTTAGCGGGAAGTTTTTATTGGCAGCAACGAAAAAGTTACAATCAGTCTCATGGTGTCCAATGAATGCTTTGGAAGCTGGCTCCAGCGCCCCGCTCAGCAGCACGAAACAAAATTCAAAGCTCTCCTCGAAAGGAAATCCGAGAAAAGTATATGCATCAGATTACAGAGAAGGTATGTTAGTCCATTTTATTTCTTTAAAATACGGAGGAATGGTAAACAATAATGACGAGGGATGAAACGGGGGATTTATTCCTACCTTGACCCAGCAAACACCCCATTTCCATTCATTTGTAACATGCTGTTACTTATCGCCCAGTATTTTTACATAATAGGGTTTACTAATGGCCAAATTTGAACCAATGTCCTAGATAATTTGGCGCAAAGGGCTTACTTTTGCGGACTTCTTGAGTTCAACGCCAAAACAAGGACGCACAAGAAGACATACGCGCATTTGTTGGTTGCAATTAGACCCGTTCTATTTTTCTTTTGCCCCAACAGAAGATAAAGAAATAATTAATTATGAAAAGCTAGTCATCAGAATAATGATTACACAACTTTAACAGGAAGGGGATTGTCGCGCAGTCAGTTTGTTCCCTCTCTCGAGAAGTTATGTTAAAAATACTTGGTTTTTCTGAGCACGCCTTCATCACTTTCTTTCCAGAAACTCTTGAACCTGCAATGCGACAAAGCGTTATTGTATTCCCACTATACACACACACACACACACACACGCGCGCGCACACACACACACACACACACACACACACACACACACACACACACACCTATATATACTATAAATAAAACACGATGTAGTATTTATGACTTCAACAAGACGATGAAGTGTAGTATGTAGTACGTGACAAGGGAGGCGCGCGAAATGATGAAGGATTATTAGGCCCATTTAAAAGCTATTCACGTGATGATAAAGTGGTTGCCTGGAAATGTTTCGCTGCTTGAGTCGTCTATTGCGCAGGAATCTAAAAGGCTCGCGATGGAAGTGCTGAGCTGATCGGCGTCTTTCTTTTTTAACGAACATACGATGTAGGACGTGCTTTATCGATCGCCAGTGATTAAACGAGACAAAATTGCTCAACAACGCGTGCTTTTATAAAGGGAAGAATAGAAACACATTAAGTGCTCTGCACCTGAGCAGAAGGAATAATATTCTTTTGTGCGCGTGTACTCCGGTCGTAGTTTATTTCCAACTCCTCGTTTATCCGTCCTCCGTATTATTTTTAAAGTACCTGTAGTTTAAAAAAATTAACTATTTTGTTTTCTAGAAGAAAATACCTAATCGTCCCAAAGCTGTTTTCCGGCTATAATTATTTTGTTTGTTTGTTGCGTAAGGTATGACGAATCTTGAGTTTCAGACGGACGACGGAAAAAGACGGTTTCGGCATGTGTTCAGCGCTAGGTTCGACTTGGGTGAGGCAAATCTGCGTTTATTTTGCTCACAATAGAGACTCGCGTACGAGATAGAGGAGATAACCAGCCTCGTCCCACGTTTCTTGAGTTGTCAGTGACGTCGTCAAAGCCGTCGTCAAATCAGTGTCCATCGACTGGAGTCTTTGAAATTTGTTAACCGCGCGAGACCCGTGGAAATGGGTCTTCGAGCGTGTCCATAAATGAAGGTCTGATATAGTCTAATTATAATTAAAGGGTATAGGGTTAGTAATTATGTCGTTTACCGTTTCTGCTACTCCTTTTGGTGTGCGCGCTGATATATTCGGGGGGGGGGGGGGGGGCATTGACCTCTAATTGGACGGAGTTGGCAGAGTTCACAGAAGATGCACGGCTGCCTCCTCTTTACCACTTATGTCCACTTCTTTTTTTTGTTGTTTTTGTAGGTGATTTCATTATTTAGGGCTTCTAAATACCCCTTTCAGTATGTACTTCATTACTCTCTGGTTGTAGTTCTTTCCGTGTGTTTGTTTTCTTTTCGGTGGAGTTTCCGGTAATTTCACGCTTATCGAATCCCTGCTTATCCATGCACGGGCTACGCGAAAGGGTTACTCTTTGCCTTATTTTTTTTACTTATTTATTTTTTCAGAGGTTTACGCATCGTGAGGTGAATTTGTTAGAGGAAAGGTCGGTCGCCTTCCGGCAGGTACGACAGCGTTCAGTTGTAGATAGTTTCTTTTTATACGCGCCGTAATTTGTATTTATTTTTTCTTACGTGAGTGGTACCTTGTCTACGGAGCTGTATCGTATGACGGCCTTTTTATAGAGTTTCGATTTGCCTGAAAAGAAGCAAAAGGGAGGGAAGCTGGGAAAGGGAAAGGAGGCTGCGGGGAGGGAGCCAGGACGAGAAATAAAGTGCGTACTCTAAATGTGAATTACCACCGGTATGGAGGGGTTACATGTTTCTGTTTATTTTGGGTATCACGTTAGATACTTTTCTTTTTCTTTTGCTTCGTCCGCGTCCCCAGCGCCTAGAACCGTCGGTCGTTGCACTGGTATAAGACCCGCGGTAAATTGCGATCGATGTTCGTAGCGGGCGCCTAATTAGCATATATCGACGATGAATCACCGGGCTTTAAACCTCTGCCTACTTTTTTATTATTATTATTGTTTTCGACAGGTGTTTGCATTTAATTGAATTACGAACATGGTCGCGTACTCACAACGGCAGTGTTCATGTTCCCGTAAGTTGTCATTTTCCCTCATTTGGAACGATTCGTGTTGATGTACGTAAGGGCCACTAAAGGAAGGTATGCTTGGCTTCGGAGTAGGGACACTTAGCCGTCTTGCTCCTCAAAATAATTTTGCCGAAAGTTCGAACTTCGTCGAAATTTCGGCAAAGGTCTAACTTCTCCGAATTTTGACACTAGTCTAACTTCTTCGAATTGTGACGAAAGTCTAGCTTCGCGTCGAATTTCGTCATAAGCATTAATTTCGTCGAAATTTTAGCAAAGGTCTAACCTTGTCGAATGTTGGCAAAAGTCTAACTTCATCGAATTTTGTCGAAAGTTGGAAGGTGGTTCGCCGAAGCTGCAGCCAACTTCATACCGACAAAAGTTCGAAACCTGATAATCACGCTATCCCTGGCCTTCGGACAGCTGCTTCTTTTCTTTCAAAACCACGAACGTTAGGTGTTCCACGTTTAAAGCACACAACACAGGGGAGGAGGGGGGGCAGTTCCGGCCGCTGGCCCGCTGACCATCTGCCGGAACGAGTTGATTCATCGTCGAGTTGGTGGCGTCGGACGTTATCCTGCCTCCGGAAACAGAGCCGACTGTGTTTCGGGCTGCTGCCTTCCCTCCCCCTTTTTATTACCTCGTACTTAATTGGCTTTTAATGTGGAGCAGGCGCTCGTAACGATCGATGAGGTGACGGCGTTGTTGTATATAGTGCGCGAACTCTATGACTGTGTTCGGAGAGCTCCCTCCCGCGAAGGGTGAGGGGCAGGTTAAGCCGGGGTCAGAGTATATCATACAAAAGACAGTCTGCATACAGATTCGAACGATAGTCATCGCGAGATCTCTGCTTCGAATGCAGCATGGCAAAGAGTTCGAGGAGAAAATTGGCACGCGGCATTCGAACCAGAGATATTGAGGTGACTTGTGTTTGCAGACTGTCTTTTGTATGATGCATGAGACCACGGTTTTAGGCTGTCGCTGCAGAGGCGGGCGGCAGTGTCTTCAGCTACTCTACTGTTTACTGGGGATCCCTTCCATGCATGCTGCTTCCCAACCTCTCCCAAACGCACGATCACATTATGACCATCCCGAACTTTTAAACCTACGAACGTTTTTACTATGCTTTCCCCGGCTTATATATTTCAGTTTCTTTTCTCCGTAATTTACGTGGGAGAAGGAATGTAAGAACGCGTTAATCGCCGAAATGGCGACCAGCATATTCTTATACATTAGGTGACGCTCAACGTGCTAGTATTGAAAAGTAACAAAAAAAATATACCGGGTGTTTAAATTTAATTCGAGAAGGTTTATTAAAAAAAAAAAAAAGTAACGCGCCATGAAGTGTACATTAGTGCGGTCGGTGAGTTGGAACTTATACGGCCAGGGGGCATACTAAAGGTTGCTAATCGTCACGATAGTAAGTCTAAAGATTAACTTTTTTTTTTCATTAGTGAAAATAAACGCGCGGTTCTAGACAACCTTGCTGGGCTTCGTGGAAAACCGCTAAATAAGTAAAATATTCGGAATGGCGGTGGGACAACGTGAATGATAGATTATAATTCGCGTTGTAGGAAGTACTGGGGAAAGAGGAGGAAACTAGACCAAGGTCAAATTTGAGGGTTTTACTTGCCGGGCCGACGAAGAGCACCTGGCACGCCCCAGCGTAGGACTGAGGAATAATCCCCACCACCAGGAGATCTTTTTGACGTGGAACCGAAATCTCGGTTACACGGTACCTCCTAAGCAATTAGCGCCTCCGTCAGAGAGCGGGCACCTCGGCCGGGATTCGAACCCGCCACCTGGGGATCCGTAGGCCAGCACCGAGGCGGCACAGAAAATAGAAGGCACGGGGCACAGAAAGATGCGTATTCGTACATCTTTCCATGTTTCCACTTTCGACGCGGCAAGCGCTATTTAAAACGATAGTCCGCGAGTTACGATCCCTTCGATCGCAGCAAACGAGAGGCAGAGAAGAGGCCGTCGCCCCTTTTCCGACATGCTTACTACGATTACTACGCCTGCCCGACGATGGTACGTCATCTTCCTTCCTTCCTCACGTCGAAAAAAACAACGTACGGCACCCGCATATTACAGCCCGCCCCGGGAGTGACTCGCCTCACCTTTGGCGCCGTTGTTCCGGGTAGTAAGGGTGACGCGGCCGCGTCCGTTAACCGCATGACGTCATACGAGGAAAAAAGAGGTATCGTAAACGATCTCGTGCGTGTCCGCGATGAATGGATACGGTTGTAGGGGGACGGGCCGACGGAGCATCCGCTACTTACGCCGTCGTTTCAAATGTGTGATCGCGCGAACAAGAAAAAATAAAAGAAATAAAGAAAACACTCGCGTTCGAGGCCGCGACCTTGTGCAACGCGGTTCTCTCTTTCTTGGAGCGAAGCATGTTGAAGCTGCGAACCGTGTGCACACCGGTCGCGTGCTTTAACACTTCCTTTGCGATGGCCACAGTATGCCAGCATAAGTCAGAGTTCGGGCGAACTGAAGTCACGTGACGGTTCGGGCAGATTGGTGCAAGACGGCTCGTGGCCTTGGCTTCCAGTCTGAGGGAAGGATGGAACGGGTCGTGAGCGTATGGAGTAGGAACGAACGGGGAAGGAAGGTGACTGACGCGGATGATGTCAGAGTGAGCTGTCGTGGTGTATGCGATTTCGGTCGTTTGCGATTCGAATCGGGGAAATGAAAGAAACGCAATTTCCGGATGGATTTTTTTTTTCTCATGCTTTCGTTAAAAATAAGCTTTTTTTTTATTTTGATTTGGCAGGTGGTTATTGTGACATTATTTTCGAAGAAGTCGAGATGATTCAGTTTGATGGAAGTTGTGGAGTTAAGTTCGGACTGCTAATTCAGTTGTGGCTCGTGTGAGTGCCTGGTTTTCTTTTGTTCTTGTGATGAGTTCTTTCTTTAATAATAATAATAATAGTAATAATAATAATAATAACAATCTTTATTTAAAATGCCTCAAAACAACCACAATGGCCTTTTGATTGGTGCTCCTTTACATAAACACTAAGTAATATATATACAAATAAAGTACTTAGAATGAGTACTTACTTAGTACCTGAGTAAGTACTCTAGAACGAACTAATGGCACATTTAGGCTTTATGGAAAGATAGCTAGCTACCTTGACGGTCGTGTGAGAGCCACCGGTTTTACCTGTATGCGAGAAAACTGGCTTTTTAAGAGGTATTCACACGGGGAGAAATCCGCGGAGGATTGTGCGTGACGTTGACAGCAGACACAATTCCTCCTCACCTTCGTCGTTCACACCGGCGGGGTGCAGGGGGAAGGATGTCATCGTTTGCAGTTCAATGTAGCGGTTTCCATTCTTGACACCACCGCGGACAAATTTAGCAGTCGGTTCATTTGACATCAGAGTATTCAATGACGTACAATCGTTAAAACAGACTGATCCGCCGCCGAACCGGAATTGTTTGTAACGCTCGCGAACACCTCTCCCTCCCCTGCGGCGGAGCTGACGACGTCTCGGCGCCGCCTCGCCGAGGCCTGACGTTTTCGTCCCATGACGGTGCGCGCCAGCGAGAAATCCCCGGGATTTCGCCTTCGTGTGAACACCACTTTTATGATCGGCGGTGAGCCTCTTTAATGTTAGACTGCTTCGGGTTTCGACGTAGTTACATCTCTATCCTGCTGGTTGTAAAACCACTCTTGACGTCCCCAGGGAATGAGCGATTAAATAACCCTAGCATATTTGGCCCAGGGCCCCCTCGGCTCGGAGCAAAACAGTTTACCGAGACTCGTCTGCCTTGTTTACATCATCATATCTTTGACTGTTTTTCCAGTTTTCTTTCAATTTCGTCATTCGCAACTTTTATTTATTTATTTTTCCTGCGAAATTTGCACGCTGCTGTGTCGTGCTATGTAGTGGAAGAATTCGGAGATTCCAGTTCAAAATTTCCATCGAATCGAGATATCCAATATTCGACATTTTGACTTCATGGACATTTCGTCCAGATGGACATTTGGACTCTTTAATGGACAGTTGACCTCGATGGCTCATATTTTACCACTGGTGGCGATACCGACTTGTATACATACGTTGTATACGTATGTACACACCCGTTCTTCTCCAGACTGTCATAATGACCGGATGCTTAGGAGAAAACAGCTTTCTCTATTCGAAAAATAAAGCAAACACTACGAACCGCTCAATCTTCACCAGAACCATGCCCAGTGGTTGGAACAAGATGCCGAATCTTCAGAGAAAAGTGCTAAAAAATCTAAAAAGATTGAACAATTAAAAAAAAAAAGGTCAGTGACAAATTAGGGCGCTTTTGCTGAATTTAGTTTCACAAATTTAGCAATTTAAAAACAATCACGAACGTCTGGTCCCGCGAATCATTCACCCCACGCTATTGAATATGCAGTATACCACTCTAAATCCTAGAATTCGCTTGAGAAATTCTACAAATATAGAACTCGGGGGAAAAATTCTTAATTCACAGTGTGCACGGTCTCTGTTGGCCGTTAGTTCAACATTAGGATGTAGCGCTTTCTTCCGTAAACCTCGGCTCCGGTATCGAACCGCTGGGGTTACGTTCTGGCAAATTTTAATTACCTTAGCGCTCAGAAAAACAGGGTTGTATCCGCTCCCAACGGCCTGTGTATTGGTAGTAAATATGGGTTGATAGAACTAAAAATTGCTACATAATTACGGTAAAAGTTTTGTCATTTTCATAAGATGATGTCAAGAATAACTGAAGACAACGATTAAAAAAAAAAAAGAACGAACTCGAAATACTTTTTTGGCTCCAAATGACCGGCAACAATTTTCTCGTCCCTGTACTAATTTTGAAAATTGGAATATTAATGCGCTAGCTTTGGCTAAAAGTGACCCAGCTGCAGATTATGACGTTGCTAGCAGAAACTTTTTTTTTTTCAAAATAGAGCTCCAAAACAAAGGACACATTGTTGCCTCAAGCAACGCTGCACTTTCCAACTCCGCGAGGTCCCCGGACACAGCAGGGTGCATTTCTACATACTCTGCACACCTGACGGTACGGAAGAGGCGGGACGTTCGTTGAGAAGACAAATTGCTAAAAGGGCAACTCATAGCAGGGCTATCGGTCACACAGAGGAATTACCACATGCTGCTACATTTTACCCATATGTGTAGAAATTTGCGCCAACGTTGCGCCAAAACTCAATTACGCTTTGGTCGTCATACTGGAAATGTTATAGCTCAGAGCCCCGCTGCTCCGGCCGGACCGTTACACGATATGCTTATGCGAACTCTCAGAACTTTTTTGGCTACTGTCTGAAATAAAGTACTATTCGATCGCATTTCGTATGAATGGCTGACAGTGACGGTACTCGGAGGTTTCGCAATAATTATCATGTTCGTCGTCTGTTCTGCTGGAGGATTAGTCAGTCTTGTTAAGTGGCGCTTCTCCTCGCGCACTGGTGTACTGCAGAGAAGTGAAACCCGCAATGTAAGCATTGCGGTTTTGCTTGTCTTGTCTTGCCGCAGCGAGTACCACCGTGCTGAGCGGAAAGCACTCCTCCAGAGCGAGACGCGACAGTGATATAAATGAAAATGGAAAGTGTGCGATTATGCTCCAAAAGTTCTTTGCTTCTCCAAAATGAACTTCTGGCTGCTCTAACACCTGCTCCAAAATTACTATGGCCAATCACATCACTGTACAACCTTAAGAACTCGGAGGAACCATTAATTTATGGGCTCTATATTGTTAGCATTCTCTCAGTGAGATTCAGTACCTAAAATAATTATTCACAGCAGTGAATGGTCCTTCTTCACTCACCTTCTCACGATGTATGGTGCTTCTCCACGCAATTCAACGCTATAGCTTTGTGTTTGAGGGACTCCCTCCTGCTGTCCAGGTGATTTTGCAACTAAGGGTTGCACGTAAGCGAGAAGAGCACCGGTAGACATTGCCTTTTAGTTGGACGATGCCGACACATTAATCTTCACAAAGTCTGCATTGGTATGATCAAGAATGATGCTACAAAAGCTACTTTTGGTGCTCCAAAATTGACTTTTGGCTGCTCCAAGAGCTGTTCCGAAATTACATTCTATTTTATGATAGACTACGATATCCTGGCGGCACCTCTTTTCCATGTCGAGATTTAGCGAGGATGCTTCGGTAGTCCAAGAACATTTATATGCGCTCTTTCGTATGTTTATTTATTTATTTATTTATGCCAGCTGATTTGTTTAGCTATCACGTTTATATAAATGTGATTAGGTTACAACTAAGTTCGCAGGAAACAGTGGATGGAAGCTCGGGAACAACCTTAATGAGTTCGGCGGGATTGTTCTTAAGTTTTCTTCACATGCCGTTTTTGTTATGAAGTTCTACACAAAAAAAAAAATGTAATTGACCTTGATCATAATCAAATAACAAGTGCTTTGTTTGTTTTTTCTGGATTAAAAATTGCTGTTTTGTTGCAACCAGTGTATGTGATTGCTGCGCCACACTGCGCCAAAGTGCTTTTATTCTGCTACAGTTGCTACATTTGACCAAAGTATGAGGAATTTGCGCCAACATTGCAACCGAACTTAAGTTCAAGTAAATAATATTGAGTAATATAACAGCTGCAGGCCTCGCTACCGGAGCGAATCGTTAGGGTAGCGCTCGTGCAGCTTTTCAGGACTTTCGATAATCATCCTCAAATGGCAAACTCATTTGATTGATGATTTCGCACCAAGCACTGACAGTACTCGGAAGTTTTGCAACAAGTCTCATGGTCTGTTCTGGTGGGTTAGTTAGCTTTGTTGAGTGCGCTTCTCACCGCATACTGGTGTACCGCAGTGAAGCAACAATTGCTTCACCCGCAGCGCACCGCATGCTAAGGGGAAAGGAATTGCTTCTCCAGAGCGAGACGTGCGTGGTGCAAGCAGGTATATGTGGACCATTCTGTAGGTTTTATTTGTTATGCTTTTTTTTTTTTTGTCTGAATTAAGAATTACAGTTTTGTTACACCCCCCTTAGAACTTGAAGGACAGATAAATCTGTGTGTTCAAAATGATCGTATTTTAACATTTCTCCAGTGGGATGTCGTGCCTAAAATAATCATCTACGGCAGTTTGCGCTGTCCTTCATCAGTCGTGCCTCTTGTTACCGTGTCTGGTGCTTCCACAAGCCACTAAACAGCTAGTGTTTGTTCTCCTAATATTTGCTGTATCTCCTCACATTTCCAGTGATATAAATGAAAATGAAGTGTGCGATTATGCTCCAAAAAAGCTCTCTTGCTTCTCCAAATGAACTTCTGGCTGCTCCAACACCTGCTCCAAAATTACTATGGCCAATCACATCACTGTACAACCCTAATGAACTCGGAGGAACCATTAACTTATGGGCTCTATATTATTGTATTATATCAGTGAGATTCAGTACCAAAATAATTATTCACAGCAGTGAATAGTCCTTCTTCACTCACCTTCTCACGATGTATGGTGCTTCTCCACGCAATTCAACGCTTTATAGGTTTGTGTCGTTTGAGGGACTCCCTCCTGCTGTCCAACTGATGCGAACTAAGGGCTGCAGTGGTAAGTGAGAAGGCAACGTAGACATTGCCTTTGAAGTTGGACGTGCCGACACATTAATCTTAACAATGCCTGCCCCTGCGTGTGATCCAAAAATGATGCTACAAGAAGTTGCTTTTGGTGCTCCAAAATTGACTTTTGGCTGCTCCAAGAAGCTGTTCCGAAATGACTCGGACCAATCACATCACTATATTGGGCATTTCGCCTCGATGTACATTTCGACCAGAAGCCGAATCCAAACAATTCAATTCTTCTTCCTATACTTAAACTGGAAAAAAAAAAAAGTTTACATCGGACGTTGCGTCTCGGCTGTAAACGCATTGATTTATTAATTATTTTATTTATTTATACTTGTCCTTGTTCAGGACCGTCGTAGAAATGGTAACATGAAAAATTTTACGGTAAAAATGGCAAACAATTAATCTGAATTGCACATGGTATAACATTTTGAGAAATGTATTATCTTTTTTTATGCTCTTGCAAGATTAAGGCCTGCTTGGGAAAAAAAGAAGAGTAACAATGAACGCGTCCTTTATTTTTTGTATTTTGTTTGTTTAAAGAGTGCGAAGGTTCTCGGCGCCCATTGCGTGAATCAGCTTGAAGGGACCCGATCGATCCCCAAAACTGCCACCGCTGCGCCGTGCTGCGAGAACTGGAGCAACGGCGGCGAGGGTCGTGGGAAAGTTCTTTCCCCCTTTCTCCCATTCTCTATGCAGCAACAAATAAAGAAAGGGGCCGCGGCCGCCGCCGCTGGCCTCCCTCGCGAGTTTGCACGTGCGCCCTCGGGGCTGCTCTTGGCGGACTGGCTTTCATGACCGCCGCATCTTTCGATAGTTGTTGCACGTGCAAAACGGTTGAGCTCTCGGGGATTTTTTTTTTTTTTTTTTTTTTGGGGGGGGGGGGGGGGGGGGGGGGGGGGGGAGCTCGACCGGCTAGCTCGACGACGTAGTTTGTTCTGATTGTTTTTTTTTTTTTGTTTTTTTTTGCCTTTTTTGGTGAAGAAAAGAAAGAAAAAAAATAGGAGGTGGGCAAAACAAACAAACATATTTCTCCCGTTCATTTCACTAAACGAGATAAAATGAGATTTCTGTATATATTATATATATATATATATATTTATTTATTTTTTTTTTTGGGGGGGGGGGGTTGTTGCTATGACGGGTCGCAAGGTTATGAGCACCGCTCCGTGACTGCTACTTCGTGGTAATGCTTCAGCTTTGTGGATTGACCTAATGTTTTCAATAAGCGCCATGACCGCAGAAGTTGTTGTTCCTGCGTATGCGAAGGGCCCTGTCGCACTTTTCGCTGGCGCCGGACAACCGGTGAACGTAGTTTCAGCTAAACAAAAGCTAGTTTTCTGCATAATTTGCACGCTACAAAGTAACTAGGAAAAAAGATGTTTCAGCATTTGCAACGGGTACGTTCCGACAAGATGACACATATCTGACGAAGCGAGCGTCATAAATTCACCACACAAAGGTGGAAATTAATAATAATCCGCAAAAAGCCATAATATTTTTCTTTAATTTTGCTTGGTTTTTGAGGGGGTGGAAACTAGAATATGTGGGCCTCTAGCTTTCAGGGCTTATGTGAGATAAGCGGCAGTATCCTCACTGTTTTGCAAGTTGTGCCCGGCTAAGCTCTCTCTGCTAGTTAGTAGAATTTTTTTTTTTCGTTTTATTATGGTTACGCAACGCGACCTAATTCTTCGTGAGCTTGGGACCGCGTACATTTTACTACCTGTCGGCCAGACATGTACAAATTTTACTCAAAAAAAGGTAGTTAGAAAGTTAAGTTGCGAAAAGGTATCGCCATCAAAAGTAATTGGAGTAGGTAAGTACGCATTTTGTAATAGTAGTTGAGTAGACTACTAGCTACTCTAAAAAGTAGTGAGTTGCTTTGAAGTTACTTTCGAAGTTACTTTTTTATATATTTTTGTGGTAGCAAAATGAGCAACAGTTTTGATCAATGAAAAACCCTGCGAGCCTAAAATAAATGCAGAGAAGTCTGTGTACTGGCTCGCGTTTTCACCAAAATAGTTTCTTCGCTCGTAGAAGCCTTAATTGACTTTCAAAGTTCTTGATAGGAAGACTTTTCCCCTTTTCCCTTCTGAAGACGTCCCCATTAAGCCTACAAGCTAAAAATTGTCTGTGCGTCTACTTTCACGTACAACACTCGGAAAGCCAATCACCACCTTTTGAGCAGCTCAACGAATGACGATGCCAGAAATATGCGGAGCACAGACCAAAAACGCAGTCTGAGTTGTGGTGACATTAAGCAATGCAAAACGTCACGCTTGCACTGCTTAATGTCCCCAACTCAGGCTGCGTTTTTTGGTCTAAACACATGTTTCGGCATCGTCATTCATGACGCTCCGTAGGTTGGTTATTGGCTCTCCCAGTGGTATGCATGAAAGTAGGCACCGACTTTTAGAGTGTAGGTAACATTCCACCGACGCGCTGGATGGAACGGCAGCCGTTGAATTCGACAAACAGGCCGTGCAGGGCCGGAGTAAGCGAGTGTCTGGCTGCATCTAAGGTTGTCCCATGACGAAACGTGTGAAGGTTTGCCCCGGGTAGAGGGTCTTTCATAACAAACTTTCCTCCCTGTTTTTCTTTTCTTTTCTTCAGCAAGTTGAGACTGTTATGACTGGCCCCTCTTTATTCCGACGACGTTCTGAGAGTGCAGCTAGAGCGAGTGCACCAGACCGTCAAGAGGTTCAGATCCTTGCCACGACGATGAGATCATCCGGACGACTGCGCGTCTCGCTGTAGTGCTAGCGCTACGCTACTGAAAAAACTTGTTTTGGTTTAACAGCAGGTGAGCCTAAAGTATACTTCGCCATGGCCGCCGGAAGTCCAACAAAGGTATCTCCCAAGGGTAACTCGCAATCCTCGCCGGCGACCACAATATTCTAAAGGCACGGCCACATTGGCGTCGCGGAGGCCTGCGGCGTGACGGTCGGCGCTGCCGTTTGCCGACCGAAACCAGTTTTCGGCTTCAGCGACGTGACGGACGGCGCCGCTGAGCCAACCGCTCCGTGCACGGTTCAGAGAGCGGCGCCGCTCGCCGCAGAAGAGAGGAGCCAATGGGAGGTGGCGTAGATAGTGACGTCGCGATGCCATGGCAACGCTCAGACCGGTCTCCGCCGCGCGTCTTCCACGTTCCGAAGGACGTGTTTCGTGTCGTCTGCTATCCCTATTTCCCCCCGACGCCTTCCGCAACGGAGCGGTTCCTTGAAACTGTGCGACTGTTTCCCTTTTATATGACAAGACGCAGCCAGACTACCTAGATAATGACGCTAAGAACAACCGCTGGGAAATTATAGGAGAGGAATTCGGAATTACAAGTGAGTTTCTCCATGGCACTTGTTGCATGTCGTCTGTGTTGTGACGGATGTCGTGTTGATTTGGTGACACTTTCGAAAGTAGCTTTCGTCTCTGGCGCGCCGCCGGGGCAGCAAAGCACTGACCTGTCCTTCGGTGTTTCGGTAGAACCAACTCGGCCGGACCCAAAACCTGCGCCTCCTTCCCTTCAGAGCGCGGCGACGTCGCAAGATCAACGAGCAGGCTAGGATTATCACATTCACGCTGATCACCAGGTCATCATGGACACGTACCATGTAGGCAGCGAGTGCGGTTTCGATGCTGATATATGCGAAAGATGAGAGCCAAAACGGAAATATCTAACGAAGAGCAGACGACGAAAGAGCGGGAAATCCGAGGGGAGGTGCGCGCGCGATCGCGAGAGCCAGTGCTGTCACGTGACGCCCGCAAAACGGAGGCCAATGTGGACTCCTCGCGTTGGGACGCCGGACGGCGGTGCCGCCCGGTGGCGCCGACCGGCGGCGCCGTTTACGCTAGTGTGGTCAGGCCTTAACGCGCCTGACACGCCTGACAATTAAATCGGTTTTAACAGAGAGGAGGTCTCCCAGGCATGGAAGGTCGGAAGGAAGGAAGGATTACGTGAACAAGCATCGTCGCTCGTACAGTTGCAGCTGGAAGTGGGAACGTGCTCCCATGAACGGTTTATCCGTTCCAGGCTTTGTGCGCGGGGAGTCCTGCTTTGCACAAGGTATGCTCTGACGACGAGGTTAACGAGGCGACCATGAGAACACTCGCCCAGCTGCGAGGTCATTCCAGTGGCACCTCCCGTAGAACCTACCGCTTGAGTCAGAACTCACTAAAGACAGACAACACGAAAACAACAACATCCCTTGGAGTGTCCCCGTCTTTCACGGTTGCAGCTAGAGGTGCGGCGCCTGCGTGCATTACCGGATTAGGTCAATACCCGACCAAGGCGTTCGTGCGCGCCGGTGTTATGTTTTGGCTGCTCGTCGCCACCTTGGCCCAAGGACGCCTTCCCGAACAAGGTGGCCCCTTGTTGGGGAATGCCACTTCATCTGCCTGCGTGTTATTCATTTCTGCGCTCAAACTTTCGCGAGGAGCAAAATTAGCACTAGATTTCGAAAGTAGTTAGTAATTTGAGTAGAAGTTACCCGAAAAAAGTAGTTAAATTAAACTACTAATTACCCAAATCAAGATTGTAATTGAAAGTTACCAAGTTACTCGAAAAAGTAGTTAAACTACAGTAGTTTGAGTAGAGTAGTTGAACTACGTCCAAGTCTGCTGTAACCGGCTATGTTTGTGTGCGCTGAGGCGCTGGACGCGTTGAAGCTGCTCTCGCACTCGCTATACACGGCGTGCAAGAAGGCACGGCGTTCGTTGTAGACGCGACGAGATAATTATCTGCATGCGAAGTCACCTGACGCAGGTTCCAAACATGTTTGCTTCATGTCTATATATGCTTGGAGCATGCGTGTAGTTGTTGTATGACCTGTGTGACAGGAGTGTCACACCAGGAAGAAAAACGCCTCAGACTGTGTCAGTGTCTGTCTTTTGTAGGATGTATTAACAGTATCACCGCGGCTTTAGGGATGGGAGTTCCTTTTTGTTAAAGTTTCGCTGAAACTGTCAATCCTGTTTTATACGATCTTCTGTAGTTCCTCGGTGAACTCGCAAGTTGCTTCTTACTTTCTGCGTACTCCTTTTAAAGAATCGCTTATGCGTTCTTAATTATTTTTCTTTTTTTTTTTTTTGGGGGGGGGGTAATTTAGGACACTACAATGGCTAAAATTCATTTCCAATCTGGAGAGTCCTCGCTTCCTCGGGTCAACGTGCCTGTAAGCTAAAACAGCCTGTTCGCCGAATTTTTCTTTTTGTATTTTGTAGATTAAGGTGTCGGTCATCTTGTTCGTGCACTTCATCTGTTTGATTACCGATCGTTGTTGTTCAAACGTACTTATTCGTTGGAAGGGTTACATCTCAACCTCTTAGTATAATCATCCATTTGCGAGGGGTTAGTAAAAAAAAGGGGTGGGGAGAGGGAGAGGGACTAAATGTGCCAGCGACCCTCGACGAGCGTATGAAGCTGATCGAGTAGCCACCGATGATAGCAGTAAGGCCTGGATTCTACACTTGCGAATCGGCGGGCGAATCTGCAAGAATTCGGCCGCCGGGCGTAACGTCCACTGCTCGCGGCCGATTCCGCTTCGACGGCAGCGGATAGCTGGCCGGTTCACGCTTGCGAATCGGCGGGCGAATCTGCAGGAATTCGCCGCCAGGCGTAGCATCCACTGTGCATTGCCGCGCCAATTCCGCTTCGGCGGCAGCGGATGCGCTGAAGTGTGAACCAGGCCTTATAGTACAACCTCATCGCTGTCAAATTCCTCACCGACCATGAGCACGCGCGTTGTAGCACGCGGTCGTCCAACCTCGTCACGTCTCTCATCTCTCCTCCTCTCTTTTTACCTTCTCTCTTTCTTTTCCGCATTTCCTTCAGCGGCGTGGCTTTTCTTTGCGCCCACTCGCAAACTCTCGTATAATGGGGAAAAAAGAAAAGAACAAGCGGCTATTGTCAAGCTCACGGAAAGAATCCACTGCTCGCCACCTTCTCCTGCCTCCCATCCCTCTCATATATATTTTTTTTTATCCGCGTTTCTTTGATTATTTATCATATGCTCTCCACGTTCTGTTTTCTGTTTTATTTCGCTATAGGGAAAGGGAAAACTTGTCCAGAAATCTGGCAACTCTGGGCCCTTCGCTTTGTCACGTGGGAAAGAGAACATAACAAAGGCTTTGGATGTGTGTGTGTGTGTGCGTGTGCAGTGAAAAGAAGCTCGGCTTTTAGAGTGTACCGAGCACACCTGCGCAATACCCCCCCCCCCCCCAAAAAGAATAAATAAAAAAAATGCGTAGACGGTGGAGACGGGGACGAGATGCAGGAAGACGGGAAAGCTAGTTTTACTGGATTCGCGGTTTTCTTTTTTCTTCTTTGCATTAGTGCGTCTTTCCTTCCTTTTAATTCGGGCGCCGCGAGAAACGAACGAGTCTTTCTAACGTGGCCGCCGCGTCTACGCGCGTTCTTATTGGGCTTTCTTTCTTCGTAACCTTTTGTGGCGTTTTTTATTATTAATTATTTTTCTCTGGCGTTTGGGCAGGGAAAAGAAGAAATACGATGATGCGGTCACCCGCTATCTGTAGCACTACGCGCGGTTCTCAGGGTTACTGACTCCGCTCCATTTGCATTCGGGGTCGAGTTTGACCTCAGTGTCGCGCAAGCCGTTCGGCGAGATCTTGTTCTTCGACTATACACCGATATCGGCGTCAACTAGTACAACCCTCGCGTTGTAACTACGCGGCTTTGCTCGATCCTTTCTTTTTTCTTTCTTTTTTGGTTATAGTATTACTTGTTTCAGCTCGCTGTAAAGGAAGCGACCCAAAATACCGTGATACACGTAGGTGATGTTATACGGTTGGTCATTGACTCTGGGAAGTTGTCCCCGAAGAAGTCGAGCGCCTCGATAGCGCAGCACGATCCGTCCCAGGCTTCTCCACTGCTAAGAGTTGTCGTGGCTTTCCCTTGCACCGCGAAAGCTGCGAATGACGTAGCGCTGTTCGATGCGGACCGCTATTCCTACGCGTCTAATTTAGGGTTTAGCGAGTACCTTCTGTGGATTGTCCCGCTGGATGGGGGATCCTCGAGGAAAGTGTGACGGGACTTCGAAGGAAAACCGTCACGCTACGGAAAAACCGTCGATGCAATGACGTCACACACTCCCGCCAGAATGAACGGATGGCGTTCGCGTGACACTGGGACTTGGCACGTGACGTGGCAGGGTCACGTGGTTGGCTGCGATGTCATTTGACACTGTGACGTCACGTGGTTGAACGCGGTGTCGCTTCATTCCGTATCTGCGTCACGCTAACACCGGCGTATGTTAAAACAGGCTGCACATTTTGTCTCCCGCTTTAAATACACTACTTCCTAAAAAAAAGTAAATCGTCTTTTTTTTTCTTCCATTCTTTTTTGAAGTTGAGGACGGGCAGGTTGTTTGACTCAACGCAACACTTGTTCGGCGGCGTATAAAAGCGATCGCGTCACGCGGGGAAGGGGCCACGCGAGCGCGCACCCCCACGAGAACCGGAAGTGGGCTTTCTCCACCTCACTTCCTGTCTTCTCCTCGCTATTTCTTCTTCCGCCTTTCTTTATTCACCTTTTGTTTCGCTTTTGTGATCGTCGCGGTGCTCACGTTCGCGTCGCTCGCGGTCCTCTTTATTTATTTTTTTTCTCTCGCGCCATTCACGATCCCAGCTCTGGGCTTTTTTTTTTCCTTCTTCTCGTTCTGTCCGCCCTCTCCCTCCTCCCCTTTTTACTGGATGCCGCTAATAATAGTAGCGATAGTAGTGACGCGTATAAAAAGACGCTGCGTCGTCCCTCCTTCCCAAAGAAAGCTGCGCCAGCTGTGGCCGAGAGAGCGCCAGCTCCGGATGTGGTCCGCCGCGGCCGGGGCGCTCGGTCGCCTTCCTCCGCGCTTAGGCGTCTGGGTTATTTCTCCCTCGGGTTCCCTTTAAAGCTTCGTTTGGCTCGTGTTAACGCCTGCGAAGGAAGTTACGGTACGGCTCTCTTCTCTGCGTCGTGCTCGCTCTCTGTCCGAGTGGTTCTGCCTCGCCGAGTTGGATGCGGCAACAGCAGCTCTGTTGCCGTCCTCTCTTTCCGTCTTCCCGTTGCTTGGGTGGTTGTGATTAGAACCGTTATAAAAACACTGACACTCGCCAATTTCTTTTTTAATTTTTTGTTAGGTGATTAATTATCATGTCAGCGTCATATCTCGTACGCTTCTATACTTCGTTTCACCTTCCGTCCAGACGCAGCGGATGCTACGAGGGAACGGGACCAATCAAGCAGCGTCAAAAGTGCAAATCACTAGGCTTGTTCTGTTTATGATTGGTTCGGCGATGAAAAACACAGACAGAAACATTACGAACACCATGACGGTGCCCTTTTGACGCTCTCTGATTCCTCATATAATCTCGTAGCATCGGCTGCGTCTGGACGGAAGGTGAAACGAAGTATACTTCTCTGATAAATTTTTCGTATGCCTCTAATTCTTCCCCAATCTATATTTCATGTGCATTTAATTCGTATTTAATGTATACCTAATCTTTGAAGTTATCTTCGTCTTCTGGTATAACAACTGATATTACGAAATAATTGTACGACGAAGTAATATTACGATAACGGTAATACTTCCCTAATACTGATAATGACATTCAAGTAGTTGACGAGGTGGTATACAAGAAGTAGTCTTGGGGTAAGTTACTTTAAAAAGTAATTAGTTGCAGTTACAGATACAGATAGTTTGTCAAAATATGCATTTAAGTTACAGTTACAGTTCTTCGGGATAGTAACTTATAGTCGGTGACAAGTTAACAGGTCAGTTCGAGGGAAGGAAAGCTGGGGAGGAGGAAACAGGTGGAATGGTGGAGAGATGAGAATGTTTCCTCCTCTCCTCTCAGCATTCCGTCTGCTTCCTCCTTCCCAGCCTTCCTTTCCTCGCACTGACCTGTTAACCTGCCACCGACTATAGTTACTTTAAAGCTACTTTTTCAAGTTTAGCTACGAAGACATTGCTGATAACAAATAATGACTACGATATATATTTATTTGGGACTCAGAAAACTCTTCTTTCACTATTTTAAGATATATATTACGACTTTATCGAATCAAAGCGTTTGCTGCTTCGATACAAGAAGGACTAAATAATACATTATTTAGTTCATGTTGTAAGTCAGCAGGAACTGCTTTTCAAAGAACACTTAACGTTCCCCTCTTGATGCTGTACACATATATCAGCCCTTGCTAAAGAGGCACTCAACGGGTGCTCTGGACAGAGTAATGAGGCGTAAACAAACCTTACGAATGGTGGGAAAGTCGTTGAGGCTGGAGAGCGCTGTCGAGGTTTCAGCTTTCCGTCGTGCTGTCTCCATGCCTAGCGGTATAGTGTCCAGAAATGAAAGTCGAAACTCATCTCCAGAGGTGCTCGTGAAGGTGGGAGGAAGAGGACCTCCCGGCTGCGTATGCATAGGTTACTACTGTGTATTTGGCCTCACCAGTGGGCACGACACCTCGGCAGCATAGCACACGCGCATATTCTACGAGCAATCGCAAGCATCGCGGTGACGGAAACGGATGGGCCACAGCCTGATATGCTTCATTTCACCACTTGTCTGCGGAGCCGAAACCAAAGCCAAGCGGCGGAACAGCAGCACGCGTTGCTTGCCCAGCTCGCGCGCTCGAGCAAAGCCTGAACGCACGGAACTTTCGTGCTCGCGCTTCCAGCTTTTGCCTTCGCTCGCACGCGGGTGAAACGAAGTATAACAGCGAGGTTTTGGCCACCAGAAAGGAGGAAGGATATGACGTCACGTGCCTTCGTGTATATACATGCATTGTTTTGCGGCTGGCAATGAAGTTATCGCCAGTATATTCGACAAGGTCAAAGTGCAGCTCGTAACACCTGCCGCTCGTCACTCGCGACGGCTTCTCGTTTGAGCGATAACGGGCAATCACCATCTAATTGTTTTCCTTTGTAACGTTCTCTCTCGCTCCTCTCTCTTATTCCCCCTTCCTCAGCCGATAGGAGAGGGGGATACCAATAAGCAGAACAGGTCCAATACAACAAATAACAGGGAGGAGAGGAGGAGGCTTAAACCATTTGGAACTGAATAAGGTGGAAAAAGACCGTTAGTATCAAACAAGATAAAGAAAGAGTGAAAGAAAGAAACACAAAGTCGTCTCGGGAGGGTGTTCCACTTTTCTTTTTTAATCTCTTCTATGCGACGCAGAACAGAAGACTCGACCATGGGTCACGTTTTCACTCGCCCCCGTGAAGGGCAAGTCGACCCGTAGCAACATCGCCCGTGGCCCCGGTTAGACAGTGTTGTTTTTTAAGCATTTTGCGTTATTATTGCAGTTACTAAAAAGAATGTATCGAGATACAGTTAAAATTTACCGAGAAAAGGAACGAGTTACAGTATAGCGCGGTGCTACTCAAGGCTGACGAGGAGGCGCAATCTAATGGCTGTCTACACTAAGTGCCAGCTCATTCTGCCTTTCGTCGTTAGAGGGAGTAAAGAAAACATGTTTGGAGGGAGGGGAAGGGTTACACACAGACAAATGCACTAAAAACCGTCGGCACGAGTTGATCAGCCAGCGCGCTGCTTACAGACAAGTCCACGGTCGCCCACACCGGCTATAGTAAATCGTCACAGCCGCGTGGTAGCGCACACATAGGCCTCACTGTCGTCTGGTGACAGTGCTCACTCGTGTTATACAGAATTATGGACTGTGCAGTCACGTTTGATACTGTATATCTATCTATCCCCACGCCGACAGCGACAGTCCAACGCGTTGTCTTCATCCATTGCGAGAGGATTCCGTGCAAAGATCCCAACCTCGATCGCTTTTTCTTGCACCCTGTTGCTTTGTGTGTGTGTGTGTGTGTGTGTGTGTGTGTGTGTGTGTGTGTGTGTGTGTGTGTGTGTGTGTGTGTGTGTGTGTGTGTGTGTGTGTGTGTGTGTGTGTGTGTGTGTGTGTGTGTGTGTGTGTGTGTGTGTGTGTGTGTGTGTGTGTGTGTGTGTGTGTGTGTGTGTGTGTGTGTGTGTGTGTGTGTGTGTGTGTGTGCGCGCGCGTGTGTGTGTTTGTTGCGTTTTTGTTGGACTTCGTGGGCGTGCGTCAGTTTGCGAGGTGACTCTTCCGGTCCCTGCTCCGCCACTTTCGTTTTCTTCTTTTTCAGCACTTTATTTTTAAAGGTGGCGGAGACACCTCGTCTCGGGCTGTGTGGCGTTGACTCTTCTCTGCTGGCAGCTGCCCGCACCGGGGAAAACTGGTTTCTTTCCTGACAGGCGTTACGCCTTCTTTCCCACACGAAAAGGACCACGAAATGAATTTTGGGGCTAGGGTAAATCGAGATTTCCCGAGCTCATATCGTTTAGGCTCAGAGAAGCTAGTGCATCCGAGATACTAGTTTTCTGACTGTAGAGTTCCGGTATCGCAGCGGGTTGCGGAGAGCGTTGAGGGACGGCGAAAACCATCTAAGAAAACTCCCTATTATTGCTCCGCAGCCAATCCGATGGTGGCATTAGCCGTTAAGGACACCAGTGAACGATTTGACGCCTAAGCAAAGAAGCGTGATTATAATAGCAGGTCCCGGCCTACTTTTCTAGTGCTCCGGTCGGCGACTAAACAGGGTGTTTGGTTTTGATGCGAACAAACGTATATGAAGAAAACCTAACGGTATAGATTAATGCGGTCGGTGCAGGTGAGTTATTTTAATTGCAACCGATGTATATAAAAAAGAAAACGTGTTGCATGTATTTCATTGTTTACGTGTGTACACTATAATTAAACATCAAAATGAGTTCTGCTACTCGATGGCCCTTCCATCAAATGAAGAAATGCGGCTGGAACTACCGTTGTACGTATTTCTGCACGAGTTGGAATGAAAGATACTGCGTCCGCACTTATACACTTGCACTCTTGCGCGGATTCGCCCACAAACACAAGCACGAATGCCAAAGCTACAAACACGCTGACGTTCGCATGTTTTTTTTCGCCAGCATGCAGATTTTACATGGCGACCCGAACTTACGCACGCAGACACGCGCATGTAAACAGCCCAACCTCAAGGTCAACCGCGATACATTCCGACATTGCGAGAATAATTTCCACGCCACGACTGTCGCACGGCTTCGCAAGCGCGAGCGTGCATTTTTTTTTACTTTTTTGTTTGTTTGAGTGTATGAAAATGTGGGCGCCGAAAGCGAACGTGCGTTTGCCGGGGAGTCGTTCGAGAAGGGGACGAGCGACTTTGCGAAAGGAGGGGAAAGCAAGACGTCCGGAAATCTGCGCGGAGAAATTCCGAAGATTCCGCTCGGAGGCAGGCGGGACAAGGTCGTTGCACGGGAACATGTCCTGCCTGCCTGCGCGCCCTTGCAATCTCGAGCGGATCTCCGGAAGCGAACCCGTTCTTTCCCAGCCGCCTTTCTCACCGTAACCCGGCAAGCAACGAGAGCTAGCGAACCAATCAGAGCTTCGGATGGAGGCACGAAAAATCCTCATTTCACTCTTAAGCTGATGGGACCAATCGGAGAACACTACGTGTTCCATCATTGACGAACTAATGAAGAACAAAAGAGGGAAGTTAACAGGGGTCAGTTTAATAGGGAGACGTTATACTCAATGGCGGCGGTTTAATCTCCAATCAACGCATGGAACGTGGGGAATGTGGTCACATGTTTCGTTCCGCCGCTCTAATAGACCGATATCACCAGCCAGTTTGACCACGCCACCGCTGCCGCAATGCATCGAGGGAACTTTAGTCTTTCTGCACGTGCGACAACCCCCCTGGAGCTCTGCGCGTGTGGAGCACGAGACGGCACGAGCCCTCGCATGCAAGGCCGTCTGACTCCTGTGAACTAAAGTTATGGCGGTGTCACGCATGCGTCGAACGCTTACTGAGATCGGTCTATTGGCTGACGAGGGCCGCAGCTTTCGCCGTTTTACCAAGTTGTGCCTCCGAGAGAGAGCCGTCGGATTCTTTAGGGGCGTGCTCCGGAACCCGCTAGATTTAACGGGGCTGGAGGTCGTCCATTTTGGGGCCATGCTCCAGTCGTGACCTTGAGTACGCGCTCTCATCGCGCGCGCTTGCCGCTTGCGATGAGGGAATGCGAAGGAGAAGGACGATTATTGAGCGTTCATTTTTACTTTTTTTTTTCTGTTTGGGTGCACTACAGGGAGAAGGAAGGACGTTCCCGTTCTTGACGTGTTCAGGCATAACCTCCCCTATATACCGACAAAGCCTGGCAGATCGCCACGAGAAGCAGCCGCCCGAATGGAAAAGGTGGAGCGGCAGACAACGGATGGGGGAGAGCCACGTGACTGGCGCCCCGCTGCGGCGAGACGCCGAAACACACTTCTCCCGAGCGAACGAGTGTGTTTCGGGTCTTCGATCGCCACTGAAAAAGCTGTGCGCTGATTTCCAGATTCCCCGAGAAATGGCTCTTTGATGATCTGTGCTACCAGATCCTCGCGCTCCAATGTGCGACCGGGCACTCGATGGCTCCGTCGTCGAAGTGCCAGGGTTTGTGAGTAAGTAGAGGAGCCTCAGAATTCAGAGCGAGTAGAAGTTAGTTTACCAACGGGGGTGTGGGTACTTTCCAAATAAGTGGTCTGTTGTCTTAAAGCCCACGGTTTTCTCTACAGCAATTAAAAATAAAGTAATTGAAAAGTTTTTTTTTTATTGGAGCATTAATTTTGTGGATATCGTTTCATTTCTACAATATAACCGACGGTGATTGCATTGTAATTACCGTCGCTATTTACACTGCACCGCGGGATTCCATTATACGGGCCCTCCTTGTGTGGAGCGACCTCCCGAGTCTTGCTTCCTTGAATGTATCGACAAATGAAACAGTATATCGATGAATGCTGTAAATAGCGCTAATATATCTGCTTTTTCTCGCTGATATATTTAGTACTTGAGGGTGCCTTTACTCTTAAAATATACCAATCCAAGTGTCTTGCCCGCATTGATGACGGTATGCTCGAAACAAAGAAATAAAATAAACATTTGCAGTTTGTGTTTTAGATCTATCGATCAATTCGTCTCATGCAGAATTCCGCTTTATGAGGAACGTAGTGGATACTAACTCCAGTCTCCCAAGCGTCTCGGAGTCCTCCTTCCTGCTTCTTTTATTATTATTTTTTGTTTGTATAGTTGCATGGCCGGCGGAGCTTGCGGCGCAGGTGTTCGGCAGCCGACCACGCTTCACTCACATTTTCAAGGTCAAACCGGAGTTAGCTTGAGTATAAGAATGCGATTCCGCATCAATAAACGCACGCCGTTGGAGTAGCAAATAGTGTACGACAGAATGTCGGACTGACGTCATTACCAAGTCACCCTGCGACGTTGTGGGGGAAGGGATAGCACGGCGGGGGAGCGCCGGGTGAAGCCTGGATGCATCATCGTCGCGGAGTAGTACCTCGGGGCGGGGGCGTGGCCATGGGAGCGTGATGACCCCGGTCGAGGTGGCAATTCCGGTGCACTGCACTCTCCTGGCCTGCTTTGGGAGCGACACTGCTCTGAACACGCTGTGAACTTCGCCTGTTGTGACGACGACCACCACGTGGTTGTTCCTGTTTCTCTGGAGGAGTCGTTGCAACGATTAGGCGTGTGACCGGATGCGTTTGCGCTCGAAGAATCTCGAGGGAGGGCCTGTGCGCCGCCGGTATGACGATGGTGTGCGGCCGCGTCTTTCTTGCTCTTCGCCCAAGTTTCGTTGATATGCCTTCCACCGCTCTGGCCTCTGGCCCACATAGGTTTGTGTTTTTTTTGTTGTTGTTGTTGTTTTTTGGTCTGCTTTGAGTTTCCGATGCGTTTCTATGATACAGTAGGAAAGTGGACTAGAGTTTCTCGAAGAACAAAGTTCTGGCTCGAATATCAGATCTTACTCAGATATCAGGTGACACACCAGGGCTTAGGCCGGTTCAGACACTTGCGTTTGAGTGCGTTTGACTGCGTTGCGGCGAGAACCGAAAGCGAGTCACCGGCACATCCATGCTTCATGAAGCGTGGAGATCCAATTCAATTAATCTTCTTGCACGCGATATAAGAAGCAGGGATGTCCGGGTCTCGATGCCGCAACGCAGTCAAACGCAGTCAAACGCGCAACCGTGAACCGGGCTTAAACTCGTCAAACACAAAGTTGGAGCGGAAAGTTCGCGGGGTGCGCCGATTGGACGCCGGCGAAAAACGCCAAGTCATCGTCGGGATAGTCCAATCGGTGCGCTCCGTGAACTTCGGCCCAAATCTTTGTGTTTGACGTGTTTAGAGCCCCTGGCTCACGTATCAGATCAGATGTGGCCCCGGTATCATATCGATCAGATCTGGTTCAGGTATCCAAGCTTAGGTCTGGCTCAGGGCATCAGATCAGATCTGGCTCAGATATTCGATCAGATCGCAGGGAAGCAACTCTTCCCCTGCGATCCACGGCTTTTAAAACAAACTTGTAAAGCTTTAAAAAAGAAAAGTATCCTAGATTTGTAGAGCATTGAGGACAAATTTTTTATCTTATCAAAATATGTACGTTTCCAACACAAAAAGCGTCGTTTCCTTTTCAGTGACAGCCAAATCTTGTGAGAACTGCTTCCTAAACATACACTAGGAAAAAAAAATATGGGGGGGGGGGGGGGGGGTTACAGCGAGTAGTGGAACGCTCTTGTCCGGGACACCATGCCTATAGTGGATAAAGTTTAATGTTCCACACGAGCCTTTATGATTGAATTTCTATAAAAGCGCCAATCAGTCGCCTCTAGTGTAACCTTTGTAACTCGCGAAGCTACGGTAATCGAATAATTTAATTTAAATACACTCTCTTCGACCCGACCATCAGTTCACTGAACTGTGCGAGCGCATATTTTAAAATTTCTCCCGAGAGGTTGTTATAGTAGGTGTCAGGTGGGCCCTTTCGTTCCTAAGATATGCAAAGGAACTCATGTTGTGCCTCTTACGGCGTCTTACGGAAGCCCCCCTATAATTAGAAGGCGGTTCAACACGAAGCTTGTAGTTGAGAAAGAAAGAAAAGACATTTGTCATGTCGGGGAGGCCAACGTCCGCGGTCACTTCTGGCAGCTCCGAAGCTTCGGGGCACAGGTCAGACATATAGCAGAGTGGTTTATTAAAGGGGCGGTGCAACGATATTCAATTGGAATGTTTTTCACTTTACACGAGCTTACTGGCACTAGTGGGACTCAAGGATACTCGCACGCAACGCCACTGACCAAGAAACTCCTTTGTTGCGCTGTAATTTCGAGGACAAAACCGAGTGTTTTCATTCAATCTCTCCTTCGCAAAACCTGATGACGTAGCTGGGCGGTAGCAGTACCGCCCAGTGACGATATTTGAATGCGGCTCATAGATTGGACCCGAGCATGGCGTGGACACTCGATTTGGGCTCGTGATAATCGATAGCTCGAGAAGCATTCGGGTAGTGTCCTGTGTCCAATCGCTGCAATGACGACAACAGCCGAACCATAACAATGTCTGGAACTCAGCGCGTGTCCTGTGCCTTGCCAACCCCAGCGCATGGCTATGATCAACATTGGCGGCATATAATCGGCTCCAGATCACGTGGCCGCTTGTTCTGGCTGCGAGTTGAGGGGGTGAACTCTGCTCGTTTTTCTTTATTTTTTTCTGCGACTTCGATTGCGTGTGGTGAAAAACGAACGGGTATTTTACAGGTCATTAACGTCAGGGATCCGTTCTAAGCGGTATTTGCGCAAAATACAAAAATCGTTGCATCGCCCCTTTAAAGGCGCCTATGACTTTGTTTGGAAATCCCCTACATTAATTTTAAATTAAAAAAGAAACGTGAGCGCGGATCAGGTGATTTTTTTTTTTGCTTTTTGCATGCCTACACAAAGTGAAAAAAAGAGGCACGATATATTCTTTTTTTTCATTTTTAATTGACTTTTTTTAGATTTGTGTTCTTATGAACTGTCCGGTGTGCAAGGATTAATTTCACACTTCCTAGTGCTCAGAAATTTCATATTATCTAGTTAAATTGTACAGAACCTAGGAACACGAAGTTACCGATTGACGTCAGGTGAGCGCTCTCCACTGTTGGCGCGCGGTGATGTGCACTGTAACCGGAATCTCCTAACTTGTACGGTACTCAAGTAACCAAATTACTGTAATCGATTACTTTTCGGAGTCACGTTGTAGTCATTTGATGATATTTATCAGGAAATAATCACGAAAGTAACCCGATTACCTTTGGAAGTACTGAAATTACTCGAAATTGTTACTATTATTCCATTCCCTTTTCAATGGCTCCCTTTCTACAAGTTTCCTACCTGGGAATCCTGGAACCGGCCTCCGACGGGAGGATGGTTTATCAAAATTGATGGATTAAGAAGATAAGCAGTTTCTAATTCGGTTATTGTAATCTAACAGTGGATATAGAACAAGAAAAACGTTTTCAGCTCCGGCAAAAAAAATATATATGTGTGTCGTTTTGAAAATTTTGAGGTAATCGTAAAAGTAATGGTCACTTTTTCAAGTAAACGGCCAATTATTTTTCTTCTTGAGCAATCAGCTAATCTACCTGAATAATTTTAAGCCAGAGTACTTGTAGTCGATTACTTTTTTTTGAGTAACGTGTACAAAGCTGGCGGCGTCGCAAACAAAAAATAATAATAATAATTGCGTGTAGTAGTGTTTGACTGAGTCGCTTTTACGAAGTGATAACAGACTGAAGCCATCATTCTAGTAGGACTACCTCCGATCTGCAGTGTATAATATTTTACGCAATATTCTTTCACCGTCCACTCGCAATAATTTTGAATATGTTATAATCGCCCATTTCTCGTAAATAGTGCGTCGGCTTGGTCTTGCCAGTACTGGAAAACCTTTAGTCTATACGTAGTTATAGATTGTGCCAGCGTGTTCTCACGTCGCGGTGGATAGTTTTAAAGGAACGCTAACACAACCCCCCCTCATTTTTAGAGCGCAGCTCTTAGGCTCCGTTTCCGGCTTGAAGGGCGTCGCCGTCAGCGTAACCGCGAGGTCACGTGACCCTCTCCCGATGTCACGTGACCCCTCGGAGTCACGTGACCCCCTCCCCCCGAGGTCACGTGACGCCCGCGATGTCACGTGACCCCCAAGCCATGTGACCCCCCCCCCCCGAGGTCACGTGAACCCCCATGTCACGTGACCCCCTTCCTCGAGGTCACGTGGCACCCCAGGTCAGCGCGACCCCCCCCCCTCCCGAGGTCACGTGACCCCCCCCTCGTGCCTTCCCTCCTCCTCAAGAGCGCGCTCTAAATCGGCGTTACAGGGAGTTGTAAACGGCTTTCATATTTTTTTACTATTTTTTGCCAGGCGATTTAATGTGGTGTCAGTAGAGCAACCAAATCAATATTTTGCTACAGAGTCACTTATATATTTAATACATACAAAATAACTCAACTGCTCGAAACCGAAACACGAGCACGGAAGCTCATGGCCGGAAATCGCGTGACCACACCCGACCGCCTTTTTTTTTTTCTCCGCTTTTGCCATGTGAAGCAGACGACGACGACGACAAAGTTGCATGCACGTTTGTCGTGCGATTGTTTCGCACTTATATACCTTTCGCTCGGATGTTCTTCGCTTAAATATCGATTGGCCGCTACCGCGAACGACAGCTAGGAGTAGCAGCCCCACGTCCGTCGCAACGTTGGCCCGTCTCGCGCCGCCATCGCGTCGTCTAGTAGCCCGCGATACGTCGCCATATTGAGAATGACGTGTACACGTGCTTCCTCGGATCTGTGTAATATATTTTTTTTTCAATCAACGTATTTGCAGTTTTTTTTTGTTTTTTTTGTAGGCCACAAAATGGGGTTTATATTCTATCTTTCATATGAAATGCGTGCCTTAGATGGCCCACGGCTTTGAATATATTTTGTACGCGTAGTTTGAACGCCACGTGATCATAGGAAAGGGAGAACGCGACTGAAACCGGCCAGTTGTCGACTGGCTGTTTTCGGGCGAAAGAAAACGAATTTCGAGCCACAAATTGTGTTCTGGGTAGTTGGGCTCTTGTAGGTCATGCGTGTTCAAATAAAAACCTCGGCGAGCGTAGATACCCTGTCAGTGTCCCTCTAAACGCAAACGTGCGAGTCAGCCTTCAGTCAATTTCAAACTCGAAAACCTAAAATAAAGAAGTAGTAAAGGTGGATACACATAGTCTTCTCACGTGTCTGGCAACTCTGCGCGCCCCGTTCATCGTGTGCTCAATGTACCGAGCTGCGCGTTGGCCGTCCCTCGTACCATATAAAAGGGGAACATGGTGGTATTCGGTGCGCATGTCGGTGCCTCTGTGTCCCGGGGTTTTAACCCCCGATCTTGTCGTTTTGTGGGAGGGGGAGGGGTGCAGTCTGAGTCATACCACGTGCCGTCTGTCGTGCTATAACTCCTCCCTTTCTGCCTTCTCACTCTTTTTTTTTAGAGCGGCCATCTTGGAAACAGCTGTGCCCACTACTTTTCCCACCCAGAGGGGTCACGACCAAGGGTTCCCCGGGGGTCATTTGAATGGCCTCGTTTATTTCGTGCCCGCATCGCGCGGCAACCCGAGTTTGAGTACGGCTGGAGCTTTGCCGATCCGTCGCATTATGAAAGCGAGGAGATTTTCGCGTGAGTTATCGTGCGGCTACGTGCGTCTGCCATCCTATGCATGTTTCGTGTTTACGTCTCTCGGAGTGGGTTTATACGTTTAGGGACGTCCGGAATCTGCCAACGTGTATGAGTGGGACCTGCACCTTCGACGATTTCGTACTTTCGACGCAGCATTCGACAGGCCGACTTTTGTACGCATGCGCGAAAATTTGACAACGAGCCGACGCTACTTGGCGGAGAGGAAGTGCAATATTTGTTAAATAGATAGTTTTAGTGCATCGCATTAACAGGCGTTAGATGTACATACCTTTGTTGCTGTTTTTAGATTGAGCAAATAATTGGTAAAAAATGGACTATTTTAAAGCAGGAAATGCTTTTTAACGCTACCCCCTATCCCAAAATTCTGCCCGTCCGTCCGTCCCTGCATTTCCCGCTAATTTTAGCGGGAAAATTGGTGTCACGTGACCGGCCGTACAGACCATCCAGTTTCCCAAAACTTCGCAATGTTTTGGGTAGAAGTCGGTCGAACTTTATTGAACTTTACAAAAGAAAAAAAGTTGGAATGTCGCCGGACCAGTTGAACCTCGGCGTCGACGAAATTCGTCAGGGCATGTCTTTCGAACGCCCGGCTTCCAGCACGCGCTGTACACACCTTCCGCCGTTGTCTTTTGCTGCGCGGGTTTGAGGAGCACGAGACGTCGAAGCATTGTCGAAGGCTTTGGAGGCGGAACAACGGATGTCTCCTCCTCCCGTCCTCACGTAGAGAGGGTCGACGTGACGTAGTAGACAAACGTGTACGCAGAAGCTCCGTCGCTGACGTGCCGCCGTACGCTGCCTCTAATTCTCTGCTTCGCAATCATCGTTTCCTCATTTTGTTCAGGTCATGTCGTGCGACGCAGTTTCTTCTTTCTTTTTTTTCTCACAGACAGCTTTATGCACTTTGCAAGGTGCACTGCACTTGCTCTCAGACCTTCTCTGCGCGATGTTGCAATAGGGCCAGTGGAAACGAGGCCGCGGTCTTTCGAGCATTGTTTGTTGCGTTGCAGGCGCGTTGCTTAAGTTACGGCCCGGTTCCGCTAGCGGCGGGTCACAGTTGTGTTTCAGAGAACGGCCTTGCACTGGTGAAGATTAGACTCGAAAAAAAAAATTATAACTTTGCGGATGGTGTGTTGAAAGGGCTGACAAAAAGGATTGAGTCGGTTCGTGAAGCTGAAATTCGGCCGGCCATCTCGGTGTATACAAGTGAACGTCGCGCACAGGATGGCACGCATTATAGTCATTTCTAATTCGACTGTGTGGAAGAAATTGGGTTTAATCCGCGTGTTGCGGATATGTGCGTGTGTGTGCGTGCCTATGAGTATAAGTCCGTATATATTGTTCGTATAACTGAGTCAGTGAGGGAGTGTGAGAGAGGGATAGCATTGAGCAGCCATTCTGTTCAAGGTTGACACTCCTGTAATAATTATCGTGCTTGTTTCTAAAAAAACAAACAAAGAAACTTTTTTTTTTTTAATGAAAGAGGTTTTGGTCGTGCTTGCAAAGAATATTTAGAGGAAAACGGCGGGTGACGCCTGATTGCCCAGCATTCGGCTGCAAAGTATGGGGTTCGTGAAGCTCATAGTGCGCTTGAGAGGGAAAGGGGGGGGTGAGGTAGCGGTAGGTTTTCGGGGTCACGTGGCACTCGCGAACGGCGGTACGGTGGTGGCGTGTGTGAGCAAGACTCCTTTCCCGTCTGTCGGGGTGCACGTGGCTCGGTCGTGACTCATACTTGAAAGAAAAAAGTGGAGGGAGGGAAGAGCATCTGCGTGTGGAAACGTGGAACGACGCGGGACTTAAAAATTAAATGAACACGAGGTAGTAGTGATAATAATATTAAAAATGCGTGGAGAGCATCGACTTGATTTTAATATATATATATATATATTATTTTTTTTACATTTTTTTGTGATTTTTATTAGGGAGGACGTATCGCCGGGAAATGAAGTTGAGAGCGTATAACGACCCGGGGGAGTCCCGTGAGTATTTTTTTTAATTGTTGAAAGGATTGTTTGATGGACTTGATCGTTTCCGACCAAGCTGTTTAGGCGTGTTCGGAAACGACAGCAACAGGAACCTAGGTCTAGCTGCCGAGTCGAGTTGAACGAAACGGTGGCCATCTTGAAATTATATTTCTTTTCTTGGCGGTTCAATAGACCCCTTTTCGAAAGTATGCGCCCTCCAGTGACTGCTGCGTCGATTACCCGAGGCCGCCATGTTTTGGGAATGTACATTGAGCGTGCATTAGACGCGAGCGATGCTTCAGCTCTCGGCGTGATCTTGATCCCGTTACACGCTTCGCGCAGGAGTACACCATAGCGCAAGAAGAGACGCCCGAAATATGGCGGCCCGCCATGCCCGATGAACCTTTGAGAGGATGGATGGATGGACTCTAACGGCTGTAAATTTTATATCGGGCGGTAGCTTGCGCCACCTAGCCGAGAAGTTAAGAATCAAAAGTAAATGCTTTCTTCGCCAATTTGCTTACCCTCTTCAACTATCACCAGGTGGTGTCGGATATCACCAGGATGACCTCTATCGGGAGACTTGCCGTTTGCTTAGCTTTCTACACGTCTACGAAGGTCGCCTACAGAACCCAGTCTCTTTCTAACCGATGTTCCTTTGTTTGTAGATGTACTCGCGGTAGCATTTGTTGTTCTTTCAAGAAAGATAGTTGCTATTTCGCTGTGTTCTCGCGTCGTAGGAAACTGCTGTGAAATCGTTTGTTTTTGCCCCTTGTCCGCCTGCCAAGTAAGACGCGCCACCCGCTCACCAACAACTAAAAAAAAAAAGTATATACTGTATATTGAATTGTCTGCGTTAGGAGGCTGGTGGAAGAGGGCGTGCGTGAGCTTGGCGAAATTAAAGCAGTCGGAAATATATGATGAAAACACCGATAGACGGACGTGATATGTGCGAATAATGGGGGAAGTTGGTTTCCTGCTGCCATGGCTTTAGTCTCTCGCTGTCTTTCTCTCTCTCTCCGTCCGCTTATACACACCAGCAACATCTGGTGTTCCTGGCGTTCTTTTTTTTTCGTTTTTTTCGGCTATTTATTTCTGGGCAGTGGGTGTTTGTGTGGAAGCTGTGGTCTTCTGGTGCGCATAGGCGGGCATGTGTTATGTGGCATGTGCTTCCCTTTGTCTCGCTAATGTGAAAATCTGTTGTTTTTTACGTCATTATGGGTATTGATTTCGAATAAATGGAGTTTGTACCATAATATTTTAAAACTTATGTCGTGCACGAACCTTCCTTGCTCGCGTTGGTCGCACCGTAGCGAGACCACGTGGAGGGTTTCACCAACGGAGCGCAGCTGTTGGCCTGACGTCATAGCTCGCGCTACCAGTGGTGTTGCGCCGTGCGGAAAAGGGAGGGGGGGGCTTTTCCTCTTCCGCCCCCCCCCTTCACCCCTCCCTCTTCCTCCTCCTCTGCTGCGTAGGAACGCTGGCTGCGTGGCAGAGTAGGAACTGCGTATTGGTGCTATGTCACCTTCATCACATGTGACGGAATGTCAAAAGTCAAAGAAGTATTTGTGTTATGTTCGTTGTTTTTATTTTTCGGCGGTTCACTTTCAGGATTTTCTGTCCGTGTGGAACGTGTGATCGTGTGGTGCGCATCGAGAGGGCATATTTCCTGCGTTAGGTGCGTCTCTCTGTCTCGATCATTAATTTATTTTGACATACTACTAGTCCAAGTTCAGAACTTTGATACGAGCGGTAATTACGATCACACTTTGAATAGCTAGAAATAAATATAAAAAAACGCCGGTACGTAGACTACAAACAAGAGAAACTAAAGGCGGCATCCAAGGAAACACTATTTTTATATATTTACTGGCGTCTCTGTGCATGGACACGGAGCTCCGAAAATGGGATAAGGAAATTCTCTAGTTTTCATTTGGGATATTCTTTCTTCTCTATGGATTCCAACAGTCATAACTAATAGTAGGAACGATTTTGTTACCCCTTTGAAGAAATGCTCGAATTTCAGGCCCCCACTACGCTCTGCCTGATTTCATAGTGGATTTCATACCGTTCAGCTATAAGCGTCCGTCTGCATAATTATAACTGTTCTTTGCGGACAAAATTATTGGCGCGTGCTACTGGAATAGCTCGTGCTTCTCGCGGACTACTATCTATGGACGAGGCAATTACCGCTTTACCAAGGGACAAGCGATTGCACCGCTTTGTACGATATCATCAGTAAAGTAATTTATTTCGAAAATGCTGCGTAAATTACGCGCCCAATTTTCTTTTTGTATATAAAAAATAGGAAAAAGAAAAAACTACTTCATGCCGAATAAGCGAGCATTGGAAGAAACAGCTAGAGAATGATCAATGTTGATCGGCGCTTCCGTGTCGACGCGTAATGGTTGCGCCTTCTCGAGCACGTTTTTCGTGATGAGACGATTTAGAACGGGAGCAAGCGCGATCGGAACACCCGGTGTTTTCGTGCACACGACGTGGGACCCGAGACGGTTAATTCTTGGGAACTTTCGGCCGCTGGAGTCTGCGCCTGGGAGTGGCAGCCGTCCAGTCCGCACCTTGGTCCCTTCTCTTTGTCTAAAGGCGGGATCACACACTTGCGTTTCGTAGCAACCGGGTGCGCGTCGAGCGCAGCTTGTCGCACACTTGGTTGCAACTTGCAACCAAGCGCGAGGTGTGAACCGGCCTTAGCTCTAAACAGTCTTAGTAGTGCAAGCGTTACAGCTAACGCTCACCTTATAGAACCTGCTACTGCCATTCCTCTAAAACAAAGCGTTTTAGAGGTAAGCGTTACGTAACGTTTACCCTCTAAAGGCTGGTTCGGTCTTTAGAGGGTAAGCGTTACGACTCCTTGCGCTTCGCTAGGACGCGTTGCACAGAACATGACTACCCCAGCAACCATCTTGTCGTAAGCGGTCATAAATCGTCGTAACGCCGTCGATCACACTTAAACGCAAATGCGTGTTAACACTTCGCCATCGACGCATCTTCCTGTTGCCTTCGTCCACTGCCATCGCCGAAACACCGAGAAATGTAAAGTCGTGCTGGGTTTTGCGCTGTGTGGACCATACGCCGCGTCGGGCTTTAAGCTGTGACCCAAACGGGGCCAAAACCGCGATAAAACGAAAGCCCCTCCAAAAAAATTGTCCGGGTCTGTTTTTAGAGAAAAAGAGACAGATTTATCTGGTTGCTTTCCTTCTCTCCTCTGCGTTCGCTTCTCTCTCTCTCTCTCCTCTTTTCTAGCGAGCTTTTGGCTCCATGCGGCGCCGTGACAGGTCGGCACCTAAGGTGGATGGGTGCCTGATGACTTTATGGGCTGGAGAATGGGACACCGGCGACTCACTCCGCTTCTTTGGCTTTTTAGTTGGGTTTCTGAAATGGGCGCCGGACTTTTACGCCAGTGTTTTCTTTTATTTATTCTTTATTTTCGTTCGCTTTTTTATGTTTTGTGTTTTCTTTCTTGTCCGCTTCTTTCTCACTTTGCACGTGTGGGGGGCGCCTGCACGGTCGGTCTTCCTCTCTTGGCCGCCGCCGCCACAGCGACCGACAGTCAACAATCAGTAGACGCCGCTCGCAATGATTGGCCTGTGTAGCCCGCAGCATTTTTTCGGCGATTATAGCGACTTCGTGTTTTTTTGACTCGGTGTTTTGGAAGTTTCCAGTCGTTAAACGCGCCCTTCGAATTCGGGAATTTTGTGAGACTGCTAATTTTTTTTGCCAACTGTCTTTTTTTTTTTTTTGCCGCGCACACAAACATTGGAGCTATTTAAACGCTTTGTCTACTGAAAGCATTTCATGGTTTTAATCGAAAAGAAAATATTAATAATTATTATTGGCGTCTATCTCGCTCGTTCGTCCTCAGTTCTCTTCTCTGATACTGCAAATGAGCTTGCGTTTTAACGGGCATTGTTTTAAACGGTGTTTTAAAGACTGTTGTCGACATTGAAACATTACATGTTTTTCCTGATGGCAGCAAATTCGCTTGCGAGCTCGTGTTACCATCCGAACAGTAGTGGTAGCTCCCCTAAACCAGCTTGTACTGGTAGCCCTTCATCTACATCGACAAAATGAGGACTGGCTAGCCCTCACTTCTTCATCAAAATGGCGCTCCGTTTTTATTCGATGATTCGTATTTGCGCCCTTTACGTGCCAGAATTGTATTTTGTGCGAGGTTTCTTTTATCGAATACCAATTAACGTATCGGACATTAGGGAGCTTTCGTAGATCGCGTTTCCCCCTCCGCTAAGCCCTCCGTAACGAAGCAGCCGCTACTGCACCGGCGCGCCGATGGCCTTGACTGTAGAGTTCCGGCTAGCGTAGCTGGTTGCGGAGAGCGTTGCGGGACAGCGGGAACGATCTACGAAAACTCCCTAATCTACGTGCAAGCTAGCGCACGCGAAAAGTACGAAAAGATTTTGCCACGTGATCACTCCTCTCGCGCCCGTATTGAGGCGCAGAGGGCGAGGTCAGGTGACAAAGGGCAGACAAAGGGAGGCGGACAATCGGTCCGGCTAGGGTGCCTTCATGTGCGCTTTGCTTAGGGTGGAGTCATCCGGCCATTTTGTCCCACACTTTTATTTTTGTTTTTTGTTGAGAAGCGCTTGAAAGAGCGTGTCCCTGCACGCGTCTGTGGCGCTGACTGTGCTATGGCGACATTTTGTTTTCGTCGATTTCTTTGTATTTTCCCCGTGAGCGCGTACTGTCGGCATCGGGTACTACAAAGGGTGGCATCACCCTAAACAGAAGGACATTGAGGCACCCTAGGTCCGGCTAGCGCGCCTAGCTCCCGTCAGCCTAGGGATGCAGCTGGGTATCCTCCCCTCCTAACGACGCTCACACCACTACGATAACACACGCCGGCCACTGTAGCCTCGCGGCGAGCAAGGGCAGCAGCGTTCGTGAGAATTTCCCGCGGTCCTTTTCCTCGAAAACGACAGTGGCCGGCCAGCACAAATGGGACGTCTCCCTTCTTCTCCTTCGGCGGCGTTCCTCGTTCTGCGTCTCCCCTGCCCCTCCCCCCCCTTCCAAAAGCACCCCTTGAAGGGGGGGGGAGAGACGGACAGCGGAGGGTGTCCCGTCCGATGGGAAAACTCCTTACGCTAATTGGTGCCGCCTTCTTTTCCTTCGGGGTGTGGGGAGGGAAGGAGATGGCTGTCGACAAGGCATTCATCGTACGGTCCTCACGATGGACCGTACATGGACTCCAGAAGCCCACCTAGCCAAGCCCGCGGCTGTGAGTGTAACAGGTGACCACGCTTCCCGCGCGTACCGGAGCTCCTCCCGACGGTCACGTGACTCTCGCGAGGCATTGGATTGGCTCCGATGGCTCCTGGAGCGCCCTCTGCGGTCGACCGTGAGGGGATCATAGGCGAGGGACGCCTGCGACCTTGTGTTCAAGTTGGAACGGTTTGTCCGAGGCGGACCGCGAACCGTTTTGCTGCTGGCGGACGCCTCCCCTCTCCACTCGCCGCCGCCGTGTCCGTCTCTCCTGGGTTCCCAAACTTTCCCCAGTCAAAAACGAAAGCCAACTCCTTGTTGTTTTTGTTTGTTTTTTAGTCTCGCGTGTAGTTTGAGACGTCTGCGGGGATTTTTGGAGAAGATTGAGACGGCAGTCGTGACTTGTGTGTTGGGCCACCGCGTCAAGTCTTGACGGCGCTCGCGTGCCTGTTTGCGGCGCGTTATTGCGCGCTGTTCGTCTTTCCGACTTTTTGACCGATTAGGGATCGAGTCGGTGTGAGTGGCCGCGGCATCTCTCTGCGATCGTCTTCGTCCCGACGAGTTCAGCTTCAACACCGTACCGTGAGTTTGGGGGCTGGCTTTCACCTATCCGCATTGCGAGCTTGTGAGCTTCAAATGGTCGGTTAGATCCGACGGGTGTTCGTACCTGTGCCTCTGAGGATTGGTAACCTACCGAACTCCAGATGTCACATCGCGTCGGATGATACTTCGCTGCACTCAACTAGCCTCTACGTAACGACTTCACAGATGATAATGTAAACCCTAAGGAACGGCGAAAAAAAAACGGCCAAGAGGACGTTTTTCGGGGTTTAGGTTATGGCGTTTCCTAACCGACTCGCCCGCTTAATTTCGCTTCTGGCGGTAACAACGTTAACGTTAACGCACACGATGAAGTGACGATAACCGCCTGCTCGCGGCCATCTTTATCTGCTCGGCCAAGGAACGTGTTCCGAGCTTACCCGGTAGATCTGTTGCGGGCAGGTTCAAACTCCAGGAACGCACAGGCCAGTGACTCGGCAATTTTTTTCCCCTAATGATAAGAGCTTATTGACGGGATGAGAGTGGCAGGGAAGCTCCTTCGGATGCCCGGCGTCCAGCACGCGCTCGTGGCCTTCCGTCGTGCTTTGGCTGCGCGTGCACGCTCGAAGCTCACGAGACCCCAAAGTGTTACTGAAGTTGCGAAGCTCGCTCTGGAGGCCGGACAGCTGTTGTTACCCTGTCAGCTGCCGTTCTTACCCTGTCAGTGACTTGAATAGCTGTTATTCGATCGATTTGCACCGCGGAGCACTCTGGCTTCTGGGGTACTTCCACGGCCTCTCGATCCGAAGAGGGGATCGAGCGGCCGTGGTACTTCCCCGGCGTGGGCCCCCGATCACAAAGAAGACTGGGCTGATATGTCGGAAGCGGTGTAACGTAAAACTGTTCATTTTTTAATGAGTGCGTTTCATTGTATAAAAAAAATACTAAGCATTTTTTTATGGTTAATGGTGTTAAAACAAACATCTCCTGTTGTAAAAAAAAAAAAAAATCTTGAATGGAAGAAAGGGAAGGGTTAGGCCTGCTCTCTGGCGCTGTGGCCCATTACGTCTCGGACCAAAGGAAGATGGTCCGGTCCCCCGCACTCGGATTCCTTTGTTCCCCCTCGCGCGGTCTTTCCGCTATGCCACCGGAAGTGGCACGAACCTTGTTGAACCGGAAATCGAGATCTCTCCCACCGCCATCTCGGATCTTCAAAGCCGGGTTCGCTGCACCGGCGCAAGGTGCGCTGTCTCACTCTCTTTCTCACTCTTTCAAAAAAAGAAAGAAAGAGACTGAATTGAAGTAGTAGATAAAAGAGGACGAGGACAAGTTTCACGATGCTTTGCTTGCGCCGCGAGGGTGGAGGAACCCGAAGGCACACGGAAACGAGTCGTGCCATTCGCACCGGCCATTTTTATTTCTTTGTTTGTCGTTTCTTGTTGTAGTTTATTACTATTTTCCGCGCTTCGCTGATTGGTCGTCTTCGTGACTCGGAGTGCCGTCATTTCCGGTCCTTTTTTTTCTTCTTTTTTTGCGGCGGCGGCGGCAGTTTGGTTTTGTGCCCGTTGGTTCCGATTCACTTGTCGTGTCTGTGTGTGTGTGGCGGTCGGTCGGCAGACGCTCGCGCGTGGCTCTCCCCCTTCGTTTGTCGGTGACGAGGAAGTCGTGTTTGTTCGTGTTTCATCTGTGATAAAGGCGTCCGTTGTTGTGAGAAGTCGCCGCGGCAGTTACGCACAGCGGGGATTAACGTGTATCTACCGGAGAGCCTTGGGAGGAAAAAGAATTGCGCTCGTAGTATTTCAATTTGCTAAGTTTAGAACGTTCACTGCCGTAATGTGTCATCTTCTATCGGTGCCGTATTTCATGCACCACGGCTTTTATCCCTAGTCGCACTGGAATATTACGATAGTGGGGCAGAGAGCGCTCTGCGTGTTGCCCATCCGGTGCGTCTCAGCGGCCGATGGTTGGAAGTACGAACGCGACCGAACATCTCTAAGAGCTCGGAAAGAAGCAATAAGTGCCGTGTCACTATGTTACGTTTTTATTAGGAAATCATGCCATGCATGACGGCAATTTTTGGTTTTCTGAATTGCTTAGGGCGGTTGAGTTTTCGGCGTAAAAGAACGATCTGAAAAACTACTTCAGTGTCCCTTTAGAGAGCGCGGCATGTAATCACGAATATGAAAGTGGAAAAAAAAATAAACCTACAACTTTAGAAAAAACATCACACGATACGAGTACGACGAACCAGCTGCATCAGCAAGAGCTTGTCACTTTGTGTTAGAGCCAGAAGTTCTTTGTTTCCAGTTATGTTTCCTCCAAATTTCACCTTTTTTTTTCTCGCCTGATTATTTTATTTGGTTTACGGTGAAGGCTGGGGTACACGCCAGGGAGCGAGGAGGAGGAGGCTGGCTGCTGGCTGCGAGGCCAACGCGACATGGACTGCGCTGGAAAGCGAGCACCCGAGCACATACTTTATTGTCTTAATCCCCTTGTGAGCGTATTCGGTCCCCCGCTTGGGAACGCCACGGTGTCTGGGTTTCCACTGGGTGCCGGCTGCAGCAGCGCGACGACGACGACGCAACTGCTCGCTGGTCGACTGACCCGACGGCGGCGGCGGCCGATGCTATCGGGGCTCAAACAAGGCGCTCTGTTTGGCTTACTGCTCCTGACCGCGGCCGCCGATAGCGCGGGCTCGAAAAGCCTCTCGCCGAGGGGCCGCCCTCTTTTCCGGTCGCCACACATTCCACTTTCTCTCTCTTTTTGTTTTCTCCTTTCTTTCTTTTCACTGTCGCGATGCTCAAGTGCGCGTCAAGTGCCAGATTACGTGGTTTCACGGTTTCACCTTGCGCGCTTGCTTTGTCCGGAGTGCCCTTCCAAAACGGCGAAGCATGCATCACTCCAAAGAAAGAGGGAAAAAACGCCTGTGAGTTCGCTTTCCCGCAGAATACAGAAACAGCAATTCTAGCAAATAACGTACCTCAAAATAAAATTACAAAAAAAAAAAGAAAATGATGTGCGCGAGAAGTTTGAACACGCGGACGATAACGCAAAATAAATATAGAATTTTTAAAACAAAGCAACACATTAAGCCATTTTGAACGGATCATTGAGGCAGCCTAGGAAATAGAGACGGTGGAGCAGTATGATCGGCTCAGTACACTACTTCTTCCTGCGTTTACCTGCGCACAAACTCTAGCTGGCACGACGGGAAGGCCCCAAAATACGTGCTTTCGCATTCTGTCCGTATATTGGTAGGCAACACCTACAGTATTAAAAATTTAAGAAAAGTCGCTTATCCGAAAATGCCTGCACTGTATTTGTTCGGGACGGGAGGGACGTCGTGGATCTAGGTTGGCAAACCGAAACCATGACCAATGGGTTCCCATGATGCTTTTCGCGGCACTATACTCCACTAAGGATCGCTTCGATTCAGTGTTGTACGGAACGGCGTTCCAGGAACGGCGTTCTTTAAGGAGGAACGAAGGAACGCCGCCGTTCCATTTTACGTCGGTGGAACTGGAACGGGAACTCGTTACATTTTTACGGGAACGAAAAAAGGAACGGCGTTCCATTCTTTTTTGTCCAGTGGAGTAATTTTTATTGTATTTCTAAGAGGGAAACTCTTAAAGTAAAAAAAACGACATCTTTACGAAGAGCAGGATCAAGTTAACTTTTTGATTACTTATCTTAGGGTCTATTTTGCCAGGTCCTCGCTTGGTAAAAGTGGGGTGCATGAGAGCTAGTGGACATTGATTCCTTTTTCAGTGTCCGAGACTGTGGTACAAAAAGCAAAACTTTTAGTCGAAGGAAAAGACAAAGAAAAGGGACATTTTAAACTCAGCTACTTTCTTTGCTTCCACGAATCCTCATACACCCAGAAATCAAACGCCGACTACGGCCATCACTGAACTTCCACAAAAAAACTTACATTTACAACATAAGGGTTACCAGACATCGAACACACCCTTGTATCCCGAACATCAGTCACTCAAAAGATACACAAAAATTACCTTTATTCCTTCTCCACTTGTTCCTCACCTTCAAACTAAATAACGGATCCGACCTTCACGAAGAAGGTCTTGTAGCTTTCAAGACTGACCTTCCAAAAGCCCTACCGCCTTCTTCACATCTCGTCTTGCGGTCACCAACATCGAGAAGAAACTGTTGCTAAGTTGGAACAAAGGACTTTGTTAGATTGAAACGTGTGAGGTTGTTGTAAAACGCGCGTGCAATGTAAAGCAACAATACGTTTGGGTTGCCTGAATCCCCCACCACAAACATGAATATAGTGTAAAGCTGAGATTTTTAAAGGTGATTATATCACCAAATAAAACCCTAGTTCCGCTTGTTTTTTCTCCTGGTGCTCTTCCCTCACAGCATTGAAATTTGTATGTTCCCATTTGCTATACTTCGTTTCAGCTTGGGTCCAGACGCAGCCGATGCTACAAGCGCGAGCTCCGGGCTTCCAGCGTCCCTGCCAAGCACGCGCACTCGTGCAGTACAGGCACTGTTCAGGGCCACACGCTCGTGCTTGTAGCATCGGCTGCGTCTGGACCCAAGCTGAAACTAGCTGAAACGAAGTATAGGACAGATTAAAAAAAAATGCTCGATCTAACTAAATATGGTAATCATCAAAATACAAATGTAATTTCTATATAACGATAAGTTCCATTTTTTTAACTGTAACGGGAACGAGTTCCTTTTTCAGACATGGAACTTGTAACGGGAACGACGTTCCAAAAATCCAGAAGGAACGAGGAACGATCTTCCGTTTCTTTTTTGAGGAACGTGCACAACACTGCTTCGATTTAGCGAAAGGTCTCTTACCTTCGTGCAAGTGAGCTCGTGTGCGTGCTTCCAGTTCGTTTCCTTTGTTCGCTCGCGTCGGCAGCAGCGTTGTGCCGACATCGTTTTGATCAAGCTTGACTGGCATCAGTCTGACCGCGATCAGCCTTGGGGGAAAAAAGTTCGTTGCCCCGCAGTTGCTTGGTGTATCTGCACGAAAGGACGAGATAGCGACCACCAGGCCGAGCTGAGATAAATGATCGCGAAGCTCGAGATATGCGCTAACCAACGGCACATTGGTCTCGTCAGCGCACACTCTCTCCCCAGACGGGAATCGCTCGTGCACGATCACAATATTCCTCTTTCGGACATACGTACCCGCGTCTCGTTCAAACGAAAACCGCTAAATAGGCGACGTTTCACAGTAACGGCACTTCAGCCATGTTGGTTCTTCAGAATTATTATTGTCGGTTATTCCACGTTTTATCTGAAGTCGCAGGACACGCTTTTCCGTCCTTCGTAAATGTTAAAACAAACCCGCGAACAGAGCAAGACATCTCCCGAGTTTGCGAACCTTCCGCTGTAAAACGAGCCGGAAAAATCGGCGCTTGCGCATAGAAAGCTTTAACTTTCGCCGAATGTGCGTCGTCTGCTCACTGCGCCCATCGGGGGATGGCGTCACAAGTTAAAAGCGTCAATAACCCTGTCGTCTGCAAACAAACCTAACATAAAATTTAAAAAAAATTTTTTTCATTACGTTTTGAAATTTTACACGGCAAGACTGAGCTGCTCAGTGCACATTCGGTGAAGGTTTGAGCTTCCAAAGAGCGGACAGTGGTTTTTCTGGCTCCTTTTACAGCGGAAGGTCCGCTTGAGAGACCCTATGCATAAAGCAAAGAAAGTGGCATTTTTCATCGTAACCATCGCCCACACGACAAAAAAAAAAATGGTGGCGCCCACGAGAAAATTGGGGAATCTAGTGGCCCTAGTTCAGACAGAAAGAAAAACAAACGGGATAAAGCAAAAAAATAAGAAACGAATGTTTATGGGGCGCCCTTCGTTCATTATCAAGTCCGCGTCATTTGGCGTTATGGCTTTGCTTCCGCAATCTTCCACGAACTGCATGGGCGTGCGCTGCCTCCGGATATCCAGACAGGGCTTTTTTTTCCCCATACGCTTGTCGGAAAACCCGTTTAGCCATTTTCGGCGTAACGAACCTAACGTCACGTGACCTAAAGATTACGTTATTTCCGCACTGCCCAGAGCAACCCTTAACAAAAAACAACAACAACAAAAAAATCTTGTACGGCAACGCGCCGCCTTGTAAATACCCAAGACAACGACCCTCAGTGTCTTTTTAATTTGTTATTTTGTAAGTTGCAGCACATCTGGGCGGGGGAAGCCTCGTGGCGCCGCCGCCGCCGCGTTCAACGGACGGAGACGAGACGGATGGCCGAATGACGTCATACAGAGGCGCGTAGTGTGACGTCACGGGAGAGTGCGGTACGACGTCACGCTATCTACAGGAAGTGCCGCGCGCCTCGTCGTCTCGTTTGTCTGCTACGGGAGTTAGCGGTGCGCGCGACTTGCATGCAAATGAAGAGGGACCGCGCGTCTCTCTTTGCTTTTATTTTTTTGTTGTTTTGTTGTACGTTGTAGATTACAGTGCTTGTTAGCCCTTGAGCGGAAATGCATTTGCTTTTATCCGTTGCCGCCGTGCTCCTGTAAAAGGAGAGGGGGTTGACCGTCGAGAAATGGTCATTTGGGGCAGTCTTTGGGTAGAAAATAACGACAAATTTCTTCTGCTCTTTTTTTCTTTCTGTTGTTCGTAGTCTTTCGCCGACGAACTGGCTGCTTGCATACATCGCTTCCTTGTGAAGCACTTACCACTTCCGCTCTTACAGCGTTGCTGATTTGTTATTGGGCAGTTTCCTGTTTTGGGGTGTACCAGTTTTGCTGCGTATTAACTCTTCAACACTTTTGAACGTTTTCTTGCTGCATTTTAACGCGCGACCGCCTCGTATCTCTGCGCCCGCTTTTGTTGTTGAAATTTCTGTTCCCTCGTTTGCACGTATGAAACCAAGAATATTTCGATTCGCGGCGTCAAGGACCGGCGACCAGTTCGCGCTTTCCACTTTTCCCTGTCTTTTTCATCTCTCCCTTCTACCCTGTCCACTGTTGCCTGTTTTCTCCTCCCCCACGGTGAGGAGGATCTTCTGTCTGCAGAATCTCGAGTCTGGTCGTCGGCCTTTACGATAGCTATTATAAATGCCTCGATCGAGCTTCGACCAAGTTCTTCCCTTCGTACGAAATTGACATTTCGAGCCGCACCTTCGACGTATTCCAAGTCTGATAACTGAATGCAGAAATCTATTTTTTTTTTTTTTAACACACGCTGGATTGAGCTTTTTACTTCTCCGAGCCCGTACACGGGCGCACGTGTCGCGTGCGCGCTTCTATGTGACGTTTATTGGCGAGCGCCATTCGAACCCCCGTTGTACAATCACACCTCTTTATATATCCGTCCAGCCTTCAAATAGCCATTCTTCGTGATTATATACGTGGCGCATTACGCCTATAGTAAGTACGCTCGTCGTCGCTGTGGCTATCTCGGCGCGCGATCGGTCAGCTCGAGCGAACCCAGCAAGATTACGGCCGACGACCGGCGAATTCGGCCTTTTAAGCTGCCGGGAACATAAAATCCGCGCATATACCTGTCACTCGGCGAGTTGCTTCGCCTTTTTTACCTCCCCGCTCGGACCACGGTGGAAGCTGTACGGAGGCCGCGTGGCCAATCAGGCTCTTCGGGAGTCACCACGTGACTTGACCCTCTTTTGTCTGTTCTTGCGTGCACATGGGCCATGTGTGCGTGCTTCTGTGTGTGGCGTGTGTTCGTTCGTTGGTCGTTCCCACTCGTCACCAGTCCACGTCGTGTTCGGAGTTTTTAGGCACACCGGTCGTTCGGTTGGGTGGGTCGGACATTCCCGTAAAACGTTCTTCTCTGTTGCGACGTTTCCGGTGCTGGCATTGCCTACTCGTGGCCTCTGGGAGGATTAAAGTGTCGCGTCGGATTAAAGCCCGAGCCAACCCCCAAAAAAGAGAGGAAATGTAAGAGAGAAGAAATAGAACCGGTGTTGGCCAAGCGTGGCGGTTGCTCGAATGAATGCGCGAAACGCTTATACTTTTTCTCTGCTTCTCTTCCTCCTTTTACAAATTCCTTATTGTGTGTCTTTTTTCTTCGTCTCTTCCGCGTATATGTGAAGCCTTCTTCTCGGACCGTTCTTGGTTTGTGCGCATGCGTGTCTTAAATATATGTTACACTATCACCAGCTGAACCAGCCGAGCACACCCGACGCGCCGTGACCTTTCACTCTGTGCGTCTGTGTTTGACTGTCTCTGTTGTCCTTGATTGTGCTCCCGACTTACGGTGGGTGGGCCTCTCGCTTCGGGCAACGAACGTTGCTCGCAGAGATGCCAAATGCACCTTATTAGCGTTCTGTTACAAAAGCCGACTTTTGGTTTGACGATTATCACCGTTTGCTCGCCTGTTCCCGGCCTAGTGGAAACCAGTCCAGTGGAACCGTGTGTAGTCGCTGACCCTTTCGTTCTTCCATTCATTTGCGAGTTTCCTCTAAACCCTGAGACAAGGAGACATAAAACAACCAACAAGACGAACACAAAATCTCAATCGCTCCTTGCAGATTTTCCTTTCTCCTCCGTGGGTTTTTAAAAGGGGTCCCATTTCGGGGACCCCTTTGTGTGCTTTTTGTCTTTTTCTCGAGCGGAATTTTCGGAGGTTAGGGGGGAGGGGAGAAGGAGGGAGGGGGGGTACCCTCCAGGGTTAATGACACGACCCTCGTCCGCTCGCCCGACCTTGGGACGGAGGGCGGACGACGAAGAGGGGGCCGGAAGGAAAAGCCCTCCGGAGATACGGGGGGACCCCGCGGAGAGCGAGAGGGTATCCCCCCTCCTCCTCTTCTTCTTTACAGGGTTTTTAAAAGGGAGTGGGAGCGAGAGCGGACCCTAAAGGACGCGGCGGGCCATCGAAGCCCAATAGAGAGCCTACATTCGAGAGAGGCAACAGCTCAACTCCTGGACAGATTAGTCGCTAGTGCGCATGCGCTGCCTTTTCGCTGGCGACGAGGATGGCGGCGGGCTGAGACGCTTGCAGACGATGATCAACGCTTTTGTCACACTTTCGCGGCTCGTATATCGCAAAAAACGCGGCGCGTAAACCACGTGCCTACGAGCGAGCAGTTGCAAACGCCGCGCTGTAATCTAGGCAGAATAAATCCCCATGCCACGGGTAAGTGGCCTCGGAAGTGTCACGTGGTACCGGCGCAGCACTGGATTGGCTGGGATGTCGCGTTAGCCTCCGCTGCGCTCCAGCGCAAGAAAAAAAAACCAAAACATTGTTTGTTTGTTTTTGTTTTCGTTTAGCGATTGTGCGGAGCCGCGCTTTCATTCAGCCTTATCTCTCGCTTATCTCTCTTGGGTTGTAATTTCTTCTGCTTGCCTTCCTCTCCCTCCCTTTTACCCCCTCGTCTTCTTTCCGGTTTGTTTAGTCTGGAATTCTAGCAGCTTTTTAACCGTGGTGTCCTTTAAACTAAACATAAGTAAAAAAAGAAATAAATAACAGAATATACAGGCGGGCTGGTGTACTTTCAACGTCTTGGAAACCGGAGAAGAGGGACGACGCACACAGCGGTCTAAAACCCGGCTGTAACTTTTATTTCCCCTTCCTCGTTTCTAAGGAAAACCACCACCGACCTCCAGACGTTCACTGCCAGGTGCCCGCCCAACAAAAGGCTCTTTATATGCCCATTCACTCCACAATTCATCCCCCACAACCCTGAACAGTGCTCAGAAGCTAACACCGACGCCCTGGCTCAGCTTAGCGTGAACTCCTTTGCTCTCATCATTGGCACTTGGCTTGGCGAGCTAACCCCAAGAACGATATCTGGGAAGAAACATTCTGCTTACGTCCTAGACAACAAAAGAGCTCGTTGCTACCTGAGCCTCATCACAAAAAAAAAAAAAAAACTGGAAAACATAACTAGTCAAGACCCGAGAAATCTCTTGACCTCTCTCGTAAACATGGAGAAAAAGAAAAACAACTTTTGAAACTAAACGTACATACACCTCACAGCAAAAAAAAAAAAAAAAAGACAAAACACGCAGCACAAAGGACGCTCACGTCGCCAAAAACCGCTTGGTTGCATTGTTGAGACCTGTCAATGCATTGGCAGGTCTCAACAAGGCAAAAAGAAAAAGGCTTATTTCCTATGAAAATGCAGCGAAGCCACCGGTCTTCGAACAGGGCGCCCTATTGTTTGAAGACCGGTAGCTTCGCTGTATTTCCGTAGAAGTCAAGCCTTTTTCTTTTTTAACTTTTTCCTTGGGTAAGTTTGCTCTTTGCAAATTTTCTAGAAAAAATGCACCACCTGTGGGCAACGCTGCACAAAATCGTGGCGGGATAGGTTAAAAACCCGTTTTTTGCGGTCGGTTTAAAGGGCCTGGCCGCTATTTGGGACACCCTGTATATTGCCTCCGTAGAAGACGAGCAATTCGCCGCAGTCCGCAACGAAGCACCGTCGGGCATACACGTAATGTTCTTGCTTTTCGCAGACAACCGTCGCTATTGTTGTCGAATGCCCCATAGAAATACAGGTGGAGCGCGCGTTACGTATTCCGTTGGTTTTGATTGTTGCGCTTGAGTTACGTATACACGCCGGGCCCGGCCGAAGGGAAGGACGTGACCTTTAAAATGGCGATGATTGCGACAGGCCTCTCTGTTCCGTTCTCGGTCGTGCCTTTCGCGCGTCATAAAAATCGTTTCTCCGCCGATGTTAGGCAATCGCGCAGATGTCCGCGATCTGTACGCGTGTCGCGTGACTTTGCTCCCGGCGCGTCGCTGCGCACTTTTTCGAAGGTCACGTGATCCTCACTCGGCAGTGGAATTGACTTCGACGGCTCGCCTACGGTTCGTCGTAAGGCAGAACGGAGATGCTTATTAAATCGCTCTCTGCCCCTCTCTCTTCCCCGGTTGTATTTACGTAAACCAATCTCATCGCCGCTCGCTGCATTACGTCACATCGCCGCTTTCGCCTTCTTTTTTGTTTCTTTTTCCTTGAGGTAGGTAGCGATCGTCTGTCTTCAAGTTCAAGACATTCTGGCCTATGTGTCTGTGTATTAATGTGGGCCAGGATCATTTGTGTCACTATGTGCTTGGGAAGGGGAGTCAAGTCAGTTTGTGTTGTTACCGCATTGTTGGTAGGCACAAGAACCGTTTGCCTTTCTTTATCGGGGGATTTTCGTAGATCGGTTTCGCCGTCCCTCGACGCTTTCCGGAAACCGGAGCTTTGTAGGTAAGGCTTTGGCATGCACGCGCAGTACCGGCGCGTCTTCGTCGCGGAAAGCGTAGGAATGGGAGGCTGAACCTTGGCCAAACACGGTCTACGAAAACTCCGTATGTTCTATACTCGTTTTTACCTCAAAAACCGTAAAAAGAATATAAAAAAATCGTCTTTTTGTTGAGCATTATTTATTTATTTTCACCTCAATGTGGGGAATTTATTTATTAAGATGCATGCAGGTGCTTTTTAGTTTATATATGTTATCTTATCAAGACGCGCACGTTTTCAGAGTGCCAAAAGCTTAGCTTTTGGCACTCCGACCACCAAATAATGTAAGAAACACTTCGCGCGCAAACAATGCACCAAACTAGCTTTTTTTTTTTTTATGAGGTGACGAGTACGTAGAGCTTGCTCGGTTTGTACATTAGAACCCAACAAACGTTTTGTCAAATGTGCAAATGAGATGCAAGATGGATGTGCCAGGTGTTCTCGCAGCAGAGCGGGTCTGCACCACTATGGAAACTACGTTAGCCTTGACAATGTAGCACAAAAATACTTGACGCCGAGCTTGAACTCCAAATATACCAAGACCGCCCGACAACTACACCCGATGTGCAAATGACAAGTCGCTCCTGCAGTTCCATTTTTCGGCGCTCCTTATTATGCCGTGTAAGACATTGTACGAATTAAAAAATATATATATATAAAAACAAACAAATAGTGCGGGTAAGAAGAGAAGAAAGAAAGCGTAAAATATCGTTTTGCTGATGGTGAGAGAAGATGACAAAGAAGTCAGGTCTACCCTTTTTGTCGTTTCTGCCACCGGCATCACGACCACGTGTGCGGCTTCGTTAACGTCGTCTCCGTCCCACCTCGTCTCTGATGTCCTTAAATATCGGACCTGGCCTTCGTCTCCGATTCACTGGCCCGTGCCGTTGAAACGAGTGAGTATGCCGCCGGCTTTCGCTCCTCGCGTTCCGCGTCGGCAACGCGGTGACGCGGTCGCACCCAACACCGCTGGCTCCGGTGTTGCAACGCGGGACTTAGAGCCACTGAATAGGCTTCAGAGTAACGACGCCGGCGACGCTTCAGCCATCTTGATGCTTCAAATGACATCGTTGCCGGTTGTCTGAAACTTCACTCGAAATTACAGGAAGCGGTTGTTCGACCTCCAGGAATGCGCAAACAATCCGCGACAGAGCAAAACGACGTCGCCCGAGACTCCTGGCACCGTACTTAGAGCTAAAAATGAAAGTCTCACTTTCCTGATCGTGGCACCAAAATGGCGGCGTCCGCAAGAAAATCGGGGAGCGGAGTGTCCACACTCTAGCCTAGCTTGTTTAGTGGCTCCACCAAAACCCAGAAAAACTGAGAGAAAAGCGGAAGGTCGACGTCAGGTTAGTGGACAGACTCTCCCCGTCCGGAAGATGAGAGGGTTGGGCTTTCCGGCGCGGCTTCCGCGCCGTGCAGAGAAGCCGTTTTGCGGAAAGTTGTCGCCCGAGTGTTTGGGGTTGTTGATGCGCCGTGAGCAGCGTTCGCATGTGCGTCGGCTCCAGTCGCGAGCGATGTTTGCTAATTTCTTTCTTTGTTTCTTTATGGCAGGTCCATCAAGGCCTTTCGTCAAGTGCTGTACATCGACCCTGGATTCCAGCGGGCCAACGAGATTCACTTCCGGCTCGCTTTGATGTTCAAGGCGATCTCTGATTACGAGTCGTCTCTCAAGGTGGGCGCTTTCTAACGCGCTTGATTTTTCAATTTTTTTAATGTAGATTTTTAGTTAAAGGCCGACATACAACCTCGGTTTTCTGGAGGGAAGATAATCCTCATAGCGCTCTTCATTCCCTAAGTTGTGAGGGGGAGCCAAGTTGGGGCAGGGTAAAAAGTGGAGAGGATATAGGAAAGTGGAAAGCGCGAGTGTACGTTGGCCTTTAGAGACCGACGACCAGTTCAGGCTTTCCACTTTTCCCCCGCTTCCTCCTCTCCCCCTTCTACCCTGTCCACTGTTGCCTGTTTCCTCCTCCCCCATGGTGAGGAGGATCTTCTGCCTTGCAGAATCTCGAGTCTGGTCGTCAGCCTTTAACACTGTATTTACGAGGAAGAAGCAACGCAGAGGAGCTAGAAAGATCGGGGAATTTAGGTCGTGCAAGTTAGGTGACGAGATACTAGCTAGTCAGAGACTGCGTCTATAGCGTGTGTGTCCCCCACCCCTCTAAAAAAACCAAAAAAAAAGAAAACCCAATGTTTTTTGTTTTTTTATTCCAAAATAATCTATGCATAGCCCCACGCTCAGTCCCCGGCCAAATGGAGTGACATCGATCCGGACTAGTTGCTAAGGTTTCAGAACTAACCGTTGCAGTATTCAAAAGTTTTGTTTGTAAGTGATTTGCTGAAAGTTTCAATGCGCAAATGGCGCCGGTTTCTGCTAAGTGAAGCCACTCATCCCCACGTATCTGTGGACTTCGTTAGCCACCATTTTCCGTTGAAAATGTCAGAAAAGTGCTTACACCTTCGTGTTGAACAACAGCAAGTTCTGAAACTTTGGCTTCTGCTCTGGACCGCTCGCGCTACATTCCAGCGGGAGACTGAGCGTTTCGGCGATACTACAGTTTATGGTTGTGGTGAAAAAAAACACTCCAAATGTTTTTGGGAGACACCTTGTAGTATACGGAGACGACGTAAGTCGACTTCTTGGGGGAACCGACACGCGTCGATTCTGCTCTTTTGTGTAAACCAGGGGTCTCAAACATGCGGCCCGCGACTCCCTGGGACACGACCCTCAAGCGTCCGTGGCTGCAATGTCGCGTTCCTGCGACTCGAGCGCTGCATCCGCAATAAATAACGACCTCCTGTCGTCCATTCATTGTCACAGGAAATGTAGCTTTGCTCTTATGACGTGTCAACATATTTGGCACTAGTCTGTTTTCTTTTTGATTGATGTTTGTGTCGTCTTACATACCATTAAGTCATAAGTATTTTCTTATAACTCTGCTATACAAATTGTCAAGAAGGCAAAAACTACAGTATGAAAGGATTTTCTTTGGAAACACATTGAACTCGGATAATTCCCCGAGTGTGTGCTTGGTTTCTAATTCTATTGAGCAATTCCAGTGCCTTGGCAGGATGGTGGTTTTTCCAAGTCTTTTAATTACTCTTGGTACAAACCCAAAGTAGTTACATGGACAAAATCAAACCCAAAGACGACTGCAAAAACGGGTATTTTACAAGAAGCAAATAGCACTACCATAGAATACCGTGCATTCGCCCATTCCGCACTCAGCGCCCACCCCCAAATTTTGAAACATCTGAAAAAATATGCACAGGACAGATATATGTAAAATTGATGACCTCACATGCGCTCATCCCCTATTTTCTGCGATTATCTTCAAATTTTGAGTGGTATCTGTGGACAACTTTCTGTGGCATTTCGGAAGAAAAGATCGGTGCTCAAGGGCCTCGTGCGCCCATAGCTTTCATTGCATAGCCACAGAAAGCTGTCCCCGAGCATAATTGTAGTTCTGTAACCGGTTTGCTTGGGTTTCTATTTTAGTCACTGGCAGAAGAAGAGACTTCTCTGCTGGCGATTGTATGGGACGTCGCGACTTTTGCTGGGCAAGCATAATCGAACACTGAGAAATCTTTTTATCTGTTTGCGAGCCCACAGTCATGTAATTGTTTTGGTGAGAACCTTTCAGCTAGACCAGATAATGCGGAAGTTTCCCAGCTGCAAATGTATCTGTACCGAGCGTACTTGCTCTTACCAACGAATGTTCGTTTGTTTGCAGCAGTAACACGACTTGACATTTGGAAAGAAAGCCCTGGGTTGTCTATTGCTCCTTGGAGAAATAGGCAGACGTTCACAGTTTGAGCTGTACCACAATTCACAGCACACCGTCTACCTTTGCTTCTGTTAGCTGGTGACACGAGGTGTTTCTACATCAGTTTTATTTTCGTCCGCTAATAGACGTTTGTAGTACACAATGCACCATTCTTCACTCGCGGCTATTGAGACTGACGGTAGCCCTAACAATATTTTTGCTTTCTCTGCGAGAACCAGCCAAGATTTCTCTTTCGCTCCCAAGAAGGCCAAAATCGAACCCTTGGTGGGGGACTTGCCTGTGGGCTACCAAAGATGCCGAGCGATCACGCACTCCATTTGGTTGCATTTTAGAATTGATCAAGTGCCCAGTGATTGCAACTTGGATTACCAGCGACGCTCGAGTTTGTCATTTGGCACATTCTAATTTGGGGTGGACGCTCGGTCAGAATTCCATGCTACATAAATTTCTCGTCAAGTGCTGCGCCACCGGTCTGTATTTCATTGCAGCATTTTCAGTTAGCGCAAAGCTGCACTCAGGCTGAGCACTTTCAGCTGAAAGTAAGTGTTGCTCGTTTATTTTGACATACTTTTGTCTAGGAGTGTTGTCGGAAATTTTCCTCAAACATCGAGATTGGACGGTTTCGTAAACCTTTAATTCATTGCCAAAATTCAACTGAAAGTTCAATTTTTGAACAAGGTTTCCTCTTCATTGATATTTCGAATATTTCGGGTAAATAACGTATACTGTAGTTTTCTTCTATATTTTACACAATGCAAGATCAAATGTGCAAACTTTTAAAGATTCAGTTATTTTATTAATACGGAGCAATATACTTCATTAATGAATGTTACAGTGCCCTCTCGCGAAACGGTGTCAGCCCATTATCAATTTCTGTCAGCGTCTGCAGCTGAGTCGAGTTCGGTTTATGTTTTTTTTTCAAACTGCGTCAAATGCAGGAATGTGCAACCCCCACTTTGACGCTTTCTGGTGGCTAAGTGTCACTATCACACCATATTAGTCTTAAGCAGCTGCTGGCATGCCAGAAAGCCAAACAGTAGCTAGACCCATGCTGTTATATCAACTCACTTGTGGAACTCCGAGCGGCGGGCTCCTTTCCATGTCGCTTGCATTACTAAGAGACATCATGATCATCATCATCGGCTGACGTCCTTCGACTCTTCGAGTGATAGACTATTTCCAAAGTGTATGAGGCTGCTGGTATTAGCATTGTAATGTTTGGAAAAGTTGGCTTGTTCTGCTAATAGCATGTTTCCTTGCATTGCTGTGGTGTCATTCCACGCCAAAGGAGACGTTGCAATTTTTTCATGTCTGGGATATGTATGAAAAATTGATTGGTAAAGACGCCTCTGAATTACAAAAAATAATTGTTTCGTGAGAAAAGTTAATTTTATTTTAGTGGATATTAGGCACTAAATTTCAAGAATTTGCATAAGCTCCGTTCACACTTTTACGCAGCCGAGTACGACCGAGAGAGACGAGACTTGTTAAAACCTGTTAAAATTTCTTAGGACGAGAAAACACACTGGCATGCTGGCGCCATCTATGCAGTGACCCTGGAACTGCATTTCACAAGAGGGAAGGTTTTACGGTATTTCCGAGGTCAAATGTGCGTAATACCTATAAGAAAGGCTCGTATACGTTGACAAAAGTTTTTCGAGCCAAGAAAGAAAGGATAATGCGCGAGAGAAATAGAAAATATGCCAGACCACTCAAGTTTACACTGCTACCCAATAGATGGCGCCAGTGTGTCCTCTCGTAAGAGGTTTCAAGAACACAGGTTTAAGAGGTCGCAAGAGTGTGAACGGGCCTTAAAACCTATGTAGTTAAAAAAAACATTGTAAAAAAAAATGGTTGCTTACCACCAAATTTAGGTGGGTGCCTATTTCCTTAAAAGCATGCCCTATCTTACAACGAAATACAACTCTTGAAAGACATCATTTTAAGACCAAATAGGAGCTCCAAAAAGAGACTTTATGAGATTTCCTTATTTTTTAGTCAACTTCGATTTGGGTGTTAGCTACAATACTTTTTTTCTTTTGTTCTCCTACGGCTAATAATTGAATTGCTTGTATTAAATTTCAAAGCCTTGTTTCGTTGTGTATTAATTAAATGACAAAATCTCCACTTTATGCAGAAACAGCCATACAAAGAGGTCATAAAAAGCAATGTGAGCAGCAACGCCCAGAAGTTTTGAACGTATCAAAAAAATTAGAAAAGTACTTTTTGTTGTTGCTGAGAAATTATTTTTTAAAGATGAGCTTCTCCTACCATGCCTCCAGACACCCTCCTTGTAGGCAATGCACGCTGGCGTTTGCCAGTGTGGTGGCAACGGTGTGAGATGCTGGCGCAAGCTCTTCAACGCTCTCCTGAAAACACGTTTTATTCAGTTAAAGTAGAGGTAATCCTGACTTCAATGCATTCAGTAACTAGGCACCTACCTAAATTTGTGTGATAAGCAACCATTTTTTTATGTTTTTCCTTAACTACATAGGTTTTAAGCGAATTCCGTAACCTTAAACCATAATATCAGCAAAAATTAAAAAAATATTTTAACAAAAATATAATTTTTTGGAAGTTCAGAGTTTTTTTTTATTCAAATTCATTTTTTTCATACATATCCCAGACATGTAAAAAATTGCCGTGTTTCCTTTGGCATGGAACGACCGTGTGGGTATCGCAATTCATTTAAAATCCTTTCCTGCTAAAGTTTCAAAAAGAAGCATCCCTGCACGGGCCAATAACGCTTACCTAGCTCCGCCGAGTCACATACAAAGGAATCTCTAACGTGTCTTGCCGTATTCCAAAGCACATAGCTGACAATATGCGGCTCTTGTTCAGAAATTGCAGCAAGCAGGTGATACGTGCAGAATGCGCCACCGCTACAAAAACTCGGACTCAGTTTCGAATGCTGTCTGTTGGAGAGGGTCACTAGGAAGTTCCACGACTGATGCGATCTAGTAACTCTGATTTAGACCCTGAGGAGATGACCTTCGACTGATCAGCAATTCCCTGGCGGTTAGGCAGCTTCAGACGCATTTTCTCGGTATATTAACAGGCAGTCGAAGATAGTTGTCCTTGCATTGTTCTTGACCTGACACTTGTTCATGACACTTTGCTTTTAATGGTGGGGCTGTTGGGTGCACAGAGTTCTGTTCGAGGTTGACTCAAGTGACGCCACAATTGAACTGCGACTCTCATTGTTTTTCTTTGCAGTACGCTTCCACATTGCTCATGTCTTAGAAGTTCAGGTAAGTCTCAGTTTACGACTTTTGTTTGACGAGCGTGAGGAAGAAAAAGTGACCGGACATTTTGGGGTGTATAGTGATATGGTGGCGTAAAATACGGTAGTTAACATGCCGAAGGGTTCGATGCAAGTTGTGGAAGTGTCCCAACATTGGAACGATGACACCTTAGTATTTATTTTATTAATTTATAAATATTGCAGACCTCCTTGAGTCCAAGCAGGAGTCTACAACCTAAAAAGACACTGAAAGAAAAATCAGAAACAGCAATATAAAAAAGGGAAAAAATAGATGCAAAATAGCAAAAATTAGCAGCTTTGATTCGTCGACCGAAACATGAAACATGAAACATGGAGGTCGATCGACCGAAACATGAAAAAACATAAAATGTGCATAGGTGGCTTTCTTTCTTTTAATGTAAAAAGTATGGGGTTGACCAGAATATATATAGTATATCTTGTTCATCTAATGAGATTTTAGGATCTATGTAATATAGCCCGTTAAATATAATTTTGGTAAAACACCTGGGACTGGATGAGAAAATCTTGAAACAACCTAAATTTTCTGAGACCAGGAAAAAAGTTGGTCAAATGACATCTCAAACTCAGTGAAAACGTTTCTTCAGTTACACCTCTTATATACACTTTGAAGCCAAGGTTGTCACCAACCAGTACAACAAACAAAGAAAGAAAGAATAAAGTAGTCATTGCAAATTAAAAGGAGGGGGGGGCGGGGCGGGGGGCGGGGGCGGGCGGGGCGGGCTTCAGAAGAACAACGGGGGTTGTGCAGGGAAATCACTGCCTGTGTGCGGCGGTGACGTCATACAGGACCCTCGTGACGTCACTCATGACCCTACCTTCCAAACAAAGCTCACACACACTTCTGAGAGACGCTAACCAGCCCGGAACGACCTTGCTGGCCAAGCCCATCGAACTGATAGGAAACGTCAAAGAAAACAAAGGAGACAATACCCTCCATGCTATTTGTCACCTTCACATTGAAACCTAACTTTCCACAATTTTTTGCACTGCTGCACTAAAAGAAAAAAAAAAGACACACACACTTACAAGGCAAGAACCAAAAGCATTATAAACGCTGGAACACCTTGGTACTGTCAGCTGCCAGCAAGGTACATGGATGCCTGGCTTCTGCAGTTGCTTTAGCAATTGTAAAAGTCAGGCATCCATGCACCTTGCTGACAGTACTATGGCATTCCTGCATTTGTAATTCTTTTGGTTCTTACTTATGTGTGTGTCTGTGTGTTCTTTTTCTTTTTAGTGCAGCAGTGCAAGAAAATTGTGAAAAGTTAGGTATCATGGCAGGTGACAAATAGCATGGAGAATTAACGTGTCTTTTGTTCTCTTTGAGGTTTCCTATCAGTTCGATGGGCTTACGCCAGCAAGAATGTTCCGGGTTGGTTAGGGGTTCTCAGAAATGTGAGCTTTGTTCGAAGGTAGAGTGACCATGCAGAAGTCGCGGCATGTCGTAAGTGTGTTCAAAAATAACTGCAAAATTGAAATTGTTTATTTTTTTTTTATTTGTTGTTTTGGTTGGTGACGACCTTGGTTTCAATCTGTATATAAGAGGTGGTTTTAGCTGAGTTAGAGACGTTGTCTGACTGACTTCTTTCCCTGTCCCTTCTAGTTTTAGTTGTTACAAGTTTTTTCACACCCAGTCTTGGGTGTTTTAGAAAAATAGTAAACTTACACCAGCTTGCCTGTGCCCTCACTGTGTTTTTGTTAAATATGTTGTTTTTCTTGTTCTTGCCACAGGATGTGATAACTAGTGTTGTCTCTTTGGATTCATTTTTGCCACTATTGAAGCATAGAGTATTTCAATTATAGTTTTCTTTTCTTCACTCACTGTAGGCCTAATGGGCAGTATTGCTCCAGTTCTTTTTTGCTTTCTATTGTACATTTCATGTGAATGTCCACCCCATACCTGTCACAGCCCCAGTTAAGGGTGAACGGTATTCGTAAATAAATAAGTAATTTGGCATTGAGATGCTCTATTCCGCTTCTCATTTTAAGGGCGCCGCTTATCTTACGGGAGTTGTCCGTTCCATTTCCCAGGGCAAGTTCAAGCAGGCCAAAGAAGCCTACGAGCAGCTCCTCGAACTGAAGGACCTCACGAGGTCCGTCCGCGCTGAAACCTTGAGGCAGCTTGGTGAGTCCTCTTCATCCGGCCAAACACTCCGAACGAGGTTCTTGGTTTTCTTCCAGGGGCACCGCTTGCACGCATAACCCTTCTGGCATTGCTTCACGCTCCTCAACCAAATATTGTACGCCGGTAGAGAGCTCCAAATACGTTAACACCTCGGCCACTAATCGGGAGTGCGACTCGTGCCATCCATCGCATCCATGAGCCTGGCTCGCGATTCGGTTTCGGAGCTCGTTTCGTGCACTGTACGGCAGACGGCAGCCCTAGTAGCACACCTAGTTCCGCGAACGTCCTTAGGATGCTCCAACATTCTGGGGACGTCCCCTGAACGTTAGGACATTGTAAAGAGGGCATTAGGAAGGGCACGTTAGGACATTGTAGGAGGGCATCTCTCTGGATTTCACGGTATATTCTGCTTTAAAGGTCCGATGTGCACTGACGCACTTTCCACTTTTGCTTCGCTTCCTCTTTTCCGTATCCTCTCCAACCAAACGAAGCCACATGATCGTGCAAATTCCCTCAACGGCTTCAAAGTGCATGGGAAACTACACTAGCCTCGGCGTCATAGCACTAAGAGAAAACGTCGCCACCAAGTTAGGCCATTTTAATAATTTCCTCCTCTGCACCGCCGTCCTTGTTTGCTGGACCGTGAGGCATGTTCGAGCACGCACGGTAGCCCTCTTCCACGGAACACTAAGGTGTTGCACGTGCAACTGCAGCCCGGCGACTCGTCGATTTTATCCCGGGTGATAAGCGCCGGAAAGGTGTGCAGGGGCCTCTTGCGTGCGCAGGTCTGCTTGTTGTTTCAATCTTCCGCGTCTTCTGTGCATTTTCCGGGGAGTGCGAGGTTTGAGCAAGGTGTTTTTCGTGGTGGCAGGTTGGATGCACCACACCCTCGAGTCTTTGGGAGAGAAAACCCAGCGGCAGGCGTACGCCCTCCACTGCCTGCAGAAGTCCATCGAGGCGGATCCGTCAAGCGGCCAGTCGGCTCTACTTCCTCGGGCGCTGTTTCGCCAGCATCGGCAAGGTGCACGATGCTTTCATCTCATACCGCAACTCTGTGGACAAGGCAGAGGCCAACGCGGACACCTGGTGCTCCATAGGGTGAGTCACGCTCTGCCCGTCTGTCCACGTCTATCCAATGGGCCCTTTTCAAGAGTCGGTGCCACCTGGTGGCAGTCACGGATGCTCCGTGGGATGCATCCACTCAACCCGTAGTCTGTGTCTCTCCTGTGTGGCTCTTCACGAAGGTTTATGCCATCTAATGTCGATAACAAAAGATCAGCAGAACCCATCCTTTGGGAATGATTATCTACGTTAATGCGAATAGCATCAAACGGTGCGGAGTTATGCGCGTTCGTCAGGTGGCCGGCACACTCTAGATACGCCAGCCCACTCTTGAGGCGATTCTAAATTTGTTGACACTTTCACAGCCCTGCGCACGATCTCCGCAGCCCAGCACGTGCGTTTGTGTCACTTAGGAAGGCGAGCAAAGCACGCGCCATACGCACAAACACTCAAAATGGTACCGACCAGACTTTCTGGCGTCTCCAGCTAGTCTCAACCAACGGTACTCTAAACGGTTGTTTATATCTTTACCATAGGACGCGCTTTACAGCGCTGTCACAGCTACCGGTGCGCGCGCGTTCCATGCACGAGGGCTCATTCCGCTCTCGTGAGGGTGAGCACGGCCGCTACATCACCCTCTCCCGAGCGCGGGAGAGGGTGAGCTAGGGGCCGTGCTAAGCCTCACGAGAGCGGAATGGCCCTCGTGCATGGAACGCGCGCGATAATAAAGATATAAACAGGTGTTTAGAGTGCGTTGAATGACTGCCTTCATAGCTCTGTGGTTAGCGCGTCTGCCTGCTGATCAAAGGGTCAACGGTTCGAATCCCGCCGGCGCCGGTCTTTTTTATTTATTTATCGACCCGCGGCGTAAGAGGTTAGATAGCCAGATAGATAGATAGATAGATAGATAGATACATAGACGAAAAGTGCGTGAAGTATCAAGAATGCTATTCGCATTAAAACTCCATAGGGTGCATCCAAGCATCCTGTCGGTCAAGTACATGGAGGTAGGAAGCTTCTGGAGACGACATGACACCTATACTATTGCATTTTCTCATCCTCTTTGTGGTGGGGATTGTATGCATGGTGTATCTAGCGCATAGCCTATGCAGTAAACATGTCATGCATGTAGTGCAAACAGGACATTTGCACTTTCTCGTGGTATTTGCACGAATATAACGCGACCACGAATATAATGCGAAGGCGGGTTTTGATGACCTCAAAAGAAAAAAAAAATATTATTACTATTATAATGCGAGTTTCGCACACTCGGGAGCATAGCAGAAGTGAAAAGTCAATGGAAATAGAAGAAATACCAGTTTATGTTTTGACTGCACTCATCCTGACTAGCTCCGGTCCTTCCGTTTACATTGCACTTGGCTACTACTCAGATAAGCAGCAGCACGGCACCGCTTGTCTGGTAGTTCCTTTTTTCTTCAGCGTGAGCTCTCGGCAGCCCACAATCCCGGCAAGGCAGGAGGCATGAAGCACCAACACACAAAACACCGGAGCCACTACTGGAGCAGAAACCAAAAAATGCGCAGGCAGACAAAAGACTGCTGAACCACTGACACGATCACACTTCTTGTTCTGGTCCCCTCTGCATAAACAAACATCTCGTGTAGCACGATTACGTAAGCGGTCTTGGCTTGGCTTGTGTTGACTTGACTTCGGCCTGGCAACGGCTTGGCTTTCGGCTCGGCTCGAATTGGCCCAGTGCCCGCATTCCCGCATGGCGTGCGCCCTGGAGATTCCACGAGTGCCTGCTGTGGCGTGCAGTGCGTTGTTACAAACACAAAAGCGGTTAAAAAAATGTTTTTTATCTTTTCCATTGGCCCCTTCCCAGGTGGCCCAACTAGCCAATAGATTCCCTTCCACACCCCCACTTCTTTTCCCACCGGATCTCCTGCATTGAGCAGGAGGGATGGCTTTTCCCTCTGGCTTTCTCCAGACTTCGCGCGCCTCGTGGCTGAACTTCGATTCTCCGAATATAGCGTGAGGTAAGCGCTTTGGAGCACGCAATTCGGAAAAAAACTTCGCGTTATAGACCGTGTACCAAATATGGTACTTAGGGTGTAGCGATGAACGCCAAATTTTAATGCCCAAGTCAATGTCCCTAGACAAGTGTGGTCCAGTCACATTCTGATGACAGCCTTTCATTTAAAGGACAACTGCGGTCGAGCAAGAAACAAATATATTTGACTGGTATGTCTTTAGCGGCAGAAAGTATGATGACAGCCGAAATATTACGTCAGAGTGAAGCCGCATACTCCACTAAACCGATTTTAGAGATGCGACCAGCTGCTCTTTAGCAGGTGGCAAGTGGGTCAGCTTTTAGTCGAGCAACACTGGGCTATGCGTACTGCAGCACCACTGTGACATCACGTCACAGCCGTGCAGCTTACATGGTCACGTGACTCACAGTCACGTGACCATGTAAGTGGCACGGTTACGTGACACACCGACGATGACGTGACATGATCATGGGGTTGCTGTCACGGGACCACCGTCTCTGTACACCTTTTCAAGAAACACTCGGCCCCAGGGACAAGAGAGAACCTTTTTCAAGTCTACTCACTGGGTTTGAGGCTAGTCTCTGACCGGCGTCCCTGCTAACCCTAACTGAGTGGACTGTCGATTTTGATGGCGCAGCCTGCGTAGGCGCAATTTCAGACACTGCTGGCAGCCAAAATTTTTTCTTTTCCTGCAGTTTTTTTTTTATTTTACCTGTGTTCATTGTGTGGCAGCCCCTGAGGACATTGAGAAAGCATTTCTCTGATAACATTGAGAAAGCTTTGTACCACATTTGAAACAAAAAGCAAACTGCAAACTAGTTTTGTTAGGTACATGCTTGACAGAACTAAATGCGATTGGAACGTGTGTTTTATTTTTATTTTACAATGAATTTGTTAGTGCCGCCCGCTCAAAGCCCTGTCAATCAACAAAGTGCTTAGCTGTTGAAAATTATTTATGACAGAAGATAACCGAAAGGCACGCATATTTCACGCGCACAAATAATGTATTTACCGATGTACACGACAGGACTCTGGCATAAAATTGAGCAAGTGTTAACATTCTGACCAGGGTGCTCCAGCGACCGGGAAAACCTGGGAATTGTCAGGGAAATTTTAATTGTCCGGGAAAAATCGGGGAATTGTCAGGAAATTGTCAAAAAGCGAGAACCCTGTCAGGAAAAATGAGTCGGAAACGCATAGCCGACTTCCTGAGCAAAGGCTACGACGACTGGGGGGCAGGAAAATAGGCAATACTGCTTAGAGTGGACGCGCACTCTGCCTACCGCGATGTAGTGTGTACTTTCCCGGATGCACAAGAAGCAGCCGACAAATTCAGGCCAAGCCATGCATTGGATTGGGTTGGATTAAGGACGCACGAATGGAGATACGGGACCTAGAGTCAGGTGTTTTAATACACCTTTAGTCCTACACACCCCAAAATAAGATAGCAAATAAATACAAATACAAATACGCTGGGCTAAATCCGGTTAAAGCCACGCAGATTCGGTAAACAAATGGGAAAGCTGCAGACCGCTTGATTCAGTCTAATCCGATCCGAAAGTATCCGAAAGTGTGCGTCGCAGGTGGTGCGCATCTGGCTGACCATAGCGACCACATCGCGGCCATACATTCGGTTATTAGACGTGTGTTGTTGAGCGTCATGTTTCCCCGGAGAGTGGCGCCGTTGGCGATGTGCGGCTTGGCAAGAAAGTGCCTGCTTAATCCAGGACTGGATGAATCCAGAATACATCGAGAATATGCAAGTTGGATTAAGCCCGTCCAAAGTGATTCTCACTGGCGCTCAGTGCTCAATGTGCCGCAAAATGTTTTCTTTGAGCAACATGGGAGAGCACGTCAGTTTCCAGTCACGCATCGAGCAAAAAGCACCTTGCTGCTTGTGATGTCCGGTCAATCCGTTCCCAATCTGGACTTCTGTCATTTTCTACGGCAGCAACGAACGTTTCGACCGAATGTAGCGGAGAGCGCACGTGTGGGGTCCCTGAGGAGCCTGCAGCCACCACAAGTGTGAAGACGTTGATGATTGGCTTTCTACTGGAGAGTGCTGTAACAAAGGCCAAATAATTTGGTGCTTAAACTCGATAGCGGTTCACGGATCCCTTTGTTCTACAGCAGCATCGGCCTCAGTCGTCCCTCTCATGTTTCCCGCGTGGGAAGTCGCTGCAAAACTTCAGTTAGCGAAGGACAAGGTAGGATATATCGTCTGCCATGGTATTGTGCCCTACTTTCTGAATAAGCTGCTATCAAGCCTCGCCAGTGTGCATTTCGTAGTTGTTTCGTTTGACGAGTCTCTCAACAAGGTGACTCACGAAGCAACAGATGGATGTGCTTATCGAATATTGGGACGACACTACCAATGGCACTGTTGTAGCGCAGTACCTCACTTCATGCTTCCTGGGCCACACCTGTGCGGGCGCGGGGCCGCCTCTACAGTGGTCAGGGAATTTCACCTGAAATTGTCAGGGAAAACCTGGAAAAGTCAGGGAATTTCAAGATGATATTTTGCTAGACACCCTGCTAACAATGTATTGTGTACCCCACAGTGTGGCGTTATCCAAAAAGGGTTTATTTGAGAAAGATCTGAAATAATATAGCACTACAGTGTCGACGACTGTCACATCTTGACGATCGGACAGTATTCAAGAAGGCCTGCTATTGGGGCACGTTTTGGGGAGGGCTTCCTTTTTTCACAACACCAGCACCATAGCAAAGGAACGGACGCATCTGATCTATGCCTCAAACAAATATTTTTGGTGATGGCTGGGAAGGTTTTTACGTGGATTATCTCTGGGAGTATTCCTCCCTTCCTTAGTTTCTTGTGAATGTCGTGCAGAAACGCTTGAATGATGGGCACTTACCAACTCTATTTCTCACAGTGGAAGGTAGCACTAAAAGGGTATGCAGCATGCGTAAGAAAAATGAAGTGGAAACATTCGAGAGAGGCCAGAAAACTTGGAATGCAAAACCACAAAACATAAATGGAGAATCGCACTGCGCAAGCAGGTTTGAACAGTCCAAGAGAGTGGCAGAAACTTTCTAGCTGACAGGGGGCGCGAGAGTCGCACCAGCCGCATCATCATCAGCAACATGGCGGTGGCCTAGGAGCGTTTTAATGCGAATAGCATTCTTTGGATACTTCACGCACTTTTCGTCTATCTATGTATCTATCTATCTGGCTATCTAACCTCTTACGCCGCGGGTCGATAAATAAATAAAAAAGACCGGCGCCGGCTGGGATTCGAACCGTTGACCCTTTGATCAGCAGGCAGACGCGCTAACCACAGAGCTATGAAGGCAGTCATTCAACGCACTCTAAACGGTTGTTTATATCTTTACCATAGGACGCGCTTTACAGCGCTGTCACAGCTACCGGTGCGCGCGCGTTCCATGCACGAGGGCTCATTCCGCTCTCGTGAGGCTGAGCACAGCCGCTAGCTCACCCTCTCCCGCGCTCGGGGAGAGGGTGATGTAGCGGCCGTGCTCAGCCTCACGAGAGCGGAATGAGCCCTCGTGCATGGAACGCGCGCGCACCGGTAGCTGTGACAGCGCTGTAAAGCGCGTCTATGGTAAGATATAAACAACCGTTTAGAGTACCGTTGGTTGAGACTAGCTGAGACGCCAGAAAGTCTGGTCGGTACCATTTTGAGTGTTTGTGCGTATGGCGCGTGCTTTGCTCGCCTTCCTAAGTGACACAAACGCACGTGCTGGGCTGCGGAGATCGTGCGCAGGGCTGTGAAAGTGTCAACAAATTTAGAATCGCCTCAAGAGTGGGCTGGCGTATCTAGAGTGTGCCGGCCACCTGACGAACGCGCATAACTCCGCACCGTTTGATGCTATTCGCATTAACGTAGATAATCATTCCCAAAGGATGGGTTCTGCTGATTTTTTGTAAAGGCTTATGTCTGAAGGGAAGGTCTTGTGTATGTCATGCTACAGTCGAATCTCGTTAATTCGAACACGAGGGGGACCGAAAATTCGTTTGAATAAAGCAAAGTTTGAATTACAGGGAGTTTCCTCCCATATAGATGCACAGGATGGGACCTGCATGTTAGTTTGATTTACCCGCAAGTTTGAATTAAGAAAGTTTGAATTAACGATATTCAACTGTACAACTGCCCTCCAAGTCCACATTCTGCGTAATTGCGACTTAACGCGTAGGATCGAGGTGATACGTTTTTCAAAGTTGCCCGAGGAGTCTCTGGGTTCGAAGGGGGTCGTCACGGTCTTCGTGAGTCCTTCCGGGCACTTTTGTGTTCTGAATTGCGGCCTGTGCCCATGGCAGGGTGCTGTACCAGCAGCAGAGCCAGCCCATGGACGCCCTGCAGGCGTACATCTGCGCAGTGCAGCTGGACAAGGCCCACAGCCCGGCCTGGACCAACCTGGGGGTGCTCCTACGAGAACTGCAGCCAGCCCCAGGATGCCCTCAAGTGCTACCTCAACGCCATGCAGGGAAAAGGTGCCTCTAACACACACACGCACAAACCGCTGCACTGACTCGTTGAGCGCACTGCACGAGCGAGCCTACTATGCATGCACGCTCACGAAAAGAATGCATTCTTCGAGACAGTGGGCTGTCGCTGTAGCGTCGGCTTTGCTCGCACTTACGGCGAAACGGAGTGTAGAAAGATGGGGAAGTGTTGTCAGATGTTTGGCTCTGTCGTTTGGCAGAAATGGATATAAAGTTTGGAAGTTTTCGACCGTTGACAAAGGCCGTTTGGGGATATTCCTCTTAAAGGCTGACGGGCAGCCAGGCAGGAGGAAACTCCCCCCAATTTTTCGTTTCCATTCGAGAAAGAGGAGACCCTCTTCCTCTCTGCGGGTAGTAGCTCAGAGACCCGCTCCTGTGGGGGAAGGAGAGAGAAGAGAGAGAGAGGGAATGGGGAAAAGGTAACGGTAACCAGTTTTCTGCCCGGCAGAAGACCGGTTCCCATTTCTGGGAACCGGACTGTAGGTTGGCCCACTCCTGTGGGGAGGAGGAGAGAATAAAAAGAGGGAAAGGAGAAAAGGTAATGGTAACCGGTTTTCTGCCCAACAGAGGACCGGCTCCATTTCTGGGAACCGGACTGCAGGTTGGCCTCTAAGAAGTGAGGCGTAACCCGCATGGAGCGGATTTTGCTCACAAAACTTTGAATCTCCAATGAAGAATCTCTTCAGTTTGTCCGCATTCATCCCCGTGCTAGCGACTAGAACCATTTGGCTGAGTTTAAGTAGCGTTTAGTTTAAGTTTAAGTAGAGGCGGCGCCGACGTGGATGCAGGTGTACCCACACGCAGTGACGAACAGCCGCCACCGCCAGCATTCTCTCAACGTCGCCGGGCTACATAAACTGCAACATGTGTAGATGGTACAAATGCAGGTATATTAAAACAATTCTTAAGCTGATAAAAATGGTTTCAAATAGACTCGCATGCCATAGCAGACTAGTGTTTTATTTTTAGATTGGAAACCAATCCGTCTCTGAAATGCACCAATGGCACTAATACCTCCGTGTACGAAAAGGTACACGGAGTCTGCCAGCGCACTCCGTGCGCGCAGCATATAGTGGATGCGTCCAAATCAGGTGACTTTGCACAGCTCTCTTTGGTGAGAGCAGATTCATACTTCCCTCGTCAGTGCAGCTTGCAATAGCGAGCGTGCGTGCGTCCAAAATAATTTTGCGCCGACGTCGCCGCGTGCTGATCTCACGCAAGAACGCTTCATACAGGTCATACTTTAGAATAAAATTGAGACTTTCTGGGTGCTTTCTACTGGTAATTGAGACGTTTGTTGTAAGGGGTCTGCACCGCAATAAGCTTTTGTCAGATTGCGGGCCAGTTGTTGCAGAGTTTGATTTCTTCGACCAGAGATCTGGAGTTTGCACTCTGTCCCATAGCTGCATAGGCACTACTTCAAACTATCTCGAGTGTTTCTAGCATTGCTTTACTGAACTGGTAAGCTTCTTTGATTGTTCCAATTATTTCTGAGGGACATCGTTGAGTGTTGTACAGTGCCATATGATTGATGGATATTTCAATTATTATTTTGAAACATCAGGCTCATGAAGCGTCTTCTCCACGTGCATTGCTCGCTACGTCGTCTGTGGGAGTGCTTACCTTTCGTGTCCTGTCCCGCGCTTAAAATGTTGCGCCAGTCGCAAACAGTTACAGTTGCGAGATTATTTCTTGAGTGTTTATTTACTTCTTGTTACCTCCAATATTTGAAAGGTCTTTTATGCTTCCTTCACACTCGCACTCAAATCGCAACTGCAAAGCGGATTCACTCGTTTTCATCATCAAATGCATGTAAATTCCTATTGAATCCTTAAATGAATGCATTCGCAATTGCCTCGTGAATGTGGTTCAACCGCCATTGTGAATGAGGCATTAGTGTGCTTTTAAGAACTGTGTGTTTCATGCCTGACCTGCTTCACTGTGTCTGGCTTGCAGGCTCAGTGAGCAGTAACCTCAACACGCGGGTCAAGTTTCTGCAGGGGCAGCTGAGCGCTGCCCCTGCAGCCAACGTTCAGAAGTAAGTCCATGTCTCTGCTCCCTCTTTCTTGTCGACCAGCTTCCAAACTCACACCGTTCCCTCCACCACCTTGTTTGTATGATGCTGGCAAAGCTATAGTGTAGCTTCCTTCAAAAGCATGCCACCCCTTCCCCTCTTAGCACATAAACAGTGTTAAGGTAGGCAGGAGAGGGAGAATGGATACCCCTTTTCTTTCCTTTCACTTTTCTTTCTGCTTTGTTGGCATAGCAAGGCCTGTCTTGTTGCACATTGCAGATGACTATGTACGAGTTGTGGCCGTAAGAACTAACACATTTTGCAAGTCCTGTTTTGTTGCACATTGCAGATGGGTATATACAGGGTGGGGCTGTAAGGACTAACACATTTTACACGCCTTGCAAAATTTGGATTCCAAACATACATACCTGATATTGGGCATGCAAACATAGTTTTGCCAGAAGTTATATTTGTATTGTTATTAGAGGTCAAGTCTGATGTAGTGAAATTTTAAAAATAAAGCACAATCGGAGGCTGTGTATTTCTTACCAGCTTGTTTGTCGTCTGCACCCTGGTTTATGAGCTTGCTCCCGGGTGGCTTGCTGAGCGCAAAAACGCTAAAAATCAATGTCGGAGGCTGGTGATGAGCATGACAATAGCAATAATTAATACTTTTAACAAAATATAGGAACAATGACCACCTGGAAGCAAGCTCACAAGCCAGTGTGCAGACGACGTACATCCAGTACGGGGCATAGAAAATGCGCGACCGCCGTTTTTCCTTTATTTTTAATCTTTTACCACCTCTGACATCAGCTTCGTACAAAATACACATAAAACTTCCTCCGAAACTATGTTTGTGTGCCCAGTTTCAGGTGTGTTCGTTTGGAATCAGAATTTCGCAATGCATTCCAAATGCATTGATCTTTATGGCCGCATGCTGTAGATACATTAGGCAGCTCGGAACGAACATAACTACCTGCCACATCCTGCTTATCTTTGTTGACTTCCATGGTCGCACGACAGATTATTGCCTCTCGGGGCACTGCAGCATTTTTGTACATCGCCGGTTTTAGTGGCAGAGCACCTTCCCGAGACACAGGAAGAGAGGCAATGGCGTCTCTTATCCAAACGCCGAAGCCTTTAATAGGACACAATTTGATTAATTAAATATTGAAGCAGACTAGTTAGCTCAAATGAATCGAACGGGGCTGCCGTGCACGAGGCGTTGTCAAGCTCCTTCATCCGTTCCTTCAGAATATATTGTTTTGCCTGCTTTGCTAGCAGGGTGCAGGCATCTTCGAAAATCCTTAGAGCACGGGTTCATAAAATGGGCTCCCCAGAGTACCCCCTTGGTTTCCCTCGGACTCCCAAACTTCCTCGGTCGTCCCTGCCCCTAAATGAAATGTTCTTCCAGTTTAAGCGCTACTTCAGAAGATCCGAGCCATCCAGTGACGCAAAACAATGTGCCAGACACTCACCAGAATGTGCATTGTAGTCTACAAGCCCAGGCGAAAATCAGTCCACTTCGAGCTGGATTATGGAACTGGAAATGAGGCAGTCCAGCTGGATTCCAACTGAACCCAGCTGGACCCAGCTGGAATCCAGCTGGACTGCCTCATTTCCAGTTCCATAATCCAGCTGGAAGTGGACTGATTGTCGCCTGGGAGGTCTGTAGGCTTCTGCACAGCATTATTGCATTATCGCCGAGGTCAAGAGGTGTTCCCCAGCTGCGAATCAAGATAGCGTTCCCCAAGACAGAATATTTTGAGAGCCCCGTTGAGGATTTTACGTAACGGCGAATAGTTATCGGATCCATTGAGATTGCCTTTCAGGAACCCGAGCATGCTTTGAAGTCTCGTGCCACCCCGAAGAAGTGCGAACACGTCTGACGCCGCCTCCGCTCGGTTGTGCCGCGCAGACCGCGGCAGCTGCCGTGCATCGAGGATGCCTGGAACATCCCCATCTCCCAGGAGATGGCCTCCAGGCAGAACAGCCAGCAGAACAGGTCTGCCGTGGGCACCGTGGCCGGGAACGTGGCCTCCTCGCAGCGGCCCAATGCCGGAGGCTACGGCGCCACCGGTCCACAGCAGCAGCAGGGCTACGGATACCCCGCGGTAAGTGGCGGCTCGTTGTTGTGCATCAACACCGTATTTTACGGTCTGTCGTAAGAACGGCCATTTTCACAAAAACGTTGGTGGATAAGTCGCGTTTATATGTATGTACTGCCGGCGCGGCAAAACAGCATTGATTAACCCGCGCACGTGTATTGTGATTGCGATATATCCATAGGGCGAGCCAGTTACAATATTCTTGCCAACAAATTAAACGAGAAATACAGTCCCCACGGCGAATTTGCGCAGGTAAGGCTCATGCGTGTAGGAAAAAATGCATATAGGACGGATCGACGGAAAATATGGTACTTACTGTGTTTGCATGATTCTACGCGCACTTTTTCACCAAAATTGGTGCCCAAAACTGCATGCACATTACAGTTGAAACCAAAAGCGGAAACTCAAGAAAAGCGCAATGCTCGGTATAAGGTGGCTAGCCCCATTGCCATCGTGACCGTTTGTTTACGTTTGCCATTTTGTTATTTGTATCATGCACATTTTCTCGCATCTACGGACTCGTGTCTGTCGTTTCAAGATGGGGGAAAAAAAAAAAATCCACTAGGAGGCTTTGTTTGAACAAAAGGCCATCACGCTGGCGGAAAAAGATAACAACGGAGCAACACTGCGTGGCCTTGCAATCCCAGCCACCCGACGAGCTCGCAAAGTCTTTTGAAAGATGACCCTGCCAGAGGCAACAGCCGCGCACTCATACATACGCAAGAAGTGCAGCACTTAAAACGCTTCAGACGAAAGCAAGTATTAATTACCTCTGTGGACAGCAAAAAACCATCGTCGGACTCTGAGAACAGCGACTAGTGCACGGCTTTTATTTTTATGTTGACGTGCGTTTCATAAAATCTGTTCTATGAGGTATATAATAGATCCTCATTATTTTACCTGGGCGGTAGAATCGGCAGCAATCTACTTCTTGATTATCTGGAAGCTAAATCTGCCTGCGCATTAGAATCGGGGGCACGTTAGAATTGTGCAAACATGGTAGTAGTTTGTGAAATGAGTCGGGTAGGACGATCGGGGCCAGTGTGACTCGTGATCTCGATCTTGAGACGAAGACATCGATGCAAGATCATTGCAGAATTGTGTGACTGGAATCTGTACACCCCTTTTGAACTGTTCAATTAAACGGTGCATTTATCTTTACATACTCAATTTTAAAGGGAAACTCCGGCCAAAACTCAAAAGGAAATAAATTACTGGTATCGCTGTAGTGACACAAAATACGACCCCAGCCAAAATATTACGTCCGTGGGACGCCGCATTCTCAACTAATGTCGATAAGAAAAATGCGACCCGCCGCGAGCCGCTGCTCCTTAGCGGGCGGCCAGACGGTTGCCGATCGCTAAAGCAACATTGGGCCGTGACGTCAGTATCATTCTCTTTTTTTCTCCAGTCCGGGCGTTGCGCGGAGTGCGCTTCTTTGAGCCGCTACCACCGCTACTTCGGCTTGTGATTGGTGTGTTTAGCCGTTGCTTTTATCTGTAGCCTGTGTAGCTTCGGTATAGCCTATTACTTATTTGCTTGTGAGGACTCCAAGACTCGTTTTAGCAAGCAACTCGGTGCGCCTAAGACTGCCCAGCTGTTCCTCAAAAGATGCCGAGTGCAACTTTTAGCGCTGTGGGTTGCTCAAACAACCCGCTGCGCAACACGGAGGTGCTTGTTCACAAGTTTCCAACGGACCGGAAATGGAAGAAGGTGTGGGTGAACGCTGTTCGACGGGTGGACTTTGGACTTCGGCTTTTACGCGCCCGAGGAAAAAAGACCGAAAAACAGACGTGTATAGCCCAGCCCACGTCTGTTCGGGCGCTTCGGCTTTACGCGCCCGAGGAAAAAAGACCGAAAAACAGACGTGTATAGCCCAGCCCACGTCTGTTCGGGCGCCGCGGCCCACGCCGGAGAGCCTCAAAGCTTTGTGTCTGGGACTGACCCGCAGCGCGAGAGCGCGAGGGGGCCCCAGTACTGTACGTCACTGGCAGCGCGGCGTGGAGCAACGCCGCTCCATCCACGGAGTTCCGATGACAATTTAGGCCTAGCGACGAGTGCGGAAGACCGCACACACTGCGACAGCCGCCGAGTACGGCACCGAACGAGTTCACTCGTTTTCCAGTCGCTAGCTTTTGGATATACAAGCGACAAGTACGGCATAGCGCACGCACGGCCGCGGCCGCCGAGTATGGCACCGTACGAGTTCACGGGTTTTCCAGTCGCTAGCTTTTGGGTATACGCACCAACTCTTGCTACATATGCTGGATAACTACCACGTATACAGAATTAAAACAAAATCAGCTTACCTCCTATCTTTGGACGGCTAGCGCAACAGAGGTAGGTGCCGCTCGGCCTGCGAACTCGTTCAACGAGAACGATCCTGACGTGACGTTCATATAGCGGCTGATTTCCAGTGTTGCCGGGACCTCAAGCGGCTAGTTTCGGTTTTGTTGGCCGCGCACCAAACAAAACTTTGAGGCGTCGATATCTTTAAAACTACGCACAATAATGAGAAAAAAATTACACCTTGCAATTCAGGGACGCTGACTCCACTAAAAATAGTCATAATCCCAAAATCGAAACTATGGACCGGAGTTGCCCTTTAAAGAATGGGGAGGATTACCTCGACTCTTTTGCTTGCGGAGCTGTCTTTAGACTCTCAAGAAAACCTGCAAAAGTATATTCTTTTATATTGGCGGTGCTTTGAGCATTGTCAATGTAAAATCCTCTCCACCCTCGCCTCACCCCCATGCAACGACATCAGCTGCAATGTCGTTGCACCAAATCGCAAAAGCGTTACATTTTCATCGCATGACGTGTGCTCTGCATGGGAAAAGTGCTTCCGATTTCTCTCTCATGTGACTTCCACTTTTCTGGTCCTTAAAAAACTGTCCGTATGCCGTTGATTTCTTTTAGGTTGCCCCACAATGCCAGAGGTAGCATTAGAGGGGGAGAGGATGGGTGCAATAGCATAAAATAGAATCACCTAATGTTTGCATAAGACAAACTAGCAAGCAATATACGTTGTGCAAGAGGCAAAAATTCATTGCACAGTAAAGAGAAGAAAGATTTATGGCAAATTGCTAGGCAATTGTATTGCATACGTGAAATGTTCTTGCATCACAGACGTTTAGCGATACTCCAAGCTTCCAGACGCCCGACGCTTACGTTCACGGTGCTCTTCATCAAATAATTTAATGCAGGCCATGTGTACACTGATAGTTGTTCCTGGGATAAAGCGATACTACCGCTAATCTGGCTGATAAACCTGGCGATGTTCCGGAGCCATTTATACTTTCGAGCTCCTCTCCCTCAGTGCGCACAGGTGGTCTCGCTCCTCCTTGCCTACCTCACTCCTCCTCGTCTACCCCTCTGGTCTCATGACCTCCCCGTTAACCAATCCACGTCGAGCACCTCACTCTTCTTCTTCCACTCAACAACCAATCGGTGTCTCGCCTCGCAGCCACGCTTTTATCTGGGGCTCTCAAAAGGCCGACCATCTAGCCAAAGAATGTTTCACATTAAAAGCACTTAGTCTTCCTTCTCATTCCTGACTCGCACGAGAGACACTCTTAGTCAGCCAATCAACCAATCAGTGAAACAATCTATCAATTACTCACGCGTGCACACAATGTTGCCAGCAGGGTCCCGCCTCCTCCGGCTACCAGCCGGGCCCGGATTCGTCGGACCAGGACGGCAACAGCGCCAAGAAGCTGAAGGTGGCCTCGGGGTCTTCGAGGGCAATGACCCCGGTTGGGGGGGCCCCACAGTGGCAGGGGGGACCCAGGCAGTGGGGGCTCCCCGCGGGGGCGTGCAGCCGGCGCAGCAGCCCCCACCCTTCTACCTAAACCAGCAGCAGCTCCAAGTGCTGGGCTACCTGCAGCAAAATCAGGCAACCCTGAACCCCCAGCAGCGCATGGTGCTTCAGCAGCTTCAGCAGCAGCACAGGCTCATGCAGCAGCACAAGCAGCAGCTGCTGTTGCAGGTCGGGAATCTCGGGTTCTTGTTTACCGAAAACGTAGAGGCTGGTTCGGACCGCAGATGCAGATAGCTTAAGAAACGCGGGACGCGGCGAATCCCAGGCGTCTTGTCGTTGCTCGGCAGCCAACGAGAAGGCGGCATTGGCCGACAACAATGCCAAAGAACGAATTGCAAAGCAAGGAACGCTAACGTAATAAGCCACAACCCCGCATTTCTTAAGTTGTCGGTGACCATAGAGCCATTAAATAAGCTGCACTCGAGATTAATGACGCTTCGGCCATCTCGGTGCTTCAAATCATCGTCAGCAGTTATCCGACGCTTTATACGAAGTTGCAAAAACTCCTTTTCACTTCCGTAAACGTCCGCAACGGAGAATAATGCAGTAGCCCCTGAATGAAGAAAACTGAGTGCATGCGAGACAACTTTGAGGCTCTAAAACGTAGACTAATCGACCCTACCCATTTTGTACACACGTGAAATAGTCGGCATGAATTTAAAAAAATTATGTATTTCATTGCTTGTTTGAGGGCTCTGGGACCCTAAGAAGGTCTTTGGGGAGCCCAAGGGGTCTGCGAATCACCATTTGAGAACCACCGGCGTTAAAAGTTTCCTTGGCGAAAGGCTAGTAATTCACTTCCCTCGTCGCATCTCCCAAAGCAGGAGCAGGACTTAAACTAGAGAATCGCTTAAATAGTAACAACTTTTTACCAGACCTAAAGCTGACATTTGGCCAAGTATTTCGTGCCTTGCGCGGCAAGCATTTTCTTTTCCCGTATTAGGTATGGCCTTGTTAAGCATAAAGCATAAAATCGTAATGAAAGGGCATTCTCAACACTAAAAGGGTAACACGACTTTGGTTTGGGCTAGTTGGTTCTTACTTGACATGATTAAAATAGCGCAACTTGACAAGGACAACAAAGAAGGCACACGTACAACAGGACTGGCGCTCACTTCCAACTAAGTTTATTTCATCATCCAGCCAAGCAATATATACCATCCCCAGCCAACATAAAAACACAAAAAACACAAAAAAGTTATACATCAAGATTATATGCATGCCACGCGCCTTTCTTTAGATAAAACCATTAAGAAAAATAATTCTTTGTCAATGAGACTCACCGACGGCATGCTGACGCACTTGTCTCCCGCTTTTTGATAAAAAACGCCTCGATAATTTCTCTCTCTGTCTTGTCCTTTGCTTTCTTTAGGAACTTCGTCAAATTCAAAAGCGGTTTGCACCCACATCGTTTAGCGTGCTCAGCAAGATGTCCACCCAAATTGCTTTTTTTTTTGTTTCAATGAGAGAGCACGCGAACATAATCTGTCGGTAAAAAGCAATTTGGGTGGACATCTTGCTGAGCACGCTAAACGATGTGGGTGCAAACCGCTTTTGAATTTGACGAAGTTCCTAAAGAAAGCAAAGGACAAGACAGAGAGAGAAATTATCGAGGCGTTTTTTATCAAAAAAGCGGGAGACAAGTGCGTCAGCATGCCGTCGGTGAGTCTCATTGACAAAGAATTATTTTTTCTTAATGGTTTTATCTAAAGAAAGGCGCGTGGCATGCATATAATCTTGATGTATAACTTTTTTGTGTTTTTTGTGTTTTTATGTTGGCTGGGGATGGTATATATTGCTTGGCTGGATGATGAAATAAACTTAGTTGGAAGTAAGCGCCAGTCCTGTTGTACGTGTGCCTTCTTTGTTGTCCTTGTCAAGTTGCGCTATTTTAATCATGTCAACTAAAAGGGTACTATAGATAAAAAGGCACTTCAAAACGCATCGTGTTGAAGTATATATAATATATATATATGTTTTTTGTTTTTTTTTCTCTTTAGCGTCAGCAACAGCAGCAAGGAATAGTGACTGCGGGACAGCCTACGGCGGCCCTTGCCGGTCAGCCCGGGGCGGCGAGCTTTGGCCAGCGTCCTTATCAGCAGCAGCAACTTCAGCCGCCTTACGGCGTCGCGCAGCCTCCCATACCTGCACAGCAGCAGCAGCAGCAGCGGATGACCAATGGCTACGCGCCGCCGGCTGCCTTCCGGATGATGCAGGTCAGCACCCTTTGCACGGTCCATTTCTCGACTGTACACTGTGCGACACTGCTTACGACTGAGTGCCTCGAAACCTTCTGGGATCTCTCGCGACGAGCTAACGCTGTGGCGTCACCTATTGGTTGGCCGTGGAAAGCTTTTAAAAGCCCTCGATTCTAAGAGAAAAGCGGCGAAACCTGGCAACAGCTTGTTGGTGTGAGCAGTGTCGCATCGTGCACCCATGCACTTCCCACATAGGAGCAGTTTTTGTGGGGGGAAGAGATACTTGCCCTTCGTCTGCCAGCGTGCCTTTTCCGTGTTTGTCACGTGCTTTGCCCTGTCCGCGTCGACGCCTCTTCTCTTTGTCTCACGACATTCGAAGTGGGTTGTCGCATCTGTTTGGGTACGCCATAGGCCATTTTTTTGTCGAAACGACCCGCGTTCCTTTTTTTTGTCTCATTCCTTTGAGCGCCGTCTTTCATCGTGTTCAACCTCGGGAAAATCGTATACAATGAAGCTGAAAACTAAGTACCATTTTCCTGTCTTTTTTTTTTTTTTAAAAGAAGCAACGCTTTAGATTTTGACGCATGTTCTTTGAGGGTACGTTCATCTCTCGAAAATCCGAAACGGCTTCACTTTCTTTTGCACCGAACATCGTCGTTTTGTAAGATGGAAAAGGGCCGAATCGGAGAATTCCTCGGCATCTCGGTCACTTCAGTGTGCAGATCGGCACTGAGCTAGGGTGAACTTTAAGTGCTTCCTACTTCCCAGAAGACAGAAAAATGCATAATTTGGGGGCTACGGCTCATTGTGTCATAGTATTGGCGCAATGTGGTAAGTATGGCTCTGTGTTTTCGGTATATATTGGTAAGCCCCGAAAGGCATAACTCCCGAGCCAGTTTTATTATACTCGGTGAAACCCCAAACCCCAAATTGGAGCTGTCCTCAATTAAAAAAAGAAACCGAGCTTCACGGAAATAAATCTTTGAGTACAGCTTCATTTTTTGTCGGCCCAGAACACGGCCCAGACTGAACTTTCCGCGAGTCTGCTCTTTTCTTGGGGAACCACACCCCTTATTTCGTTTCCTTCCGTCATTGATGTGCGCGTTGATGCACATTGATATGCGAATGTTTTTGGAGGTTGGGAGAAGCCCCTGTCCCGTTTCTTAACACACCAGAAGCCCCAAAAAATTCTGATATTTCTTTTATGTCTAACACGGAAAATTTACCTACATTGAAAATTACTAGGGTGTGCGAATACTCGAATATTTGAAGCGAATAGCAAGTTTCCGAATAATTAGTGAAACCTGTTAGAACGAACCCACGTACAGCGAATTATGGTCGATATCGAACTCACGGAAAATTTGGTAAAAATGCATGTAAAAAGTACTTTTTATAACGAACAACGTATTATCTATATCAACCTTTTTCCCCCCGGGAGGCTTCCAAAAACGCGCAAACAATCGTCTTCTAGCCTGTCCCTTACCCCCAAAAACAATTAGGAAAGAAAGAAAATTTCAAAAGCTCAAGTTGCGAACAGTATTGAGTAGTCTTGTGCGAATAGTGGATTTTGAGTTCGAAGCGAATTCGAAGCGAATAGTGGTTTCGGCCGAATATTTTCGAATCGAATATCGAATAATTTTTCCACACCTTTCACTACCATTGCGTAATGCTTAGATGAAAACCCAGCTGAACTTGTGAAGGTTGTTCCACTTGTTCATTTACAAGCTAAGTTTAATCTATCTGTATTTATGAATTGTGAACTAAGAAGGTCTGATGTCTTGGGATGGCAAATAAACGACGTATTTGACATAAAATGAATTCTATAGAGATGGCAAACTATACACAATTGAGTGAATTTACAAATCTGGCTATATAAAATATTCTTTCTTTAATCTCGAGAGAAAAGAGAATAAATCGTGCATGATGAATGCAGGCTGCAAGGGCATCTTTGCCTAACATAGTATACTCTTGCATAACAGTAAGTTTAATTTTGAAACTTCTACTACAACGTAGATATACACATTCACAAAGTTTCCATTTATTTTCAAATGCAGACGGCGCGCGTGCACCATCCCGCTTTTAATATATGCTTTTTCTTCCAAGCACGCAATGACGATATTCATACTTTTCCAAGTGTTTATCGCGGCAGGTTTCCCCGTTGAGTGTGCTTCCTACCGAGCACCGATGTTATGCAGAGAAGACACAGTCGCGGAGCACGCTTTCGCGGGTATTGCTTCTCCGCAGTGCACCGGTGCTCGGTGAGAAGCGCACTCAACGGGGCTAACCTGCCGCAATCAACAATTCGAAAAACGCGAATAATGCAGTTCTTCTCGAAGCGAATATCGAATAGTGTATTATTCGAAACTTCTATTCGAAATTTCGAATATTCGCACAACCCTAGTATTGAGCGAAGAGAAGCGATTCAGAAGGGGAGATAAGCTAAAAAAACAAACTCTGCACGCATGCAAAAAGAAGCTTTCCAGCGCGTGATTACAAGGTATAAGCGAAGAAATGAGAAAGAAAGAGAAGCTCTCGCCTTACGACGAACCTATCATGGAAGTTCGTTGTAAATGGTTTTTGCTATATCGAATTACTTGCTATATCGAACTGATCGTAGCGTTTCCTGCTGTTCGTTAAAAACGGGTTGGACTGTATTCTGTCTCTCGAATATTCAATATATTCGGCCAAAGACGCGCGGTCAGCGCGGATCTGACAAAAGAGCCGTTTTTTCTCCCGATATTAGCGCCGTGATGTTAGACAGACCATGCGAGAAACACCTCTTCGTCCTAGCATTCCACAAAAATCTAAGTAAAGGTTAGAAAAAAGAAAAGTAACGAACGCCACAAACTTTATAGCACGCAGATTTACTCATGATTGTGACGCAATCTAACCTTGAATCACAACTGACACATGTCGTTTGCGTCGCTTCCAGAGAGCAATTGTTGGGAGGCCGGAATTCAGCACCATGCCTAATTCTTTTCACGAGTGAAGCCCCTCGTTTCAAACTGAGGCACCGATGTAGAACACACTTGCCACGCTCACAGAAATCGGCGACTGCAAGATCACAAAAAGAAAACCACATTAACCACACCAACGAAACCAGCCGAGTTGTCGTCGTCTTTCTTTTGGAACCGCAAGTTGCAAATTCTGAGTTGGAACGAAATGGAACGGAAAAATAGTGTGCCTAGATGTGAGAGGGCTTCCAACCGTTCGATGGCCGCGTTTGAGTTACGAACTGCGAGAAGGTGACGAAAAGACGAAAGCGTCGATCGGGCAGGCGTCGTCGCTCTTCGGTTTGCTCGCCTTCTTTCCACGCGAGAACACAACACATACACACTTGCAACCAACCTGCGCAGGAGCCGTCTCCATGGTTTCAGTTTCGCTTGCTCCCTCTTTAAAGTCTAGGCCCTCTATAACAGGATAGATGGACAGAGGAATGGATGCCTAGCGGAAGTTGGACGGTGAGTTGCGCCACCTAACCACATGTTTTTTTTTCTTACTTCAGATTATATTGTTTAAGCCTGTTTACTCAGACTTAACAGCTATCTGTTTATTTGTATAAAATAAAAACCTGAGTACCCTTTTCTCTCCTTAAAATTTAGACCAAATATCGCAAACTGCCCCTTTTCTGAGATATATAAATACAGTTGAATCTTGTTAATTCATACTCAAGCGGGGCCAAAAATTTGTTTGAATAAAGCAAAGTTTGAATTACTGGGAGTTTCCTCCCATAGAGACGCATAGGATAGGACCTGTATGTTAGTTTGAATTATCCGCAACTTTGAATTAACGAGATTTGACTGTATAAAAAAAAGGACATGTCGCAATGTTAAGTCGTGCTTTAAACGAGAAAAAAAGGCAGGTGTGGCTGTAACTTTGGGTTTTTTGTGACTCTTAGAGTACATAGATTATGTTTGCGCCCTAAAATTGCATCCTTAGTGCCCAACGTCCATCAGCAGCTGCTTTTCTTTTGTTTGTTTTTTCACCAGAACTTCTATACATTCAAGCTTTTGTTCCATAAGAGGTGCGTATTCTGCACCAGGCGCATATTCTGCACATATAATATTCTCATTCACAGCACATTTTGAAAAATTCCTACAAATAAAATCACTATCGATATTTGGCTTTTTTTTCTTAATTCGATTCGGTATTTGATTTGATAACTACTATTCGGTATTCGCACACCCCTAGAAATTACCGAATCTCGGTGAAAAAATGAACCCTCGAGAAACTCCCCCATATTCGCAGAAAAATAAACCCCGAAAACAGGGAAGCCTAGTTACGAGTCACCATAGCTGTCAAAGCGTGCCACTTTTGGAGCGAGCCTTTTAAGGGTGAATGCTGAACGCTGCACAAATACAAATGCTCCGTAAGCAACGGGGTTTCAGTCCAGAGACCAGTCAAGGGATGGCACTAGTGGATGTGACGATAACTGGAGAGCCCGTATTACGAAGGTTTACAACTGCTTTACAGGGGTCACGTGGTTTACGGGCTGAGTTTCCAAAACGAGCTGCGAGGAGTCGACAAAAGCGGTGATGGTCTGCAAACGTCACCGCCTTTCTGCCCGCTTTCCTTCCCGCCACTTGAAAACGCGACACATACGCACTTTCGACCAATCGCCGCAGGAGGCGTCCGCCATCAAATTGTAAATGCTCTCCGTGGTTCGAGATGGACCCTATCTTCAATCTAGGCTTTCCAACGATAACCTGGAGACTTCTGAGCTTTTGAGTTCGGGCAAGGTATATAGTATTTTAAATGTTTTTACGTCCTCTGACGCAGAATGTGGCAGGCCATTGGCAACTCCGGACGCTCCACCCGAACAGACGTGCTTCTTATGCATCAGGTTTTCATCGCGGAAGCTAGCGCCATTTGGTGTCTCGGCATGTCTCTCATAGTTCCGGTGTCCGGTATTTCCCCTCCCCTTTCCTACTCGCCGATAAAGTGAGAATGGCAGGGCGCGTCTTTTGAACGGCCGGCCTCCAACACGACGCGCCTTCCGCCGAGGTCTGGCGGCGAGGAGCACAGGAAGCCGGAGGTGGGACGACCGGAGCTTCTCTCTGCCGTCCTCGCCTGTCGGCGAGTAAAGTAAAGCGTTTGCTGAGGCGTCATTGAGGAGGAGAAGAGCGGAGAGGGGGAGCGACGGAGTGAGAGGAACGGGGCGTTCCCCTTTGCAGGGCCAGCAGCTGCAGCAGGCGGGGGCTGCGACCCGGGGCGCCCGTGCCCCCGGGTCCAGACCGCCCGGTTCGCAGCAGACGCCAGGGGCGGCGCGCTGCCCCCGGGGCAGGGAGGAGCCCCGCAGAGGCCCGCTTTGCGCAGACCCTCGCCGGTGGCCCCGTAGCGCCCACACTGGTGAGGCCCCCCTCCCCGCCCGTCCTCTTCTCTTGTCCCGAGGAAGAGAGCGAGAAAGAGACGCCGCGCATAAAGCCGCGGTCACGCTGCTCCTACGTCGTGCAAAAGACGCCGTGTTCGCTGGTGACGCGATCGATGACAGCATTATCTGCGGGCACGTCTCGAGTATGTCAGAAGGTTGCTTTGTATGCATGCCTGCTTCGAACGTGTCCTTGGGCGGTTTTCGTATGAGCAACATGATGGGGTCGCCGTACGAGGAAGAAACATTTGTTGGACCGCAGACTGTCTTTTGTACGACATGTTAGCGGTGTGACCGCGGCTTGAAGGGGCGCCGAAGTGGTTTCCAAGTCTGTCCTTTTGTGGCACGAGGTCCATCTACGCTTCCTAGGTGCCGGTTCACAGATTTGTGTTTGAGTGTGCTCGATGTGCGCCGTGCTCGCTAGTGACCGTCTATGACGAAAGGCACGCTGGTGCACTGGCGATATCTATTGGGTGGCCCTGGAAAGCTTCCATCCACTCTCTGTATAACTATAGGCCGAATATTTTGCGTGCCAAGAGAAAGAAAACCTGGTGATTGGTCTTTGGCACTACTGAAAGACTATTCTGACCCATGTTAGTTTTCAGGAATATGGAGGGAGTAACTTTTAAAAGGTTGCCTCTGCAGGGCTAATTCTAAAGACATTTAAATTTATGTGAAAACATTGCTAATGTGCCTCAGCTATGAGCAGGTGGTGTTTCACTTTGTGACCTCCACATTTCCTCTGCCTTTGACGTCTCGGCCCAACGTGATGCTATGTAATATGCAGCAACCGTGTCTATGTTCCATTAATCTTCTGTGGTTCGAGGTGGTGTTTTTTTGGCTCTGCATGTGCTGTGATGACTTCGTATTTGCAAGCATAAATTTTAGGGGCGAAGCTCCTTAGGGTCTGCCTTGTCCGTCCGTCCGTCCGTCCGTCCGTCCGTCCGTGCTCATATAAAAAGAAAAAATGTTTGCGCAGTTGGCAGGATTCAAACCTGTGCTGGGAGACCCCAATGGATTTCTAGTCCATCGCCTTAACCACTCGGCCACGACTGCGGGACGAGTAGGGGGCTCTGAGGTGTGGTAGTAACTCGAAGAGCTGGGGATGTCATGGATGAAACGTTGCATGTAGCCGCTCAACGTCTATACAGGAGAGGGCGCTGCGGTCAAATGCGTATATAATCGCGTTAAACTTTGCATGCATTGGCTCAACGTTTATAGACGAGAGGGCGATGTGGTCAAATGCTCAAATGCGTATATGACCACGTTCGATACCACACATTCTCTTTCTGACATGGACCGTTGACTTAAGCGGTGGAGATGCGTACCCACGGCTTCTAGCGGTCCAAGCTGATCCGCTAGAAGAACCACTGGCTCTGCATTTCACCGACCATAAAGCAGTAATAATGAAGTCAAAACGCAACCCAGAACACAGCACTACCTATGAGCAATAAAAAAAAAAATCAGCACCATCAGCACTACCTATGAACAATAAAATCAGTATCATCAGCACCACCAGAGGTTCGCCCCAATCAACATCATTCACCACGTGGAGATGCGGTCATTTTTTTTTTTTTTTATGGAAGACCACACATTTCAGAATGGTTTTCAGAAACAAAATGTTGCATTTTGTTTCCTAGATGATTACCATAATTTTCTGACTATACTTAGCACCCGGTGCATAGTCTGCAGGGGCAAATTTGGTATAAAAAATAAAAGGTTTTGCTTAGATAGTTTGCACCCGGTACATAGTCCGCACGTCGCGCATAGTCCACACTTAGTGCTTTGTCCGAACGTAACAATTATCATTCACAGCACACCTTCACAAATGCCTGTTGTATTAGCTCACAAAGAAGCCTGTATCATACGTAAGATATACTCGGTTATTTATTAATTCCTTCATGTCTTGTCACAGTGAACATAAAGTAAAAACGAAATCCTCGTATAGACCGCACCTGTAAGTAGTCCGCCTCTGGTAAAATTTCAACTCTTAAACATGTATAGTCCGCAGACTATAGTCTGGAAAATATGGTAGTTGTCCCACAAATTTTGTGGGGATCTGGGGAACGACTTCTTAGCAACACCAAAAGTGCAGGGAAAATCTCATCTGAACTGGGGATTTAAACACATCCTTCCTAATTGACGAGTTGTTTCTTAGATTGCAGGGATCTAGGAAACAACTCATCAGGAAGCTTGAAATAGCAGGGAACATGACCCAGTCTGAACTGCACTGCACTGAGCTGCACTCAGACATTCTTGCTCGTGTGCAGGGCACCGTGCAGGGAAGGACGTCCCAGCCGTCTCCACCGGTGGCTACTCTGAGCGACCGCGACTTGCAAATGCTGCTGTCGCAGAAGGAGGCGGCCTCTCTGCTGGCCGAAGACCTGCTCGCGCAGTTTACAGGCGACCTTCTGGACGTGCCCAAGGTCACGGCCGGAAGTGACCACAACGCCCACAGATGCAGCGGACGGCGCGAGCTTAAAGGGTGGCACAGCCGACGACCTCAAGGAAGGGCTCAAGGTGCGCTCTGAACCAGTCGTGTGTTAATGTTTCATGGAGAAAAAGCCACTATGTGAAACATCATGTATCTTACATGTGATGTTCTATAGGACATCTGATGTACCGTGTTTGCACAAGTTTAACGCACACTTTTTTCTGCCAAAATTGGTGCCCAAAACTGCATGCGCATTACAATCAAAACCAAAAACTGTTATTAAAAAAGAACAATGCAGTACTTGGTATTAGGTGGCTAGCCCCTTCGCCGTCGTTACCGCTTGTTTACATTCGCCACTTTGGTATCCGTATCACGCACATTCTTTCGCATCTACGAACTCTATGTCTGCCATTTTAAGATGGAAAAACAAAATGAATTCCACTAAGAGGCTTTATTTAAACGAAAGCCATCAAGCTGGCTGGAAAAGATAACAACGGAGCTGCACTCCGCGGCCTTGCAATCTTAGCGACCAGACGAGCTTACAAAGTGGTGCTTGGAAGACGACCCTGCCAGAGGCGACGGTCGCGCACTCGTACATGCGCAAAAACCGCGGCACCTAAAACGGTTTAGACGAAAGCAAGGATTACCTCTGTGGACAGCGAAGAACCATTGTCGGACTCTGACAATGGCGACTAGTGCCTGGTATTTATTTTTGTGTTGGCATGCATTTCATAAAATCTGTTTTATAAGGTGTGCTTGCAATCTTCCTCATTTCACCTATGCGCTAAAATCTGCTGCAATTTACTTTTTGAATATCTGGAAGCAAAATCTGCCTGCGCGTTGGAATTGGGGGTGCATCAGAATCGTGCAAACATGGTATGCGGCACCCCATACTGTGTGAAACATATTGTATAGGGACAAACGACTCTACAGTCGACACCGGTTATTACGAAGGCAACGGGAATCAGGTATCGCTTCGCTATATCCGCTATTTCGTTATAACCGACTTCAGTTATAACGAAGTGCAAAAGGGAATGGCGAATCGTGATCGCTTCGCTGTAGCCGCTATTTTGTTATAACCGACTTCGTTAAAACCGGTCTCGAGAGTATGACATTTACGCGAAGTAGGGCTCTGTGACATATTGTCTTGTTCTGTCGCATAGAGTAGGGCCAAGGGGGAAGGTTCTTGCATAGAAGTGTCACTTTTATGCACAAACTTTCCTCTCCTTTCGTCTAAAGAAGTGAAATTTGTTGCATGGATTAAGAATAATAGGCTGTGCATCTTACGGATAATCTTTCTGTAAGAATATAAGCATACATAAATGCCTTGCTAGACCACCAACCTAGTCGTGCTTTGGCCTACTCTGTGAAATTTTGTGGAAAAAAGATCTCTTTGAAACGTTGCATATAGGGCATCCTATGTGACACATGACATCTGATGTTGCCTGTGGCATCACACATTTGAAACATTGAATAGAGTGAGGAAGGTCACTCTAACATGACGTTTACATGCAGCCCGTTTTAAGCACATCTGAACCGTCCATTGATGCATAACTGAGCCAAACGCTCCCTAGGTGGGCATTATTGTTTACAAAATCTGTAGACGTCTGCACTGCTTTATCGCATTGATGCTAAGGCCGGTAGGGGCTCCTTGAGTTCCATTCATGGCTGGGCTTCTAGGGACTGGGGAAACCCCGGTCCCTAGGAACCCACTTCTAGGGAGCCCCCCAGTCCCTAAAGAACCATGTTGTAGGGAAATGCATTCTGCACATGCCTTGCTAGGGGCACTGAAGTTAAATCGAGGGTCGTTCCTGCCTCCAGGTGGGTGCGGCGGCCGTGTCGGAGCGGCTGCTGGCCCTGTCGTCTGCTAGTCAGCCCCGGCCAGGGGCCATCTCGATAGCGCTGTCGGCGTCCCAAATCCTGGAGGGGTGTGCGGAGGTGGCCAAGGCGGGGGCGCCTTCCCCCTCAACCTGCTCACAGACGACCCTTCCCCCCGAGACCCCCCGGACGCCCCTTCGCCCCCGCCATCCAAGGACCAGCTGCTCCCGCAGACCCCCAGCGTCTTTGTGAGTCAGCGTTTCCCTTTCTCGAACGGTGGAGCTTGGCGTGTCGTTGAGTGTCGTATAAAGCCGCCACTCTGGCTGCTGAGGTGCATCTCTCATCCGGTTTAGGCTTGAGGATAGGCAACTTGTTGAAATCTCCCGCAAGGTTTCTTGGCAATAAAGCACAGAAATTGTCACGAACACAAATAGTGCTATGGACAGGAGTTACGGACAAGAGTTATGGACAAGGGTTATGAACAAGCGCTACGGATAAGAACTATAGAGTAGCTGGCATTGCACAGCCAGTGGCAACATCTCTAAAAACTTGTTTATTAAAGAAGGGGGGCGAGGACAAGTAGAAGAAGTGAAGGGAACAAGTGCTGTGCTATTTGCATTCTTGGATATGTTTACCCATCTAGCCCAGCAGTTTGTATTGTCACAGAAATTGTATCTGACGAACTCCTCCCGAAGCAATGTGTGATGATGCTGTATGGTAGTGTGCTATATTCTTTCATCATCCTTTTCTTTTTCTCTTTCTCACACGGGCTAGAGTAAAGGGACTCTAGAAACCACGTGACATCTGGCATCGCCAAAAGTTTTAATAACAAAACAAAAATTTTTACAACACAATAACATGGTCAGCAGAATTGTTAGCTTCCGAGGGCAGCTTATCTAAGTTTTCACCTTTTATTCTGAAAATTGGTGGTCTGACTGAAACGACGCACATTTTCATTTTAACAAAACTATAATACATGTATTTTGACTGGTGTAAAGTTTCATTGCATGTTCTGAAACAATCTACATAAGTAGTCCCCCTCAGGACTGAACTATACTGGTTCGCATCTTTCTGTTATTATTGGATGTGCATATAACAGCTGTGGCAAAATATCTGAATGATTATTGATTGATTGGTGCAGTTGGAGAACAAGAAGCAGGCCTTCTCACCTCAGCTGCAGGAGTTCTGCGTGGCGCACCCCATTGCAGTGATTCGGAATATGGCCAATGTCCTCAAGCTTGGTGAGTTGCTCGCTGGCATTGCTTGTCTTTCCATGCCACTTTCTGCTGAACCAATTGAATTGTTTGTCTTTTCATACAATGTTCGGCCCAATTGCCTAGTTGTTCGTCTTTTGATGCAGCTGTCGGAAGAATCCCACTCATTGTTTGTCTTTTCACAGAACTTTCTTCCGAATCCCTTTTATTTTTATTTTTTTCGTAGAACTTCTTGTTGAATCACTTGCATTGTAGGTTTTTCGGTGGCGGTTTCAGCCAAATCATTTGCATTGTTTGTCTTTCCATGATACTTTTGACCAAATCACTTATATTTTTGTCTTCACATGTAACTTGCTGCCGAATCACTTGCATTGTTTTTTTCTTTTCATACAACTTTGAGCCACATCACTTAGATTGCTTGTCTTCTCATACAAATTTTTGCCGAATTACTAATTTCGTCTGTCTGTAGTTCGATAAATGGCTACATTATTTGTTTTGTTTTTGTTTTCCCTCAGATCTTGGCCTCTTCTCCACAAAGACCCTTGTGGAGGCAAATCCAGATCATACAATAGAGGTTCGCACACAGGTATGCTTCTCTTTGCAAACTTCTTCAAGACGAGATTCGGTTGTTTTCAAATTTTTGAGCGTGACAGTACTACATACTACACGGATATCGCAAGCGTACAGTGGCCACGACATCAAAGACAGTAGTGTGCTGTTTTGAAGACAAAGTTCATGCATGCCATTGCTTCCAGTTTAGCCTGGCCATTCAGCATGGTATTTTACATGACAATATACATAATTGGAGTTGTCAAAAGTTTTATATCAGGAACATGCTTTGAAGATGTCCTTCCCTTCAATTGTTAATATCCGATTCTGCATACAGAAAAAGGGAGAAGATGCTTGAAATGTAAATGAAATGAACCGCGTATTGTGTGCTTTAGGAGTGGCATGTAAAGTTATTTCTGAAAAAAAAAATTGTGTTTAACAAGAACTAAAAAGAAAAAAAGATGTGGCAAGGCTTACATTTTTTTTTTTAGTGGAATCGGCTGGAATGTTAAGTACTTCCTGCCCTTTTAGCCAGTCATACGACCAGGAGATCTCCCTCGCAGCTATTTCAGCTGCCGAGAGAGAGCCGCATCAATCAGCAAATCGGTTCAGGGGTAGCAGAAGTGGTGTTGCTCGCAAACTGACATATCGATCCCCAAATCCTTCCAAAATGTTTTCACGAGAAATATAATTCCTGAAGTAAACTAAAAAAGGAGGAGAATATCTTTGTTTTTAATTTCTCGACGGTTTTTGCGTTGCTTTTGCAGCTGATGCAGTCGCCGGACGAGAACTGGGACGCCGAACGTCGTAACATGGTGTGGCGGTGCGAAAGTCACCGGTCACACACGAGCATTGCGCGGTATGCCCAGTACCAGGCTTCGTCCTTCCAGGAGTCGCTCAAGGTGAGCCACACATTGCCACTTATTCGACTCAAAATCGAACCGTGGCATGTGCGAGACTATGAAGCATATGCCAGCACTTGGGGCCCTTTAATGCAGCTATCCTTATTAACTTTTATGGTCACGTTTATAGTTGTCTGGAGCGTAGCATAAAAGAATGCGTGCACAAACGAGACATGCGGGTGACTGCGACCGGCGGAGCAAGATTTTAAACTGTATGCGCTGTCTTCAGCCAGTAACTAAGCTGTGCTTGAATGTAACTTCACCTCATCTAAAGCTCTTGTTCAGCCAAGCCTCCTATTGACGCCTAACTATTGGCCAAAGACACCCTTGTATGGACATTACTTTTTACGAGGTATGTAAGCGTCCACATTACTTTATCGCATGAATGCCGAGACCAAAGGGGTTTTCTCGTCTTATCAGTCGATAGATGTTGTCCTCCTCGGTATGAAAGTTTGAAGGACCCCTGCTCTAAGCGTAGCTATAGCTATGTGATTGCTTTGTTTTTGCAGCGACAATTGTTATGGGCTCTTCCCACCACTGGAAATGACGTCCATTGTTGTCGTTGTTGATGTTGTTGGCGTTGCAGTTTGCGATGTAGGGCGTCCGTCGTCGACGTTGTAAAATCCTCAAAAAGATTGCCCGCCGCCCGCGGTAATCGAACCTGGGTCCGTTGCGCACGAATCTGAGACGTTACCACTGAGCTACGCTACAGCGTTTGTAACCCACTCTATAGTACTTTGGGTTTTCGTAGTACCCGATGCCCACTGCACACGCTCGCTGGAAAAAGGAATAGCTGATAACAAAAGGCCGTTGTAGCACTGTCAGTGCTAAGACCTCGTGCTGGGTGACGCACTTTCACACGCTCCGGAACAAAGAAAAGATATAAGCGTTTGGAATTTGAAGCACCCGATGGCCACTGCATGTGCTCTTTGGAGAAATACAGAGAAATAGCTGATAACGAAATGCCGTCGTAACACTGTCAATGCCAAGAGCTCATGCCGGAAACAAGCATGGAAAAGCGTTGAAAGCAAAACAGTCAGATGCCTATTTTGCTCCAGATGCTTTTGTTCAGGCACCCCACAGTGTGTGAACGCGGCGCCGATGGCCAGCAACTTTACCATGACGTGTCGCAGCTATTGCCGTGACTCTACTGCAGATTAACGTGGGACTGCTCAATTTTCTAACTTGAGGTCGCACGTCGCCCCTTTCTGCGGCACAGGAGGAGCAAGAGAAGGTGCAGGGAGTCCAGCGGGAGTCGGACAGCGACTCCAACTCCTCCCTCCCGTCCCGCCTGGGCGGCGGCGGGGGCTCTGGCAGCGGGGGCAGCGGCGGCAAGCGCTGGAAGCGGAGCGCCCACTTCAAGACCATCAAGTTCGGCACCAACGTGGACCTGTCGGACGAGCGCAAGTGGCGCCCCCAGCTCCAGGAGCTGACCAAGCTGCCGGCCTTTGCCCGCGTGGTGTCGGCGGGCAACATGCTGAGCCACGTGGGGCACACGATCCTGGGCATGAACACGGTGCAGCTGTACATGAAGGTGCCCGGCAGCCGCACCCCGGGCCACCAGGAGAACAACAACTTCTGCTCGGTGAACATCAACATTGGGCCCGGAGACTGCGAGTGGTTTGCCACGCCCGAGGAGTACTGGGGGGTGGTGCACAGCCTGTGCGAGCGAAACAACATCAACTACCTCCACGGTGGGTGGCCTCGTCTGCATATAGAGTGTATATATTTAGTGTGTATAACGAGAATATATTGTCGCGGATAGAAAAAGGTCGACGAGTGTAAAACTGAAAATAAAGGTTTAATCGGCTGAACTTGTACCAGAAACAAAAGAAAGAATGAGCGTCAGGGTATCGGCGTGACAGCTGGCGAGTACGAGAGTGAGTCGGCAAGGCCATCATGGGCTACTTACCTACTACGCTTGGTATCTCGAACATTCGAGGCCAAATTTTTGAGCGTTGAACTTTTGGCGTAAGAGTAAGCACGAATCTTCTAAAAGTATGGAGTAGCTCTCCTTCTCGGCCATGCATGCAGCAATATAAGTGGGACCTATTATCAAAGGGGCACAAGAAGAGACCCTGATCTTGGAGAGTGATAAATTACGTGAAAAAATGTTTTAAAACAATGTTTCCTTGTGCCGTGGGCATCGACCGTCGTATGTGATCTCCCCTTCCCCTCCCCCGCTCCCCCTTTAGGCCTAAGAGCCAGCCCTTTCTGAATAAAGTATTTTCATTCGTTCATTTGATCTATAAGTCACATACATAGTTGGTCTAATTAGCACATTCAGAAAGTGCACAAGAGGTCTTGAAAATCTTTTCCTGTCCTCTCAGATTTAATTTTTTCGTCACAATGCAAAGTTTTGCTCATGATATCTTTGGGTCTAGTGTATGGATCTGAATGCTTTTTTCAGGGTAGGATACCTAATAAATCAGGGAGTTCAACGAGACTAAGATGTCTGAAAAAAGCTTGATACAAAATTTCCTAATTGACATAAACTTTATTGACTCTTTCTAATTATCAGTAACAAGGTTTTTAACATGTGACAACTTTTTTAGAATGCTGCTAAAATGATAAAACTGGTTTTGTTTTACTGTCTACCGCTTGTAGAGCATGCAGACATTCTTTCTGACATAGTTTTTGATGGGGGTATTGTGAAGAAGCTAGGAAAAACAGTTGGCTTCTATTTGTGTTTAGCTCAACAATCTGCAGTAAGTGTGAGAATTTAACATAAATTGTATGAGAATTGACATTATGTTGTTCAAGGCAAGGGTTTCCCCCGATGTGCCATTTGAGTTTATTTGCTTTCGTACGGCGATAACTCGATTCATGCACACTAAGTGTCCTAAAAACTAGAGTTATGACGATGCGACGCCTTTTCCCAAATAAAAACACGACCAAACATCAAGAAATACCCTTTTTCCGACATATCAGTAGAACCTCGTTGATACGTTCCCGGTTCATACGATTTCCCGGTTCATACGTTCGCGAGTGAGGGCACGGGAAACGTCCCATAGAGCTGCGCTGTTTTTTGTCGGTTCATTTGTTCCCGGATAACACGATTTCCTGGAAAATACGCTCAACATTCTGCCAAATGTCGATCGGATTATACGTTTTTTGGCAATCAACGGAGCTCCGAACATCCGGTCTCGACGAACGAGCGCCGAGCGCGCCAAGGCATACCAATTTGGGCATACACGTTGCGCGCGTGCGGAACGGCCTGGCAGTGCCCGCTGATAATGCCGCCGCTGCGTCTATTGTTCTCCGCAACTTCCAAGAGCCGTCTGGGTGATTAAGGTCGTTTACAGAACACACAGCGCGGTTTTACTTTCTTAGCTCATTATTCGATTCGTCAAATAATCTTTCCCATGAAATAATAACAAAGGATTCCGAGCGATTGCAACTCCGGTGGCGGCGTACTAACCGCTCGTAACAACAGCGCGTCCATCTGGTGCTGTCGTTCACTTTCCTCTTGTCAAGTGCCACCGCTGGCGAAAGTGGCACGAATGCTGTCGTAACGAGCAACCGAAGCAGCAGCGTAAAAATCGAAACCCAAATACAGCTGTCTACCGATCGTTCGCCCGTGCGAGCGCATGTTCTCTTCAGTTGCCAACACCGTAGCGGTACGTTCGCTTACGGCTTTTCAAGCGTTTCCAAAGTAGACACGTGATTATGGGTCAACTCGGTAACTCCAGCAAGCTCTTTGAGGCACTGTTCCGAGGGCTGAAAGCACCGTTTGCAAGAGTGTGCAAGAGTAACTCTAGACTATGACGTACAAGGGAGCAGTAGTGGTAGCGCGGTTGTAGTAAATGAACAAATCTGGCATTTCTTTGTTTCTTTCTTTGCGTTGGCAGCTTTCTTTGGCAGCTTCGGTTTCGCGTTCCACCCAAGCCTGCGCCCTTCCGTTTCGTTCTGCGATGGCGTCGCGAAAGCTACGCGCTTTTGCGAAGCCATGAGCGTCATCGCAGAACGATTCTGCTGGCACTCACCAGCAGAAGCTGACAGACGCTTTCGGCAAGTGAAGCGCTGTGTTAAACGCTGTTCAATCTCATTCTTGACTATTTTTTTTTTTTTTGTGCTTGAAAATGGTGAGTTTGGATCGTACGTTTTTCCGGGTAATACATTTTTTTCTCGCGGTTTCTTCAAAACGTATCAATGGGTGTGTTGCTTTGTTCAATCGCATTTTAATGAGAATTAATCATGGTCCCGATCCGTCGTGCAGGGTCCTGGTGGCCGCTGATGGAGGACATGATGGCCGCCAGGGTGCCCGTGTACCGGTTCCTTCAGCGGCCGGGTGACCTGGTCTGGGTCAATGCGGGCACGGTGCACTGGGTGCAGGCGGTGGGCTGGTGCAACAACATTGCCTGGAACGTGGGGCCCCTCAATGCCAGCCAGTTCCGGCTGGGGCTGGAGCGCTATGAGTGGAACAAGCTGCAGAGCTTCAAGTCCATCGTGCCCATGGTCCACCTCTCCTGGAACTTGGCGCGCAACATTAAGGTCTCCGAGCCGCAACTCTTCGAGCTCATCAAGTGAGTCGGCCCCGGCGCCGGCTTCATTAATTTAGGACGGCGATGCGCCACCTTCGCGGTGTATTTTGGGATTCTTTTTTAATGCAAAAGCATTAACTCACCGTCCCATGGAGCGAACCGGCATTATCAGCTTTTGAAGCCGCGAAAAACGGCACCTAAATTCCCCTGTTTCATGGAGCGAAGCCTGTAGTCTGTAGCAGCGAAACGAGGAATAAATTCCCATTGGCTGCGACGCGTCATATCAGATGCTTCGTCTCGGAAGTTGCAGGGGCCGCTCAAGGTCACAGCGGACGCGACTCAGAAAAAATTATAACATAAAGAAAAGCACAGCAACACAGTTGCGTGGTCATGGAAGCCATGGAGACGAGGAGGGGCACCGCACCTGCGCATTGATGGAGCGTGATGTCACCGCTGGAGCGCAGTGTGAAAAATGAAGACATGGCGCGCTGCTTGTAAAAATGCGCTGTGGCATGAATGCTTTTGCATTCTTACACTGCAAATTCAATTTACAGTATTTGAGCATGCTAGAAAACCAGAAATTCTGATCACGGATGGCCTTTTTGCTTTATTACAAATGTGACCAGACATTGCAGCATGCCCCTTTTTCTGGGACGTATCTGAGAAAAGGGACGTAAAGTGATGCTTGGTCACGTCTCGAGGAAGTAAGGCCACAGATGATTGTAATTCAGTTGCCCGCAGGCAGACAGTGGTAATGACAACGTCTTGCAAACTGTGTAGCTAATTTCTAAAAAATAAACCTATAATAACAAAGTCATTTGTTTCCTTAGATGTCAATACTGAGAATCGGTATAAAAAAGCATAGAGGATACTACTTAGCATTTGCTACCCATAGATGGTCATGTTCCGAGTCTTGCTCGAGCTCCTCCCGGTTGCTCTCGTGGGTCACATCATGTGGTAACGCAAATATGGCGACGCTGGATGCGAGCGGGTTTTCGAATGCCAAGGTACAAGGCTTTTACTTAGGAATGAGAATGAGTCAATATTTGAGCACGGCCCAAGTGTCAGCACAAGATAAAAGCTCACTCCCCGGATCCTGTTGTAATTTCTGTTGCTGCCCCATTAATATACCTTGTATCAGACTGAGCAATATTCATGCTACTTCTATGACGGACGTTGTGCAATTGCAGCCGATTGCACGCTAAAGACCCCTGTCTAGCGGTGGTGCTGCACTGGCTAAATTTCTCATCTAAAGCGTAAACCAGTGTTGTCGCACCTCAAAGGCAGATAAACCTAATGCCCAGTTTGCCTTTTTATTTTGCACCCGCCACCACGGCATCACGAGGGGTCCTACCTTGTAGTTTTCACCGTTACCCGTTTGTGTGGGGCATGCATTCATTTGGGACTTTACAGCGGCTTCTGTGGCCAGATCAAGTCTCCCGCTGCTGTCCTTAGCATGCCCACAAATACAATTCTCATTATGAAAAATCAGCTTTTTTAAGAATTGAAGGATGTAAGGTTTTCTCGGAAATTGTGGAACGGCAGTCCTGCCTTTTCGATGCTGGTCCACGAACGCCCGTTTCTCACAAATCTCCGGGTTGTGCCCTTGGTCCCGACGACGTCCAGGTACTGCCTGCTGCGGACGCTGAGGCACTGTCAAATAATTGTGGAGTTTGTCAAGAGCCTGGGCAAGGAAATCCGCTGGCACGGCCGGGGCAAGAACGAGATTGCCCACTACTGTGCCACATGCGAGGTAAGTCAGATGGCCTCTTTGCAGCCTCATTTTCATTTGTCCCTTCGTTTGTTTATTTTATTCGCCCTCGAACAGCCCATGCCTCGGTAATGATGCATAACAGGTAGACAAGAAGTCAGTAAACAAACTGCCTGTCTCTTTGGTATATCCCAAAGGTTCTCGAAATGCGTAGCATTGCGACATCAAAGTGTCAAGTCATGGGGTCACGTGAGGCCATGGTGTTACACAACACACAGGGTGGCGTGATGCATGGGGTCAAGTGGTGTTATATCACGTCGCACCATGGTGTCGCGCGACATTATATTGCGCGACGATGCGACATGACACCATGACAGTCCAGCATCACGTGATACCATGTCGCGTGATAACAAGCGATGTCGCCGTCATGGCTACATGATGGCATTTAAAAGCAACTTAACTGCTGCAAAATTTTAGTTAAAAATGTCAATATTTGCGGCACCAAAAGTGTTACATAAGAGTTGCTTGTGAGTCACGGGGCTGCAATGGGATTCTTTCTGTAACCTTAAACGACGGATTTACCGTATTTACTCACATAATGAATGCACTCGCATAATGAACGCACTCCCCCACAACGGGCATCAATATTTGGACTTTGTTTTTCCCTCTCTTAATCAATGGACTTCCATTTTTTGTCTCCTGCAAGTCTTGAACTGCGTCCAACTTAGCTAGCCACCAAGCCAATTTTCTTTTGCCGCCAAGTGGCTAAGGCCAAACCAAGATGCTCTTGTAATGGCTGCAAGCGCAAAGTTGCGGAAGTGATCAACTGTGGAACCGAGCAACACGCACACCTAACGAAGCTGAGGTCGAGGAATTGCCCAGCCCCGGACATGCTTTGTCCATCGGATGCATTAATGTCAACAAACACGCCGCTCGGCCTGTGGTGCGCTTTCGGACAGAAATCATGAAATTGGTTAGGCCAGAGAACGGTCGTGTCGCTCTCCGTGCTGAGGGAGTTTCGTAGGGCGCTTTTCCTTCAGCAAAAGGCACGTCGAAAGCACCCTTAAAAAGGTTCAGCAGTTTATAGAGCATGGTTATTGTGTGCCGCCCACGACCAGCCCTTGGTGCGCATCTGTCAGTGGGGACGTAGCTTCATCACCTTTTATGTCATATTGGCACCTAAAATGACATTTGCGTAAAGTGTGTAGATGCAAAAATTTTACCCCGCGTAATCGAACGCACCCCCCCAAATATGTGTCACTTTTCGGGGAAAAAAGTGTGTTCATTACGTGAGTAAATGCGGTGACTTGTATTTCACAGTAACCTACTTTCCGGGAATCAAGACTGATAGGGTGAAACATATCTCGCGAATTAATTGGCTATGCCTGAAACTAATCCCTAAAACACCAAATTTTATTTGCGCAAAATAAATGCACCATAAAGCAAACTTGCAAAAATACTACAAAATATCCAGCCTGCAAAATGTACGATTGCTCACAGTACACTTCTGCGCTGTCGAGGTTAGCTTAGGTAATGGACCTTTTTTCCAGTACAGTAGAATCTCGTTAAACGGAAATCGCTTAAACGGAATTGTTGCTTAAACGAAACAACTATCTCGGAGTTGTTTGGTTTTGTATTCATGCAATGTAAAAGTAATCCCGTTAATCGGAACTCAAATTCTCGCGCCTCCGGGTAAACGGAACCGAAAACGAAACTTTGTCGCCGGCATATTTTTCGCTATCGCAGAAAAGAAAAATAACTCTTGAGTAATAAAACAGTATTAAAAATGTTCTTAATACTTATTAGCTTTATTGCCCAAAATTAGCATGTACGCATGGTTTTGGGGAGTTTTCTTTTCTCATTTTTTACGCATAGGTGGCTATGTTGGGTAGGCTTGGCTCAACAAGGCTTCTGCAGTTCTGCTCGCATCTTAGGCCTAGTGTCCTATTTTCTGCGATGGCGGCCACGAAGCGACAACACCGTGCGCTCACGTTAGAAAAAAAGATCGAAGTCATTAATGATTTCGATAGCGGTTGCTTCACGAAAACGGCGCTTGCAACGAAGTATGCCATTCCCAAAAGTAGCCTGACAAGGATTCTTCACGACAAGGAAAAGCTGCGGAGTGCGTTCAGCAGTACGCAATTTGGACCAAAGAGGATGAGGCTGCGACTCCCCGAACACGAAGAGCTTGAGAAGTGCTTGGTGTTGTGGCTAAGAAGAGCCCGGAGTGAGAACCTTCCCGTCACCGGACGACGTCATTCGAAAGAAGAGGTTGCTGGATTTTAAACAAACCAAGATCTCCTCGTTTTTTCCTACTCAGTGAGTGATTGTTTTTAGACGCCCTGGAGAGCAGGGAAAGAGGGAAATGGAGAACATGAATATTGCTTCAACGTTTTTACACGGTTTGTGTGAATATACAAAAGCAGCAATTTGGTGTTTTTGTCATTATTTTGCCTTCTACATTCACTTGCTGGTGTTTACAAATTGTGCACTTGTGGAAACAGCATTTAAGCTGGCCTTCAACATTTTTAGTGTACCTACACTACATACTCTCAGTAAATGAAACTCCTGATAAATGGAACAGATTTTCCTGGTCCCTTCAGGTTCCGTTTATCGAGATTGTACTGTATAACCCTCTGCACGTGCGTACATCCTCACTCCCTGGCCTTGCCTCTCACTGCTGCCATTAGTGGAAAGCATGACAAACATTGTCAGCACCCGGCTCTTGCACGCAGTCAGAAAAACTCCGCGATATAATACTGTGTTTTTTTCCAAATTTTGCCATATAAAATTTGCGGCTCGTATTATACGCGGGTCCCAACAATTTTCAGTTTCTACGAGGCGCGATCTAACGAGTTCGGCGTAGCTTCGGTTTCGAAGCAACATGGCGTTCAAAACAGCTATCATCATCATTAAAATCACAATGTCCGAGGCGCCACCATCCGTCCACGGTCAGGCTAGGCAATGACGTCGGCGCATGAAGAATACTCGGCCGCCTTCAAAAGAAAAGTCGTATTGGTCGCGGAAGACATCGGCAACAGTGCTGCCGGGACGCCATACCCGCCGTAAATGAAGGCAGCATCCACGGATGGAGACGACAAAAGCAAGCTTCTGTCCGCTGAAACGGAACGAGAAGAAGCTTTAGGCGCCCAAAGAATGGCGTGTTCGGGCCGACGTCGAGGCAAGTCTCAGCGATTTTGTGAAAGAGCACGTGAAACGTGCACCTCGGCGTAAACACTAGCTGCAAGAAGGCAAGATATCTGCCCGACATTGGGTTGCTAGCTTTATGCGCCGCGCCAGGTTTCACCGGCGGCCACGCTCGTTCTCAAAAAGGCGGGAGTTCAAATGCGCTCGAACTGAAGACGACTGCCTTTGGGAGGCGTCGGACAAGGAGTCTGGTGGAAGGATGACAGTGATTAAGGTTCAATTATGATGCCAATAAACGTTTTCTTAAGACTTCCTGGGTCATATTTTACGGAGAAAATTTTCGCTGTCTTTAAACTGTTTCGTATATACGGGATGTTTTTTCTTTTCAGTCCTCAAATTTACGGTATTTCGTTTTTTTGACGATTCTTTTTTAAGCATCGGTAATGTGGAGCATAAAAATCAATAAACCGATACAACTGCAAGATGCCAATGCGTTCTGATGGGCCGCCCTACACTTGTAGTTTGCAGACCACACCCCCAGATCGCGCTCGTTACTTGAAAAAGGTTGATTCTCAAACTTTGTCAGCCTTTGACATAGAAAGGGCAGAGCACTTGCCGAGAGCACAGGCCGATTGAGGATAGAGAATGTATTACAACTGAACGCCATACCGGCATTAATTGTTGTCCGTCATCTCTGAAACAAAACTTCGGACTTGGAGTTTAGCACAGCATTCTTCTGCTCGTTGTTTACAGGGCTATTCAAAAAGGAGCATATTTGAAGTTTTATTTCAAACAAACTGTATGAGAGAGAAACACATTCTGCTCATCACTGGATGGAGGCAGGTTCGAAGCCGCCTTTGCAATAAACCTCCGTCAGACTGCGGGCTCTTCGGCCGGGATTCTAACCCACCACCTTGGAAATCGAACCTGTATATTCTTCACATTTACAACAAAGAACACTTGCTTCATTGCGTGTGTCTGTCGTTCACAATACGGTTTTTGGCGTTCCCTTTTATGTTGACGCCCACCTTCTCCCGTGCAGGTGGAGGTGTTCAACATCCTGTTTGTGAAGGAGGTGGACAAGAAGCATGTGGGTGCACTGCCTGGACTGCAGTCGGCGCATGAGCCAGCGCCTGGAGGGCTTTGTCATCCTCGAAGAGTACTCCATCGAGGACCTCATGGAGGTCTACGACAGCTTCGCCCTGCAGCCGGTGAGTGCCCCGCCTCCCGCGTGTCGCTCGAAGGCGCACTTGAGAGCTTCTTGAATCCGTCTTTTTATGCCATTCACTGGACCTATGTGCTTAAAACAGAAGCTCTCATACATTTAACGCAGAATGTGTTATATGGCTGGCCCCTAACCGTGTTCCAGTTGTCACGAAGTGACATATCGGGTCACATCACGTGATTGGTTGTAGAGCGACGCTAGCAACGTGCTCTGCTCCCTAGCACGCGCTAAACGAGCGAGCTCCCAGCCTTTTTTGGTGTTGGCTGCCTCGAGTGACTCTTCCCAGCCTCGACATTGATGCAGTAAAACGTCGCAGAACCCTCTAGACCAGGGTGCACAACTAAAAACTTTGGCGGGCCTAGAATACGTTTATTCAAAACTGTGCGGGCCGCACCTCGTGCGACGTGTTGCCCATTTTGGCTGCGAGGTCAGGCTTCCGATATCATGTGTCATCGCACTCGTTGCCGTCTTTAGCACATCTCGCAATGTCATGTCCGTCACGGCAGACCGATGGCGGTTCTTGTTGAGAGTCATCAGTGAGAAGGTCTGCTCACAAACATACGCGCTCCCGAAAAGTGATGACAGTCTCAAGGCGTGGTTTACCACGTTTCCGTTCTCATTTTTGTCCAGGTTTTTGTAGAACTCATGCAGCTGAGATTCGCGATGCGTAGTCTTCCGCGCTGGTGGACACCGGAGGTCGATCAGCTCCAGTTGCATTGTCGGACCCGGAGTATTCCGATCAGACGATGCAACCCCTAACTATTCCAAGAGGAAGGTAGAGGGTCGATAGCCTCCGCTGTGAAAGAGGGAAGGGGATCTATGGAGAGAGAGCAAGAAGTTGTCACGTTCTGTGTACAGACATGTTGAGACCGAACAACACCATGGACAGGGACGGCAGCACATGCTCCTTTATTGTTCTCAGCGGGACAAGTGGAGAGAGAAAATTTGAACTGAGAAATCGTAGATCCTTTGCCGAAGATTGAGAAAGGTCAGTCAGAGGGTTTCACTGCTGCTTGCCAAGCGGAGCGGGCGCTCTGTGGATTGAATGGCATAGTAAGCAACTTTCTGCGCTGAGCCGGGTCGCGGGGCAGCTGGAAAGCGTGCGCGGGCCGCATGCGGCCCGCAGGCCGTATGTTGTGCACCCCTGCTCTAGACCTGCGAACAGTAATGCCTATACAGTGTTAGAGGCGGGGTTTGAGCCGCACGTCCGGGAGCTTCCTGGCTCGTGACGACGACCATTCCCCGAAGTGAAGAACCCAGGGGTCCAGTGGAGGTGGGAGAATTGGTAACGTAACGAACGGTTTAATTACATGGTTGCGATACAGTCGTCAAATCCGAGAGAACTCCTGAGCAGCCTCGCGCTCCGCCTTATATAGGGGTCCGTTTTCTCCCTCACTCCCCGCCAGGGCAGCAGGTGCGCAGCAGCAACCCGCCGTCAAGTGCGTCGTAGCAAAGTCCGCCGCGTCGTAGCCAGAAGTGCGTCGTAGCCATGGTCCTCCGCAATTAGGTCATGCCTCTCTCCCTTTCCTGAGCGCGCCAAGCCCCACGCACGCACACACGTCCCGTTGACGTCACGGACTCGTCGAGACCTGTCTCCGCAGTTAGGCCCGGCCTCTCTCCCTTCCGGAGCGCACCAAGCCGCACGCACGCACACACGTCCCGTTGACGTCACGGGCGCGTCGAGACCTGTCTCCGCAGGCGCAGACACGTAGGCGCCGGTTCCGTACTCCTCGAGACTCGTTTCGCGTAGGCCCCGTCCAGCAGGCGACGTTCCCGGACAGATCATGACTCGTTTCCGCCGCGTTGAAACTCGGAAGAAGGTCGCCGAAGGTTCCATTCTTAACAGCCCCTCCGGGGCCAGGGAAACCTCGAAAGGCCGGTGGTACAATCGCTGGCCTGAAGAGGTGGGCTTGGAGTAGGCCTTGAGAAGTCGCTGCAAGCACCAAACAAACTCCCAAACCTCTTACAACGGAGGCATTAGCGGAAACGTCCCACACAACACCACGCCACACAGCAGCCAAACGCTCGGAATTCGCCAGAGACCCGCCAGACTGGATTACGGATTACCATAATTTGCCAAAACAATGCGAATTGACCCGCTGTCGCCAAAACAAAACTCATTTTTCCAACGAGGTCACAATGAACAAAATACAAAAGACAAAAACTCTTTGCAATTTGTGAGGTCCTTTTGGGGTTTTAACGAAGTGCCCCCACTTAGATCCTCATTCCCGTGGATGACGAAGACCTCTGAGATCATCCCTACTGTTTTTCGTGATGCCAGAAAAATCTGCTCAACCCATCGGCATTGCCGTTAAATTTGCCTTTCCTTTTTCTTGCCCTGAAGTCGTAGTGATCGATTTTCACGTGATTTCTAGACGTGAAAATGCGGTCCTTATAGCGCCGATAAAACAATCCGCCTTTTTCATGCCCCGTCACATTGGTCCTAGCAATCTCCTGAGCTGTACCGCTGAAACCCTGACACACTAGGGTCGCTCTTCTGCTCGACTGTCAAAGACACTCCGTCTACTCGTAGCAGAGGACCAAAGTTACGTGACGCCGGAGCTACGAGAGATCTTTCACTGATCCCGTCTTCCTCCGCCTTTTCCGCCGGTTCGTTGGGACGGCGTACACTTTCTAGTGCTACGAGGTCAGGCTGTTCTACAACCTGGTCCCTCTCATCCCGTTTCTCTGCCTCGAACTCTGGTAGTGCCTGCTCCCCGACAGCTGCCTCTGGCTCTGGATCACTCGTCAACAAAGGGGCGAGCTGACGCGATTTGGACCTCGTACCTGACTGAACTAGTCCCTCTCCCAGTTGTTGACCCCTCTCGCGCAGCAGGAATTCTGACCGGTTAGAAAACAAATAAGGATACTCCAACGGGACTGTTTGCGAGACAGCCGCCTCTGTCACCAGTTCTCCGAACGGGCCAGTTATCCTTACTGTCGCCATAGGCAGACAGACACTGTGCTTTTCGAGCAGCTGCTTGATCCAAACTACCTTTCCAGTAAAATCGGATGTCGTTACATACGACGGATGAACAACGTCCATCGTCGCTGCACTGTCACGAAGCACCCTGCACGGCTTTCCGTTTACCTGGAGCTCGTGAAGATAGGGACGAAGGAGCTCCAGGTCCTCGTCACTACCGGTCACGGTCGAGAACACAACCCGCGGTTTCTTACATCTGGCCGCTGTGTGTCCCGGCTCCTGACAGTTGTAGCACAGGAACGGCTTCCTAGCCTCGAACTGCCCTGTTTGGCTTTTCCGCGCCTCGTCTCCGTTCGAGTGTTCTGCGCTCTTTTCTGGGACCTTTTGTCCTGCTTCGGGCTTCTCGGGCCCGTTTTCTCGCGAGCCGTTTCCCTGTCGGAAGGTCTTGCGCTGATCGCTCCGGCCGGGTTCGCTTTCCTCTCCGCTCAGCTTTCTACGCGTTGCGTACTCCTCGGCTAGCTCAGCGGCCCTTTCGACAGAGTCGACTCCTACCCTGTCCTGCACCCAGAGCTTGACTGCCTGCGGAATGCTACGAAAGAACTGTTCGAGGCACACACACTCGACTACCTTGTCTCGGCTTTCGTACACTTCCTCGCTCTTCAACCATTCTATCAAATTGGTTTTAAGCCCGTAAGCGAATTCCGAGTAGCCCTCGCTGCTCTTTTTGGATGCGTTTCTAAACCTTTGACGGAACGCCTCGGCAGAAAGGCGGTACCGTTTCAAAAGGCTGGACTTCACCTTGTCGTAGTCGTCCGCGTCTCCAGCACTAAGGCGCGCGACAACCTCTGCAGCCTCACAGGGCAACAAAGTCAAAAGCCGTTGCGGCCACGTTTCTGGGGCGAAGCTCAACTTCTCACATGTCCTCTCAAAGTTCACTAAGAACAGGCCCACGTCTTCCCCAACTTTAAACGGCTGCATGAGCTTCTTCATTTGATACGACTCGGTCTCACTTGCTCGCACCGGAGTCCCAACTCTACTGTTCTGTGAGTTTAATCGCTGTTGTTCCATCTCTAACTCTAACCTTTTTAGCGCTGCTCGTTCCTCTCTCGCTGCAGTCTGCTCCCGTTCCTCTCTCGCCGCAGCCTGCGCTCGTTCCTCTCTCGCCGCAGCCTGCTCCCGTTCCTCTCTCGCTGCAGCCTGCTCTCGTTCTCTTTCTCGTTCCTCTCTCGCTGCAGCCTGCTCCCGCCCTCGTTCCTCTCTCGCTGCAGCCTGCTCTCGTCTCTCGTTCCTCTCTCGCTGCAGCCTGCTCCGCTCTCGTTCTCGTCCCTCTCGCTGCAGCCTGCTCCTGCTCTCGTTCCTCTCTCGCTGCAGCCTGCTCTCGTTCTCGTTCCTCTCTCGCTGCAGCCTGCTCTCGCTCCTCTCTCGCTGCAGCCTCGCTCTTAGCGTTCGAAGCAGTTCCCACGCAATTTTAATTTCCTCTACTTCTGCGCTCTCTGAAATCGCTTTACTGATCTCAGATTTCTTCATCTTTTGCTCCACCTCCACACCCAATTCTTCACACAAACAGAATAAATCTGTTCTCAGTAACCTCATTAGATCCATGATCGCTGCTCTTTAGCTTTGGCTTTGTTCTAAAACTTGTCGCGAGGTTGTACCTAAACCTAGCGCACGAGTCAAACACTAAGGATTCCCAGCAGTTCAAAATTAATTACCCATAATCTGAAGCCTGGCGAATCTCAAAGCAAAGTCCAAACGCTCACCCGCAGATGTAGCACGATGTCGCATGGTCCGATCCCAACCGCTGCCAACCAGTTGTTAGAGGCGGGGTTTGAGCCGCACGTCCGGGAGCTTCCTGGCTCGTGACGACGACCATTCCCCGAAGTGAAGAACCCAGGGGTCCAGTGGAGGTGGGAGAATTGGTAACGTAACGAACGGTTTAATTACATGGTTGCGATACAGTCGTCAAATCCGAGAGAACTCCTGAGCAGCCTCGCGCTCCGCCTTATATAGGGTCCGTTTTCTCCCTCACTCCCCGCCAGGGCAGCAGGTGCGCAGCAGCAACCCGCCGTCAAGTGCGTCGTAGCAAAGTCCGCCGCGTCGTAGCCAGAAGTGCGTCGTAGCCATGGTCCTCCGCAATTAGGTCATGCCTCTCTCCCTTTCCTGAGCGCGCCAAGCCCCACGCACGCACACACGTCCCGTTGACGTCACGGACTCGTCGAGACCTGTCTCCGCAGTTAGGCCCGGCCTCTCTCCCCTTCCGGAGCGCACCAAGCCGCACGCACGCACACACGTCCCGTTGACGTCACGGGCGCGTCGAGACCTGTCTCCGCAGGCGCAGACACGTAGGCGCCGGTTCCGTACTCCTCGAGACTCGTTTCGCGTAGGCCCCGTCCAGCAGGCGACGTTCCCGGACAGATCATGACTCGTTTCCGCCGCGTTGAAACTCGGAAGAAGGTCGCCGAAGGTTCCATTTTTAACAACAGGCTATACATGCTATACAGGCATCAGTGGGTGGCTCAGACTAACTGCAACAACATTGGGTAGGAATGTTTTGTCACTTTACACCAGTTTACTGGCACTAGTGCAACCCAAGAATACTCAAACGCAAGAACCGAGCAACGTCTTCGTCGCGGTTAAAATTCCAAGGATAGAAGCGGATCTTTTTTTTCGATTTCTCCTTCGCAAAACGCGACGATGAAGCTGCGGGGACGACGCCAACAATGCGATCTCCAGGAGTGCGTATGTCGAGGAATAATTCTAAGCTGTATTTATTGTAAGCACAAAAATTGTTGCATTAAATTTGGCTTTAAATTTTGCAAGTTTTGAGGAATAAAAAAAATACTTTTCTTATTTTTATCTATTGTAGTTCAACAAACGAATAGTGCACACTCCTGCACATGTTTATTACAATATCCGAAATAATTTACAGTGAAATGAAGCATTTTCAGGTAAGCCGATGATGCAAAATCATGTTTTGGAAATGTGAAAACTTTAATGTTTCCTATTTTCTAACAGCGGTAGCTCCGCACCAGTATGCCCTAGAATGATGATCATATTCTCATTGGAAAGCAGCATTTCTTCGCAGTTTCAGTACATTAAAACATATTTGTTCGAGAGTAAATACTATTCGGGTAAGAACACCATATGGACTCCAGCTTTCCCATGGAAGAGGCTATGCACATGGCGAAAAATCACAAAATTCCGCACTGATAGAACAGAAAACTGACTGAAACCGAGAATTCGTCTATAGAAAGTCATGTGGGTTGTCTGCTTTGTATTTCGACGATGCTTGCCCTGCCCATAATTGTTAACGCTGGTTCATGTATTTGAACCAGCATTTGCAGCAACTTTCATTTTAGGAAATTCTATCATTTCAATGAACTTCCAAATTTAGTCATGTTTCTGAATTGAAGTTTAAATGAGGAATGCGGCTAGATATTTATTTTTCTATTTAAATTGAGTTCTTATTGCCAAAAAGTAGGATATTGATGAGAGAATGCCCTATTATGTGAAATGCTTTTCAAATTGTCATTTTGCATAAAAAATCACAGATTTCGGGGTTAAAAAGTAGATAGCCACACACCCTATATGTTCTAGTTACAGCTGAAGCTTAGAAACGCTCAATATTTTGCTGCAATTTTTTAATCGAATAGCATTCTTTGGATACTTCACGCACTTTTCGTCTATGTATCTATCTATCTATCTATCTATATCTATCTATATATCTATCTGGCTATCTAACCTCTTACGCCGCGGGTCGATAAATAAATAAAAAAGACCGGCGCCGGCTGGGATTCGAACCGTTGACCCTTTGATCAGCAGGCAGACGCGCTAACCACAGAGCTATGAAGGCAGTCATTCAAGGCACTCTAAACATCTGTTTATATCTTTACCACTGCTGACAGCAGCCTTCCATGCACGAGGCTCATTCCGCTCTCGTGAGGCTTAGCACGGCTCCTAGCTCACCCTCTCCCGCGCTCGGGAGAGGTGATGTAGCGGCCGTGCTCAGCCTCACGAGAGCGGAATGAGCCCTCGTGCATGGAACGCGCGCGCACCGGCAGCTGTGACAGCGCTGTAAAGCGCGTCCTATGGTAAAGATATAAACAACCGTTTAGAGTACCGTTGGTTGAGACTAGCTGAGACGCCAGAAAGTCTGGTCGGTACCATTTTGAGTGTTTGTGCGTATGGCGCGTGCTTTGCTCGCCTTCCTAAGTGACACAAACGCACGTGCTGGGCTGCGGAGATCGTGCGCAGGGCTGTGAAAGTGTCAACAAATTTAGAATCGCCTTAAGAGTGGGCTGGCGTATCTAGAGTGTGCCGGCCACCTGACGAACGCGCATAACTCCGCACCGTTTGATGCTATTCGCATTAACGTAGATAATCATTCCCAAAGGATGGGTTCTGCTGATTTTTATGATAGATTTTCTTGCCAAGTGAGGCGATTTACATCAATAGCAGTATACCTCCTTGTAGCTTGTCGTGAAAATCTGTCCAACGGAGATGGAACGTCACACAGTGCATTTAGGAAACTAGGTGAATAGACCCTTTAAGTCTCAACAATATTTCCATTTCATTTCATTTATTTTCACCTTAAGGGCCCGAGAAAGGCATATACATAAGGGGGGCTGGAGGCATGTTATACAAACAAAAAAAAGGAAGAAAACACAAGTTAATTACATCCAGGTCAAGCTCATTAATCGTACACAATGGAAACAAAATACTAATAACAAGAAAAATGAATCCGTAAGCTTGACAAAAAATACTTCTGGGTCCTATCGATGGTGACGATGGAGGATGCGGTAGGCTGTTCCAGTCAGAGATGGCTTGAGGAAGCAGCGATCAGATTGTCATGCGTTTGTGGAACCGGGAAACACGCTCTGATTGTGCAGGAGTTGTTAAGACGAGAAGATGTCCTGCAGGTCAGGAGGTGATAACAAAGTACGCCTTTGAGGTCGGGGCAATGATAGTAGACTTTACAGAAGAAGACATAGAGGCTGTAGGAGAGTTTTGCTGCGGAGCTGCAAAGAAGACAAGGTTAGTTGACTTTTTGAGGCGGATACACTGACAGAAAAATCATAGGTGGACAAGATGAAACGAGCGGCTCTGGCTTTGCACTGCTTCCCCCAGGTGGCTGATGAGGTAGGCCTCATGGGGACTCCAGATGGAAGCTGCATATTCTAATTTTGGTTTGATGAACGTGTCGTACGCCATCTTGCGGATTGCAGGGAGATACCGCAGGCTTTTCATGCCGCTGGATGAAGTCATAGAGTTCCCGATGAGTCAGCATGTATGGCTTCAATGCTATTCCATGAGAGGGTCTGATGTTGGGTCTTACACCAGATATTTGCATATACATTGAAACGGTTTCGATTAGGTCAGAGTCGAGGAAGTATTGATGATATAGGATAGATTTTTCTTGTAGAAGCGTGATTAATTTACATTTAGATTTATTTAGTGACATCAACCAGGTGTTGCACCATTGGTTAATTTTTGAAGGTCATTTTGTGTTGACAGATCATACACATGTTACTTTGTTATAGACTACGCAATCGTCTGCGAAGAGGCGTATTTTAGAGAAGTTTCTGTGGCAGGAAGGTCATTGATATAAATATTAAAAAAAGCAGAGGCCCGAGACCCATCCCCGCGGAACACCAGAGGAGACATTTGTTAAGGTGGACTCGTGATCATTGGATGACCGTGAACTGCACGCGGGAGGAAAGGAAGTCGTATCCATCCATAGCACTAAGGGGTCAAGGTGGAGCGAGTGGCCAGCTTGGAAAGGAGACGCCGATGGGGATCAACGGTCGAATGCTTCGCAGAAATCAAGAAAAGACGATGCTCTGCCTGGAGCAGGACATCCGAGGCTAGTGTGTGAATCATGAATGAAGTCACAGAGCTGTGTCTGACAGGATATTCTTTTGAAATCCATGTTGATGATTAAAGAAAAATCTGTTTGTTGTTATGAGCTATGATGTAGAGTAAAGAATGTGCTCAAGTAGTTTGGATGAGACAGATGTTAGAGATATTGGGCGATAGTTAGAGACAGTAGAGAGCACTCCTGTTTAAAACCGGGACAACCTTAAGCAATTTTCCAGTCTGAGGTAGGACTGTGATAAGGACTGATTAAAAATGAGCTACAAAAATTAATTTGGAAATAATGTTGGTGTTTTTAAATTTTTCAATTATATTGTTTGACCAGCGGACGATGTGAGTTTTACTTTTCCTCGTGGCTTAGGTTTACGATTCCGGCAGGGTTTATAATGATTGTAGCATTGACCTGGGAAAGCTCTTTCAGTGAGAGTAGGGACAGGCCAAGAATTCCCATAGTGAAAATTGAGGAAAGTAGCCTAGTACTTTAGGGTACTCTCAAGCTCAGGGGATGAGGTCGCCATTTTTATGGGCAAGATGTACGATAGGGTTATTAGTTTTTGGTGATACTATGTTCTGGAACTTCCTGGGGTTAGTCCGCAGGATGGTCGGTAAGTCATGGAAGAAGAATTTATTTTGACAGCTTAAGCGCGGGTTCAAACAGACCCGGACTACGGAACTGGCCAGCCCCGTGAGGCGGAAGCCGTAGTGACGTCAGCGCTCCCTCCGTACGGGCGGTGCAGACGAATTAATAAGCTTCCCCGGGCGCACCGGGGTCAGGGAGCGAGCACTTAAACTCTTTTTCCCCTCTGCCCGGGTTGTGACGTAGGCTCTCGTATTTTCTCCGCGGGCCGACCGGGGCGCGGCGCGCTCTCCGCTCTCCTTGCTAATCGACGTTCGCTGCTGTTCCGCGCGTTTAAGGTGCGACGTCTCAGATGTCTGGGTATTGCTTGTGAGGATGGCTGCCACGGTGTGAACTTTGCCTGCCCCCCCCCCCCGACGCGAGGAAGCAGAGCGCTGTCAGCGAAGAGGGCTGAAGCTGCCGCCAGCGTTGACGTACCCGAGAAAACCTATAAATTAATTCAGCTAGTTCAGCGGTATTCCTGATCTACGACAGGTATCGTAGCGACCACAACCACCAGGACAGCGAAAGACCTTGATAATGCTTTAATACTTTATTCAGCATGGTCAGAGACACGGGAGTGTGGATGCAACCCGGCTTTGTTCTTGGCATCTTCAATGCAATATGAGGCCTTCAGAAAGGCCGTTTGTAGAGGCAGGCAGGCTATTTGTTGGCTTAAAGAGACCGGGAAAGGCAGTGGGATGCACTTAAAAGGTTAAAATGGTGAACGACACCTCTAAAATGCGCCAGACAGCTTTGTAAGAAAGTACTGTACGATTGCTAGCCTAGAATCTTTAATACTATCGTCACGCAGTAGTGAAACACGAACGCTGTTACGATACCAATGGGCGGGGTGGAGATCTCTGTTCTGCAGCGCGAGCTTCGTGCAGAATTACCACAAGCAGCTTAAGCACACATTCTAGTTAGTGCATACGACAAGTGATAACGGGCTTCCGTCATTTCGTCATACATTACGCACGTGGTTAATGTAGGAGTTGCACATGTTCATGCCATTGCTATTTTTTATACAGACGCAGTAAAATTTGGATAGCGTGTGACTACAAGGTTTTCATCCTGCCAAAAATGATATAAACGTAATTCCACTGATTTCGGAGTATTCTGTGAGGGGCTCACGTGGACGCCACTTGATAAGTATAACATGAAATAATCCAAAATAAAAAGGCACATTGCACCTGGCTCGGACATTCGGAAGTACTTCGACGATGTGGTGTCTGCGAGTTTTGATGGTTAGAGCTCGCGGATTGCTTTTCTCTTTTTTCACGCTCCGCTGTTCACATGCTAGTATTGCGAGGAGCCAAGCCGACGCCAGTCGATGATGGTTCTTGCATTTGTGACGTACTTATCACAAAGGTTCATAGGTGAGGCAATTCGATCTAGTGGGATCGCGGAGACGCCGTACATCGCGGTACAAAGCGACGAAAACGAGGTACCAGTGCCGCTCTAGACGGAGCGCTAAGCGTGCCCGGCGCCCGGGGCGTGCCCGGCATCGCCTGCCGCCCGCGACGGCGACACGGCGACCCACTCTGGACGACCGCTTGACGACAGCCGCGGACATGCCTGGGGCCGCCGTGACGCCAGCTCCCGCATGCCAGGGCCCGTCCGCGCGCCGGCCAAACCAAACCGTGGCGTCGACCCGAACGATGCCGCGGACGGATTACGTCACCAGCGCCGCACACGGGCTGGCCCGGGTTCCGTAGTCCGGGCCTGCCTTGCCCCGCTTAAGGCTCCTGGTGTACTCTCTTGCAGGAATTGTAAGCTCCCCAAATCTCGGTCGTGTCGACACGTTTGGCCTTCGCAAAGAGTCTCTTTTTTTCTATTTCGCAATGAAAGCAAAGCTGGTAAACCAGGTTAGTCGAATCTGTACGAATACGAATTGTAGGAACAAATATTGACAAGCTCATTCATTTTTTGTTTAAATAACAGCACCCAGTTCTCCACCAATCTAAGGTAAAAATTATCCACGTAAGAGTAAAAAAAGTTGTCAACTTAAGTGTTTATTGATACATGAATTGCCTTATTATAATCTTGAATGATCTTAGAAATAGTGGATGATTGCCAGATAACTGGGAAGTGATATGGCATCATGCAGGCCTGTGGTCGCTGCAGCCCTTCAAGGTAGTGAATATGATGCATTTATGTCTGGTGATTGTTAGTATCAAGTCTAGGATATTATCTGCATCGGTTGGTTGATCAACTAACTGTGAATTAGTATGAGATACATTTCCAGGAATTGCTTAGATGCTGCTGTACCACCAGAGGATAACTTGACTGTGTCAATGAAAGGGTTAAAGTCACCAAATAACAGTATGTCAGTCTTATGAGCCATATTAATAATAATAATAATAATAATAATAATAATAATAATAATAATAATAATAATAATAATAATAATAATAATAATAATAATAATAATAATAATAATGTTTATTTTTCCATCAAACAAATGATGGAGGGCTGCATCGTGCAGCTTGACGAGTCCCGGACCCCACTCTCACACAAAAAGCAGTGGCACAAGAAAACATCTTCATAGGTTGACCTACATGTGCATGCGATGCAGTAAATATACTTCTCTTCTCGTTCTTTTATCAGACGGTAACTGACTCAAAGTGAAGGCAAGCCACTGTAACTAAAGGCAAGTGTGCCTGCGAGCTGGTTCAATACTGACATGGGCAAGGAGCTGTGCGAAAAGCAGGACGGACAACACGAAGCTCCACGTCGCTTCAGCGAAACTAAACCTAATGTCGATCGGCGTACACTGGTCTACGCACCGACTCCTTGTGGGTGTTTTTTACGATTTAGATAGTTTTCAGAGGAGGGCCAGAACGAACTTTAGCATAGTGCTTTCACAGCGTCTTTGTGTCGTGTTTTATACATCGTTCTTAAGCCTTCTTCTTCTTTCCCATTCATTTCCCCAATTCATTTGGTCACTAGCTGCCACCTCGTCATCCTTTTCCCCGAACCTTAATCAGTTACCGCCTGATAAATTCACGAGAAGCGAAGTATACTTACTGCATCAGAAGAAAATATCAACCAACGAAGACTCGGCGAGGTACGCAGCGGTGAGGGGCGTGGTGCAGGTCCGCGGTTTTCGCTTGCGGCTGTCCGCGGTCCGATGGAGGAAACCGAAACTAAAATATTTGTTAACAAATGTTTCGTAGAATGCACCTGAGCCGTTAAGGCGACTCGGTTTGGCACATTGTCCATTGTCTTCTTAAGCAAAGAACTTTCTGCCGCTGACGCTGTTGTTGCTGCGAGATGAGGCTTTCTATTTTTAGCCTTCCTGTTTGCCAAGCTCTCGTGGATCGGAGTGTGACACTTAATTTCCTCATCACAAGCGGAGTGTCTTATGTTTGAATAATATACCTCTGTCTTAATGACGACAAACAGGTTAGCGTTCCGTCTTAACTGCCTCCGCGATTGACATTAAGCGGGCTGGGGCTATACTTGAACCCTGTAACTGCCACTTCGGCAGTAACAATAACCTTAAAGACGGGAGCGTTCTGGTAGGTAGAATTAACTGCCCTTACAATTTCAACGTTTCAGCCGTGGGCGCGGTGACGTTTTTTCAAAATTGTGGCCGCCCGGATGGCTGTGGTCAAGTATACGTAGCAGGATTTGCCCTATTTTGTATATTGTAACATTCTAAATCCCAGGGGCGCTTTACAATGAGCTTGAAATAAATATTGAGAGACGTGAAGACGAAAGGCGACATTGATGTTTCTGTATTGACGTTCCATGTCTGTTGACAGGAGCGCCATCAGAAAGATTGGTGTGTGTGTACGTTTGAACAGTCAGAAGTTGGTCTGCCTCAGTGGGCGCCTTGTGTTTCAGCTCTAGATGAGCAATTATACCAGTGCGGTACAACCGCTAGCCTGGGGTCTTTAACTTGCACCCCCCAGTAGTGATACACGATTGCACTCCGCCAGATCAAAACGGGCAGGGGTAGGGATTGTGCGAGTGGGCTAGATCACACTAACTCGGAGCACGTGGAGCTTTCGCTCCACGTGCTGCGAGTTGGTGTGATCTCGGCCACGGATCCCCACTCGGTCACGGATCCCCCGGAAAGATTCATCAGTAATGAAACGTACACCATCTATGCTCGGGGACAACGTTTTTTGGCATTTCCGAAGGAGTGAAGACCGCGCCAGCTCAGCTGTAATCGGCGCTCAATGTGCGCAAGCACAAGGGTACCCGTAGCTTTGGCTTCATTGCCGAGAAAAGTTGTGAAGCCCGATCGCATGCCCTCGTGTGCAAACGTTTTTTTTTTTTCACCCTTCACTCGGGTAACAGTAAATTCCGCAATTTTGTGATATTTTTTCTAACCTCTAGCTTCCTGCATTCTGGCGGGGTGTCAGTTTTCGTTCACGCTTAGTTTAATTCTGCAGTGGGAAGGCATTCAGCGGCCCACTTTTCCAGCCTGTTATTCGGTAGCACGTTGATCGAAGTTTGGATGCCTATAACGGGGCTCTGTCTAGTATTTCCGATTATATACTAGTATAAGCGCCGTTCACCTCGTTAACGCGTTAAGTTGACAGGTTTCTGTGCCAGGCGCAAAAAGGGAAACAGTTTCTGCGTCGTTATCGGGGTTTCGGATTCTGCGTGTGCCTCTCCCTGATTGGGTCCCTGCGCTCGCGCACCCGGCTCACATGAAGCACTGGGCCGCGTCCAGCTTTCGCAAACGAAGTGTCAAATCCCCAGAGCGAAACGAGGTTGCGGTAATCCCTCCGAGAAAATCCTCGGCGGGACATTAAAGCGAACGTGTCAACAGCGGGCGTGGAAGGGAGGAAGAGCGGCCGTGGCTGCAGTAACGGCGGCTTTCGGGACTTTTTTTTTTTTTTTGCGTCGCCTGTTTGTTTCTCTTCGGAGCCCAGTTTTTGCTGGCGTCTTCAGCCAGGCTCTTCGGACGAAGCGGGTTGGGGTTGGACTGTGTTGCGGGTTGCTTGGGCTTCATTTGGCAATGACTGCTCCTTTATGTGTCGAGGCCTCGCAGCTGCGTCGGATTGGCTATCCCCTTGACGACAGGAAGACTGACTCTTTTCCTGCCTTACTTTTTGTCATTGAAGTACAGTCGACGGGTAGACGCCTACTCGTTACTAAGACTGTGGCTGAGTAAATACTCCAAAGGCGCACTCAAACTGTTCATACATCGTACAAAAGACACAGCGTTCGCGGCAGGTATGATGACAAGTGCGGACAGGTCTCAAACATATTCTAAAGACCCGTTCACACTCTTGCAACCGAGTACGACCGAGAGAGGCGAGACCTGTTGAAACCTCTTAAAATTTCTTAGAACGAGAGAACACACTGGCCCCCTGGCGCCATCTACGCGGTGAGCCTGGAACTGCATTTCACAAGAGCGAAGGTTTTGCGGGATTTCTGAGGTCAAATGTGCGTAATACCTATTAGAAAGGCTCGCTTATAACGTTGACAAAAGTTTTTCGAGACAAGAAAGAAAGTATAATGCGCGAGAGAAATAGTAAAATAGGCCGCACCGCCAAGTTTACACTGCTACACAATAGATGGCGCCAGTGTGTCCTCTCGTTGTAAGAGATATCAAGAGGTTCCAAGACACCAGAGGCCGGATTCTCAAAGCGAACTTAGGACGAAAAAAGTGCGTACGACATATTTGAGAGAAAATCCGTATTCTCGAAACGAAATTGTCGTAACTTTTGCGCAGGTTACGACAAAATCCTACGACAGCTCCGAAGCTGTCTTACGCACTTTTACGATCAAATCAACATGGCCGACAGCATCGCACAGTTACTTGGTCGCGACGACCAGCGGATATTTATTTTTCTACATGCTCTTCTCGCGCGTCCCGACTTCAAGCAGCAAGAAAAAAGGAAGAAGTACTTGAAGCCGACCACGACGAACATCAACGCTGGATCCACAGACACCCGGGAAAAGCAACAAAGGCAACGATCCCACCGACCAAGCGAGCTCGGCAGAATAGGCCTAGCAGGCACTCCGACCGCTCCGACCTGTTCGGGCGCAGCATTTCTCCGACGGTCCTTGGCCAAGACCGTCTGCCCACGACCGGCAGGCTTGCTGAATGGAATATGCCCGCGTGACCCTTTGGACCCTTCCCGTATGAATAGTTTGATCGCTAAACCAAATTTCAGAGGTCAATCTCTTTCCTCGTCATCTCGATCTCCTTGTTTTCCGAGGCAGCGGTGACGAACGCTGTCGTCGAAAAGGGACTCTCATTGATTCTATCTTCTTGTTTTGTGTGATATAGAGCTCAATAAACGCCGTATGGATTACCTTCGCAACACGGTATGTACACTTTGTTATTAGTATGCCATTTTTATTTTGACACGGCGCTACGTCACTGTCGAGCTATAACAGTCCGTGGTAGCTACGCGATGATGGTCATACCTTTCTTTGCCGAGTGTCATGTCAGTATCGAGTTGCAATCGTAAAAGATCGGTCCCGAAGCGCTTGCCAAGACGCGGGCTAACAGAGCGAATTCAGCACTTCGATCGAACGCTCGCGTCCGCTCCGAGTATGAAAAGGTATTTGCGTGGCTCTTGCTGACACTCTCGTAGTTCAAACGTATCTTTTTTAACGTCGGCTCGCTCCTGCATTTCCGAGGCCGCGAAAAACGCCGCGGCTATTGGTTTCTATCTATGTCGCTTTGCAAACGACTGGCACGGCGCTTTTACCAACAATGACAGGTGTGTTGACTTCGTAGCAGTCAACGAAGCGTTTAAATCGTGTTAGCGTCGATATATCACTGCACGGACACGAACCCCAGTCAAGCGGTGATGAAAAGGCCGCCTGTGTTTATGAGAAACAGCTTGAACACTAAACGTTTACACACAGACAGGACAGGACATACATAGGGCTGACTATCAACGAGTAGTTAGCCTGTGTTTGTTATTAAACATCCACGTGCTCCGAACTATGCCGAGCTCTCCGATTGGTTGTTCGTGTTGCCGAAGACGCCGTCGCCATAGCAACAACACCGGAAGTCGTTGTTTCTCCGTAAAAGGTCGTAACTTCCTCCTCTCACTTAAGAACGCGTTTGTGAATACCGTTTGCGCCTCATCTTACGATGATCGTAAGTTTACGAACTTCGTAGCTAAGTTGTCGTAGGTAAGAGGTTTTTTATGAATCTGGCCTCAGGTTCTAAGAGGTCGCAAGTGTGTGAACGGGCCTTAAGTGTGGTGGCTTCATACTAGCCTTGTGCGAATAGTGGACTTTGAGTTCGAAGCGAATTCGGAGTGATTAGTGGTTTCCGCCGAATATTCTCTATTCGAATATCGAATAGTATTTCCATGCCTTTCAATACCAACGCACAATACCTAGACGAAAACCTAGCAAAACTTGTGAAGGTTGTTCCACTTGCTCATTTATGAGCTCAGTTTAAGCTCATCTATATTTAGAAACTGTGACCTCAGAAGGTTTGATGTCTTGGGATGACAAGTAAACAACGAATTTAACATAAATTGAATCCTGTAGAGATGGCCAACTGCACCCAATTGAGTGAATTTACAAATCTTGCAATATACGACATTCTTTCATTAATCTCGAGTGAAAAAAAAGTTATCGCGCATGATGAACGCAGGTTGTAAGGGCATCCGTGTCTAACATATACTCTTGCATGACAGTCAGTTTAATTTTGATACTTTTACTAGAATGTAGATATACACATTCACAAAGTTTCCATTTATTTCCAAAGACAGCTGGCATGCGTGCACCATCCCGCTTTGGATGTATGGTTTTCTTTCAAGCACACAATCGCGATATTCATACTTTTTGAAGTGTTTATCATGGCGGGTTACTCCGTTGAGTGCGCTTCTTACCGAGCACCGGTGTACTGCAGAGAAGCAACCCCCTCCGGAGCTCGCTTCCGCGGATATTGCTTCTCCGCAGTGCACCGGTGCTCGGGAAGAAGCGCACTCAACGGGGCTAACACGCCGCGATAAGCGTTTCGAAAAACTCGAGTAGTACATACAGCTCTTTTCGAAGCGAATATTGAATAGTGTATTATTGGAAACTCCTATTCGAAATTTCCAATATTCGCACAACCCTATTATACAGATGTATGTTTCGAACATATCTGCAAAGAGTTTTTGTTTGATTAGTGTGACCGTCATACAAGGAATGGCCCAGACAGTGTCTGCAGATTGTCTTGTGTAGGATGCATTAGCAGCGGGACGGCGGATCTATACTTGGGGACAACTCTTCTTGGCAGTGAAGCCAAGGCTATGGGGTACCCGTGTGCTCGCACATATTGAGCGCCGATGTGCTTGCGTCATCTTTACTTCGGAAATGCCAGATAACGTTGTCCCCGAGTGTAGGAGCCCTGTTGACGGGGCACGAACCTACGCCTTGCTCAAAGTGCGACTGAGTAAACACTCTGGTAGAGCTCCTTGAGTGTACACTGCTTCACGATGTACTAGTAACACCTGTCTTTTTTTAACAGTAACGCCAACAAGATTGGTGCGATGCGTCAGTGATAATGCATGTTTCAGCGGCAAAAGGGGTGGACTCAGTCCTTTCCCTCCACAGTTACTTCATGGCCGTTGGTACATGGCATCTCTTGTCATCGGCTGTACTGAATGAAAGGGGGCCAATTTTCTTGATGTTTGAAGTAAAGATAGCGATACCACGGATGCAGAATGTTTGGAGACTGTAGAGTTACTTGTTAAATGTAATCAGGTATGTTACTTAGTGACTTGGTTACTTACTCGGTATCGAATCACAAAAAGCACGCGTAACCTCAGCTTAAATCTAGCTACTTTTTCTTTGTTGATTTTTGTAGATTTCTTCTTTTTTTGAGGGTGGGGGGAGGGGGAGAATTTGGTGGCGGACCATGCCTATCACACAAAAAAAGTGTGAACTTTCGACCGAACAATGTTCGCCGCTGCTGTTCTTCCTTAAAAATGATTGTCCTTATGTGTGTCTGTGTGTTTGTGTGTTTCTGTTGTGTGTGTGCACTTTGAGATCATAATGAAATAGATTACGAGAAAATCGGTGAGGGCAATGTTGGTAGTTGAACACATTTCCCGGCAAAAAGAAAGTTACTAAATTGTTGCTCCTGAAGTAGTAACTGAAATACGATTGTCCTCCTTCGCAAAGGGTTACGCATTTTTTTATTTCTTACAAAAAAGTAACAAATCATGAGTAACGGCAACGCATTACTCGTTATGCGCTGCATTAAGTCTGCGCAGGCGTGAACAACAGGACCCGAAGCTCTCGCCGCTAAAGGAGATGCAGGATGACGCTTCACTGAAGCTATTAGTCTCACGCCCTTCACATTTTTCGCCCTAGGCTTAGAACTGAAGTAGATGACATCGTTCTTACAAGGCCACTCAGAAGGGTTATATTAAGACGGAATGAAAAGAAAATCACTTCAAACGCAAGTTCGCAGCATGCAGACAGTAGGCGTTTTCAGAAGTCATATGGCGAGATTTTAATCGAATGTGTTTTGTATAAACACTAGACGTCTAGAGAAATTCCTTCAAACGTCATTGACCAGCGCCATGTTTTTGGCTTCTCAAACTAAAGGCGCATATATGAACCATGATCCGGAAACCAACGAGCCAATTGCCTACGTAACAATTGGAGGAAAATTGACATCGAACGCTGTGTCCAATACGGGCCGAGAGTCGGCGACTAGAACAGCTTGACTTATTATTGTTATTTGCATAGCTATTACTAGACAGGGCACATTTTCTGGTGATGCTCTCAATTATCACCAAAGCCACGTATGCATATTCAGGACTCATCAAAATGTACTCTTCGACTACTTGGATAAACATCGTGAACACAATTGGCGCAAAAATGTATCTTTAGAATCAAAGCATTCCTTACTTCCTTCTCAATCTTTTTATTTATTATTTTATTTTGGCGCTTTTTTCAGCAAGAGGAGTATTTGAAATATGCCCACCGCTGCTCGGCGGAGGATGATGACGAACTTCTGCAGCGTGCTTACCACGCCATCACGACTGTCACTCCGGGCAGACTATTAGATACGAAGGCGTTCTGAGCATGCGCTCTGAACGACGAACCCATATGTGGCGTCGAATGGTATGCCCTACTTCCAGCTGCAATTAAACATAGGGGGTCGGCTCACCCGTTCACACAGTGTTTCTAAACCGGCTTGTGGTGTTCGTAATCTCATCCCCTACTCTAACAGTCGCCTAATATCATTTGTGGGGGTTAATCTCTCCAATTCACTCGACTTGCATATTCACATGCTCCCCCCTCCCCCTTTCTCCCCCCCCCCCCTGTTCGCAGGCTGTCAACCGGAGCTGTCCCCGGGCAAGGCTGTCTTCCGCCTGCCGCTGGACAACATTTACACGTGCGGCACCACGCGGATGCACAACAAGATCACCGTAAGGCCGACTCCGGCACCACTCTACCCAATCCTTTGTCGTACAATGACTCAAAGATGTTCCAAAAGAAACGCACCTGACTTCCCCTCTCCACTCGCCTTCTCGGCGATTGAGCGCAATCCCATCGAGATTTTCTTCTCTTTTTAGAGCGCAGCTCTTAGGCGCCCGTTTCCGGCTTGAGCGGCGTCGGCGTCGCCGTCGGCGTCGGCGTAACCGCGCGGTGCATGATGGGTAAATTTCCCCGCTAAATTTAGCGGAAGATTTTCCGAGCTAAATTTGTCGGAAAAATGTTCCCGCTAAATCTAGCGGAAATTTTTTTCCCGCTAGATCTAGCGGAAAATTTTCCCCGTAAAATCTAGCGGAAAATATTCCCCGCTAAATCTAGCGGAACAATTTTCCCGCTAAATTTAGCGGAAAATTTTCTCCGCCCCCCCCCCCCTTGAGGTCCAGTGACCCCCAGGCCACGTGACCCCCCCCCCCTGAGGTCACGTGACTCCACCCCCGTGCCTTCCATGCCGAATCAAGAGCTGCGCTCTCATTCGGCATTACAGGGAGTTGTAAACGGCTTTCATTTTTTTAGTTTAAATCTTGATAATGGAAGTATCGAAAGAGTCACAGAATCCAAGTGAATCCAATATACAGCCCGTTACCATAGGAATTGTCTCGTACAAATTAATATACTTTAAAGTCCGAAAGCTTGAGGCGGCAAGCTCCAACTTCTACCTAATGCGTTACAGATGTGAGGCGTTATTTATATTGCTGCCAACAAAGTAATCCAAGAAGGCTTCGAAGAAGAGTCTTTTGAGCCCATTAACCTGACATGACATGCCGTCGCCGAAAGTGCCGATCACTGCGCTTGGGCGTAGAAAATCAATGGAGGCTACATCTCAGCGCGCTCTAAACATAAGCAAAACCATTTACTTCTAGCCTCAAGCAAAGCGTTCCTTTCAGAGACACCGTAAAGAAAAACGTTCCTATTTTTACAAGTAGCAACTAACGGCACTTGGTTACCAATTTTTTTAAGTACCGCGTACATTTCTGGTTGAAGCTACTTATCGCATGGAGCGCGAGCATGCGTGTCGGTGGTGCTTCTCAAAGCGTGTTTACCAATGTCGCATTAAGGTCCCCCCCCCCCCTCCCACACACACGCGCTCCGCTGCCGCGCGCCGCTGGCGCTTTGTTGACGGCTTTATTGGGTTTGCGGGAGAAGCGTCAGCGGCGTCCTGTTCCAGTGACGGCCTTGCCGTCGCGCGTCCGCCGAAAAACAAGAGCGTACACCCCGAGAGCTGCGCGAAGCTCCAGATTGAATAAAACTAAAGTGGGCTTCCGTCTCGCCAGGGGCTTACACTGTGCCAGCGTTTCATCGGCAGTCTTGAAAACCTAGTTGCTGTTTTGATTGTTTGTTGTTGTTTTTTTCGCGCGGATATTGAAGTATTTGATATCCCTTTTTTGTTTTGCCTCGCATTGACGCGCGCTTGACGCTTCACAAACACGAGATAATGGAATGGTACGTACTTAAAACCCTCGAGACGAGACGGGTCGCTCCCGTGTCGTTTTGTTGTCTTTTGCGTCAACTTTACTTGCTTCGAAAGGTTTCTCACCATCGGTCCCCGAGGTAGCTGTCACTGACGTGATTTTATCCGCCATGCGTGGCTTACCTTTACTATACCAGGGGTCTCGAGGAAGAGTTTTAAAAATAGCTAAACATAGGGTGTTTGAGCAAGCAATAAACGCTTCCTGGGAACAAACTTCCAGCCAGAGCTGACGTCACAGATTAAAACTACAACAACAATAATTAGCTAAAATTAACTAATTAAGTTTTTGATTAGTAAAAATAAACATATGGTTCCAATCAGCAACTTCCTGAGCATCATTAAAAACCACCAAATCAACTTATTTTTTAGAAATATGTAAAGTGTGTACCAGCATTTTACGGCGTTCCTAACGTAAGCTCTATTTTGTCGCGTTTCTGGGATTCGGTTTCCTAGCTATCAGAGCGAAAGTTTGCTCCAGCGCACCTGCCCAACCTGCCCCCACGTGACCGAGGCGCGAAGCTACCGCCTCGCCTCCCTCGTTCCCGCGCACGTACATTGCGCGCCCACCAGAGGGCAGGACCGCTATCGCAAAGATGCACTCCCGACCGGAAACCAAGCCTAAAAGCGCGTCCAAATTTAGATTTTTTTTTTGTTGCAAAATAGTTTATTTACTTGATTTTCTTTTTTTTAATTTAGCTTATTTAGTGGTTTGGGATGACACTCAGCAGGTTTCTAATCGTAACTGTTAATCTTCGGTAATTAAAACGTTGATTAGTAAATTTTAGTGACTTATTTCTCTAATAATTACGATTCATTGCAATCCCAGACGTCCGCCCTGGCTGCACTTAGTTCCCGAGGTCGTTAGTGCTTTCTTCCGTCTACAGGTAAAGTTTTCTTCGCGCCGTATCTTTTGACTTCGTTGCGGGGGCCTACGTCCAGAGAAGACAGCGCGTTGCCACGGAAACCAAATGACGCACTCTGTTGCCATGATAACTCGCAATCAGTCGTATATCGACGTAATCCACATCAACGTATTCAAGCATAGCCTTAAAGGCCCTCTAACAATGCATTTGTGCGTGACTAAATGTTCCCAGAGAAAAAAATCCTCGCGACTTAGGATTCAGCTTTTTGCCGCAATACTGCCGGTCGAGCAGCAGCCGTTCACTGGCATTTCCGCTTTCCTTTCACATTCACGTTCAGTGACGATATGGAAATTTGAATACTTGAAAAATAACAAGCCGTCTGAGTGACATTTTAACTAATACAAATATGTAAACACATAAAGCGTAGTTTTGAGGACATGTTTCTTTTTTTAGACCTTTAGAACGCTTATCGCAGGGTGTGAGGACATCTCCAGGGACTTTCGTCGTGTCTGACGTCCCATTTATCCGCTCTGGCCTCTAGGCAAGGGTTTCAATTTTGATCATTTATTTTAGGAAATGCGCCGCTCTCTGAAATGGCATTAACTATAGTTGTCTAAGCACCATAGCGTAGCGCCTCGAGCAAACCAATTTATATATGTATCATTTGTGTGGTGTTAAAGCCTTTTTAATGCGCGTTCCTTCAAACTCGTCTGGTTTTCCCAAGCGTGAAGTAGAGTGCTGCGACCGCAATTACACGCGTTTCAAGTGCTGGCGTCGGCAGCAGTACCATTCTCAAGCAGAAACCTAAAACAAATGGCCCTTTGCACGAGGGCTCGTCAATTTGCTTTGAATCTGAGCATTTACTTTGAATCTTTGATACAGATAAGGCGAGGGAATGCAGACGTGAACGTACGTTCCCATCATTCTCATTGATGCCCGACATGTACACGTTAGTGAAAAGGTAACCTGATACCGATATCGTTAGTCGCTTCAAAGGTAACTAAGCACGTTACTGCGTTATAGAGATTAAACAGTAACAAGTTACTTTCTCGTTACTTTGAATGTGTCGTTTGTTCCGCAGAGGTAGTCACCTTCCAATATCTGGTGTCCTTAATTATGCGTCTTGCTTTCTAACGGATTCCTGGGCATCGTTTTATTATATTCTCGTTGGCGCTTCTTCGAAGTGAAAGGCCCAGGCGTGAGCCAGGGCGAGAACCAAACAGGGTAACTTAAGTTGCACACGTACGTTCTCCTCCTGAAGTAACGAAGTACCGTTCCTTGTTACTCCATCAAAAGGTAACGAAAGCAGGTTACGCGTTCCTTCTCTCGACCACTAACTATAATTCGTTACTTCGTTACCGGAAAAGGTAACTAAACAGAAGTAACGCCTTTCGTACGAGGTCTGTTTTGTGCTCGAGTAATTTGGCAAACGTTCCATTGTGGTTCCCGCCACGCGTGTCTGTGCCGGGTGGGCTTGTCGTCGGGGACACCGGGGTTGTTGTACGTGCTCGCTGCCGCGACTCGGACGGTGGAGTGAAAGGCGCGGCGGCCTCTCGTGCCCCCGCCAAGGGCTAACCTGCGCCGGGCCCGAGGAGCCGAGCGCTGCGTTGGTCCCCCGCTCGCTCGCTCCTTTGTTTCCCTTTGTTTTTCCTCTCGACCGCGCACACGGTCGGGGTCGCGTCGCCGGGGTATTTATTGATCAGCGGCGCCCGCGCTTTTACCGATGGAGGAGTTCGCGTCAATCCAAAATTTGATTACGCGGCCCTTGGTCTGAGTGGGCGCCGGTGTTTGCGCTGCGTTAGGAAGCCCCGCTCGTTCGATATGTGCCGAGTAGACAATCACAGTGCCCGCGTACGGCTGCGGTGTTCGCGTTTTTTTTTTCCCCTTTTCCTTTTTAAGAGACCGGCTCGACCCTTTTTGTGTGTGTCTGTGTTTTCATTTGTCGCCTCGGTGACAAGAGATATAACAGTTCACATCGTGTTACCTTCTATCCAGAGAAGACAACGGTACATATTTTCGGAGCAACAACGGGTGATCAATTCTTCTATGTAAGCCTGTATACGCTCGTAGTGAAACTGGCGTAATGATAAAGAAACAGTCTCCTGGGTCAGGATTAAATGAAACTTGACCCGGCGAATAACCGATTCGATTTCGGTGGGAATCGTAATAACAAAGACAGCGCACGCATGGGGCAGCGCTTAATTTTACGAATATCATCGCGCGTTTATCTCGTTTTGATATCCAGACAGTTTAGGAATAATGTTGGACACGCGCACAGTTCATACTTATTGAAGGTTACGACCTTCGGGGTTAGAAAGGAGTCAGTGGATATTGGGATGCCCAAATCACACGCCGTAACGCAAATTCGCCTCTGCCCTTAGGAAACTAAAACGAACAAAAAAGAAATAAAGAGGATATCGCGGTTCCGAAATTAGCCGCGCTCACTGCGCAGGCTCTCGTCATTACTTTCAATTAAAGCGCGGGATGGATTCAAGTACAGCCAAGCTGGTATATACGGGGACGCACTTGAGCCAAAAATGGCGGAGGGTCGCCACCAATCTAGTTTGGCGCGACGGCGCGGCGCCGGCATCTACAGTGGGCCAATAGGAGCGTGCTCGCAAACGGCGGCGCGTCACCGGCAGCCACAGCAGACCATTAAAGGCGCGTTCCCACCGGCGATGTGATCTAGTCGCGCGATAACTTTCATCGCAAAAGCGACCATCGCGGGCAAAAAGCGATGCGATTTGAGCAGTCGCTGCTCGACCCGACTTTTTTGCGATGTGATCTAGTCGCGGAGCGGCTGAGCCAATCAACGGCGTTCGGAGCGAGAGTTTTCGAGAAACGACTCGCCAACGAAGGCGTCGGACTCGCTCATCGCGCACGCCGGTGTGACCATCTAATGTTTTTGCGATGCGATCTAGTCGCATCGCGCGACTGCTTACATCGCCGGTGGGAATGCGCCTAAAGGACAGTGAAGGCAATTTCGGACATCTTTTTGGCGATTGAACTGGGTTCCAGGCACGTCTCAGGCCACGTTGCCCAAATTTCAGCCGAAACCGGCGCTTGTGTGCCGCGCAAATCAATTAAACAGACGCGGTAATAATCGCACCGGGATCGACTGGGGCGACGCCCCGAGAGTTGCGGGAGAAGCCAGGAGAAGCGGAGCTCACGTGACCGATGCGGGGCCAAGAAGCGCGACGTCACAAGAGACGCCTCAGCGATTGGTCGAAACGAGAAACGTGCCCTCGGTCACGTTTTGGTTCGCGATTTTTAGGAATACTGTTCTAATTTCCGCTTGAATAACCATGAAAAGTACAAATCGGACCGGAAATGATTACTAAACCATAAATAAAGCAGCATAATTGTTTTTTCTTTGCTACGCTGGACGCGAAACGGGCAACGAGCAACTATGGGCAAACAAAATAAAATAAAAAAAGAACACGGTACTCAAGCACCAGGATTCTGCAAAATGGTAGCTGTAGATGGCTGTTCTAACGGTCGACTGAAGACTGCAGTATTCGTTCGGGCGACGCTAGTTTTCACGTGTGGGTTGCTGTTCGTGTTCTTTGACGACGAAAAGAGGACGTCCGCGGAGGAACCGGATCCCGGAACGGCCGGATCGCTGCCGCTTTCCCTCGGCATCTCCCCGCGTCCGTCCTTCGGCATGCGGGCCGCTCGTTGCCGGCTGGGCGGTCTCCGTCGGGTCCGCCACACACGTACTCCCGTACCGTTGGTGTTCGGTCACTGAACGGAAGCTCGAACTCGCTCGCGAGAGCGGCATTGCCGTCCATGTTGACAGATTCGGCGAAACGACCGCGCCACCGCGCTGCTATAACCCACCGCGGTAACCAGAGTCTCGATCTCCTAAATACTACCTGATACCGACTATTCACACTAGACGCCACTCTCTACGTCACCTCCGTTTTCGGAGGCCCAGAAACGAGAAGGGAGATTGTTCAGTTTCGGTTTTTTACTTCTTTCGGAGGCACAGAAATACGCGTCACAATTGTCTACAAAAAGTTGGGCAGCATGCTATGTTCCCAAGAAGCATAAAAACACAATTTAAAAAGAATTAAATAAATTCGTCTTCAATTCCCTTTAAGAGCATACGCGTCTAGATGTAGGGTACGGCACAAGCCTAAAAATGGCGGCGCGTCGCCGGCATCCAATAGGAGCGCTCGCGGCCCGATCGAACGACGGCGATGCTTGGACGAGTCAGGACATCCAGAGCTTTACTCTCGATTCCGCCGATATATAATCGGAGATCTGGCTGACTTCGATACTCCATTTCATTTTGACCGGAGCCGACGCTACGATCAACCATGGTTCAAAGCCAAATGTCGTCACGACGGCCGTTGTCTTTATGGGTTTCTTATCTCCGGATAAACCAGTCTCGCTCAGAAAACAAACAACAAGCAAAGAAAACATTCACTCTGCCTGATTAGGTTGAGTCGGAACACTCACAAAGGTGGTGAGTACCGTCACAACGTCACAACGCACTTTCTGCTCGATTGGCGTCGTCAGATCGCTACTTGAAGCGAAACAGAGTACAGGGGCTCTAAGCTCGACTCACGGCAAAAACGTCGGCGATATTGCCGACGGCCGCGATTGGCCGGCGCAAAGGTCAACCGCAGCGCTGGCCCACCGTGGCGGTCAGAAATCTCGCCGACATTCTCGCCAAATGACCAGCTTAGGGCCCCAGGATCGGAGAATAAATTGCGGTAAGTGGGTTTGTTACGCCGAATAAGAAATACTCTAAAGAGAAGGGCAAAGTTGAAGATGTAAGCGGTGCTTCCCACAACTCCGCTGTTTAGGTCGTAAAAATCTGACAACGAGCGGAGGATTTAATTGCGGGATGTTTCTGGAAAAACCTTTTGTTTCTCGTCAGTGTAAGAAAAAAAAAACTCTATATTGTAGACCTTCAGAGCTCTCATTTGTTTTGTTCTTCTCACAAAATGTAGGTACCGATGTGCGATAAAGTTGATAATTTCGTGGTCTCGAAGAAGTTCAGCCACAGAACTATGTATAAGTTGATGATGGGACGCTGCGTCATTTTTTAGTTATTTGAGCAAAAAAGAAAAAAAAAGAAACACAAATTGGGAAGGTTTTGACAGCGAGAGCCCGCGGTCTGCCCTTGACATATGGCGGTTTAAAGTTGTAAATGAGTAATTTAGTCAGTGCACTACGACTGCTTACTTGAGGCGTTCAACATGCTTCACCCAGCAGGGAAAGACGATGAATTTCTTGAGAACCTTCGATGGGCTGAAGTTCTCAGCTTTCTTGCAACTTTCCCCGTGAGGTTATAAAACGACATTTTCTTCTAGATGAAGTAAAGTAGCCTACGAAAGTATTAATTTAGTTTCACTCTCGCGAGCACAAATAGACCCTTTTTAAAATTCAGTGTCACCTGGCGACTCGAAAAGCAGTTTCGCAGTCTTTTGACAGAGTGATGGCTGTCCTGAAACTATATTTCATCGGGGACCGTGACTTTGGCACATCAATGGCAGATGAGAATTGTCCCCTTGATTACCTCGTAAATATTTCTCGATTTGCTTCAGTTTTGGTAATGTCCACATAAGAACTTGAAAGCGGCGATCCATAAGCCCCTCGACTAAATCTCCCCGATCAAAAGGCTTTAGAGTCAAACTTGCGCCATGCAATTGTTTGAACCATACGCCGAAATGAACTCTTACGCAGCCGTTGCATCTACTATGTGCGTCGTACTAGCGTCTCGAACGTACAGTCCTCTTACTATCTCCGCTTGATAGTACCTCTAACTTCTCCATTAGTTTGGGACAGACGCCATACACCAATATGATGATAGTGATTGGAATTTCCAGGCTTAATGTCGAAAAGGGTCTATTAGGAGGCATTATTAGGTTAGAGCACGCAACGTAAACACTATATAGATACCAAATGAAACCTTTCTATGACAATGCACTCGAAAGTCTTCGCCCTTTCTTGTTTGGTAACAAACTCAGTCGCGCCATCTATCGGCTAGCCCCGGGCACATGCACTTCCGGTTAACGCATATTTTCTATTCTTTGTACTCATCATTCTTTTATCGTAAGAATGAGTTAAGTTTCACAGTGCTATAAGTGGCAATGTCCAGAAGATAGCGTGTATATTTGATTTCGCAAATACTTCGAAACCGGGCGTCTTGTTCAGAACCAGAAGTGTTTGGAGGCTATTGGCACACACGATGTTCTAACTCACGCGAGAAACAGATTGAATACGCGGGCACCACTCGCCGCACCTTGAGCGCTAATTAAAGGGTAACTGCAAAGAAAAAATGAGTGTATTCTAAACAGCCTAATTGGGACAAGCATGTCACAAAGCAATTTTGCGCGTCCAAAACAAAATTTTTGACAGCAATATTTATTGCGTGAGACTGACTTTTAGTTTGCGGCTATTTCGTTCGTTTTAAATCGCGCGCTACAAAGTTGGCATTATACGTCACGGAGTGGCTGCTATACGTCACAGAGTGACGCATAACAGCCATTCCGCGCTTCGAAAGAGCGGGATTTTCAAATGTGGAGAAGTTCTGACCACGTTCTAAATTACGTCCTGTGGCGTAATATGCCAGAAAAGAATGTTTTTTCGCGGAAGATTTGTTTTGTGACATGCTTGTACCATATGCTGTTCAGAAAACACTTTTTTTCTTTGCAGCTGCCAATTAAGAATGTACGCGCACTTCTCCCTTGAGAACCTTTAGAGAAAGTTGTCATATATTTGTATGCTCGTAACTCGCCACGCCTTATGTTTATTAAGCTATTACTGACTGTGTAATAACCATATAGCCTTCTCTGCTGTGCCCAATAGTGCCTCTGTGGGCTACAAAAAGGAATAGTCGCATGAAGCGAGCGCAAAAATGCGAAAGTGCACGTACGTGCCACGTCGGTGAGCGCTCGACGCAGCTGCAGCGTGCACGAACCGACGGGCTGACCGGGTGCGCGCCCTCTTCGGTACGCAGGGCCAGAGGATCTTCTACCACAGGGTGATGATCGAGACGCCCGGAGAGGAAACGGAAGTGATCCTGGCGAAGTGCGTGCTTCCGGGCGGCTTCAACCAGTCCTCAACTTCCGGCAGCCGCTCGCGGAGGCAATCGCTGCCCTTCGACCTCATCGAGCCCGAGTGAGCGATATCCCCTTCGCCCTCGCACTCCCGGCGCCTCTGAGACGCCGGCAGGATTTCAGGGCGCACTTTGCGCGGTTCAAAACTGGACGGGCCCACTTCGTCGCGCCAGATGCATCTTCTTGAAAGCCGTGGTCACACAGATAATACGTCATACAAAAGGCAGTACACTGTCTGAGGCATTCCTTATGTGACGGTCCTATTGGTCATGCAAAAACTGCCTGCAAACATGTTCGAAGCATATATGAAGTGATCATGTCTGGAGCGAACCCCATGTTTCATGTATGAGGTATGAACAGTGCAACTGCGTCTTTACTGGTGTGCGATGATGCCCAGATCGTTTAGAATTTACACCATATTTTTAAAATTACAAACTGAAAGGTTTGTAATTTATAATTTCGGTATAAATTAATAAACGGAATATACTGCTCGTTAATAACTTGCTCTGAGAAGCCATTTGACAAAGACCAATATATCAAACTTTTTTCCCGCGCGATGCGAACTTTTCGCAGGATGATTTGGCCAGCGTTCCGAGAAGCAGACTGTATAAGCACTTGACAGTTTCGACGGCGGGCCCCGACGCAGACGACCGAATTATCCGAGAGTTGCACTTGCGGCGCCATCTCCCGAGAACCGAAACAAGCAAAGCAGGGGGTCGCCTACTTTCAACCGAGTGCTTGCTCTGCTTATTAGGAGAGGGCGCCACAAGTACACTCTAAGAAAAAGATGGTCTCAAAGGACTAACGGCAGCATTTGGTCCTCTGAACTCCCATTTGCTCCCCGAAGAGACCATCTGGTTCGAGCTACGTACCGTGCGCAAACGCTGAGGACTAACTGCACTCGACCGGGACTAACAGAGGGGCGCGGGGAGCAAAAGCAGCGAGAGGCGCGCGGGAGCAACAGTGCGGGAGCAAAAGACGCGCGGACAAGATGGCGGCGTCTGCTGCATCGCCGATGGCCAGCGTTAGCGACGGACTTACTGTTTCGGAGCGCAGGGGGAGGTATCCACAGACAATCGTAGCATCAAAAATTGCAGGAGGGGCCATGTTTAAGGGTCGGAGCTCACTTTATAACGATCGTAGCCTCTGTTCCAGCACGTCGTGGAAGCCAGCGCTGACTCGAGCGCCGCCATTGTTGATGCACTGGCCATGCGGCTTTTGACCGTTGTCCTGGCGTCCTTCCCTTTGCATGCTTCGAAACGTGCTTTGAAAGCGTTTATATTTTGTTTTTGGTTTAACTGGGATGAAAACAGCCGCGTAGAACGTTTTAAAAACGTTTCCAAAGACAAAAAAAGGTTAATTCTGTCTTCTTTTCTTTTTGTATTCTATAGAACCTGTGTTGTTGTTGTTGCTTTTTTTCGCAAGAGACGATGCGGTTGCCACGGAGACGCGCATGCGCAAAGTGGGGCAGTCTATGTGGGGAAGCGAGAACATGGCTGCTGGGAGCCTATAGGAACGCTGTTTTATAGACTGTCACAAATAATTACTGTGTGTAAAGTTACTTCTTAGTAAGAGATACACTCCTGGGAAAGTTTAGCAACAATATTGGAGAACAATATTGGTGCGAAAGCAGCACCATATTTGTAACATCGCTCACGGTTGACAGGGTCACTGACAAAACGACTCCTTTCATTTGATCAGTATAAAAGGCGCATGGGTAGCTTTTGGGGTTGGCGATTGAATTAGCGTGTGACAATAAAGAATTATTGAATTAGTGTGTCATTGTGTGTGGTTGTGTGTGTCATCTGTGTTCTAATTCCATGTCTATGCTAAAATTTATAATACGTGTGCAAGAATACGTGTGCAAATGTGATATAAGCGTTGTGCATATGTGCGTTGTGATGAGTGTGGAAAAGATCTAAAACAGCGATAACATATTTTTTACCAATTTTGAATTTGACGTTGACTAGCGCCACCTAGGTGTGTAAGGGCGCAATTTAGTAATAAATGAGGTAAGGGCGCAACATTTAGTCCCAGTGGCCTAAATGCAAGGGTGCAAAAGTTAGTCCTGGGAGTTCAACTTTGAGGGACTAACGGTTGGGGAGCAAAGGTTGCTCCCGTTACAGTTGCTCCCGTAGGGGAGCGATGGTTGTGTCAGCGCATTTGCTCCCTTGAGGGAGCAAGTCACGCTCCCTTTTTTCTTAGAGTGTAGAACTCTTCGTAAGTTCATTACGATGTTATCAACCCCCGTTGATAACTTCGAGGGTATTGTGATACTTACGCGGATGAACGGAGCTGCGCCGCGAAAGCTCACATGGGCGAGTAACTAAAATATACCTTTGATGAAAGGTTGAACTCGTTCCGAGTAGGTGCCGGTTTTTCCCGCAGAACTACGAAAAAGTTCCTGGAGTTGTAACAGACTTATATGTTTAGGTTCCGCGTGGTATATTAAACATTTATTCTCAGTTTGTATATCTTAGTTTCCAGATTGGATGAAACGCACCGCTGTAACAAAAAAAAAACACTAAAAGTATAGTAAGGACACGCTTCATGTATTGAAAGTATATATACTAGCAATCTAGAAATATACTTGAGGTGTGCTTTGTTCGTTTACAAAACTAAAATATCAATATATTTTTTTTATTTTTTTGCCAGTGATAAGTAGTTAGGGTCTCCAGCTCGGTAGTCTTGCTTCGGTAAAGTTTGCCAACCCTTCAGACTAGCGGCCCGCTCTGGGCAATAACCGTATTCCTTATGGGCACAGCGTGCGACTTTGCGAACATCTTAATCTCCCAATTCGGTAAAAGTCTTCCTACAACCGCACTGAATTTCGCCTTCAATTACGCGGATAAGGTATATGCTTGCGTTTTAGTTATACCTTTCTTAGACACCTCGCTCCGCTCTAACTTTATCCCCAAGTTTTAACTAATTAGTAAGTGTCACTGTTGCCACGAGAAAGTCTACCTTGAAGTCGCGAGAAGTTTCAGAAATTTGCATACGAGGCGCGTGCATTTTTTTGTTCTGTTTTTGTGACTCAGGGTGTAACACGTACTGTTTAAATGTAGCTCTAGTTTGCAGGGCGCCGCTTCTCCCGTTAATAATCGTCACGAATAATGACGGGGTAAAACCACCTGCAGCGTGTGCGCGGTCTCCAGACGTTTGCAGCCCGGGCAATTAGGCGACAGCTTTCGTGTTCCTTTTCTCAACCAGCGCCGTGAGACGCAGTCGAGTGGCCCTTTGTGTTATCCTGCTTGGGAAGGCACGCGTCGCTTGTTCGCGCCTAATTGGATTATGGGCGTTTTATTCGTCCCCATTGCGTAATTCTTTCTCGCTGTCTCCCCGCATTATGCGCCTTCCCGCCGGCTTGAGTTATGGCTGCGATACGGCTTTGCGACTCGACCTTCGAGGACTTGACCCCACAGCCAAGTTCCGCAGGAATGGGGCAGGTGTGTTTGTTGGTCGTGCAAAAAGGCGCAGAATCGCAAAAGTAAGCGTCAGTAATTGTTAAAGACAAAAAGTGGATCTGCCTCTAATGTATGGTGCCACCAGTTCCACCTAATGAAGGAGGAATTTAGCCACTTCAGTACGACTGCATATCTTGGGCTCTCCGAAGTCCCCGGGTGTGTAATGTATACCACAATATTGCCTTCTGCGTACCGATCATTGTTCCCGCTTTCATTGGTTCACTCAATGAGAGCATCGTTTGGTGTCACAATGCAATGGCCCTGTTGTCTCAGTCACGAAGGTGTTGGACGCCCTTTTGTCACCGAGACTACATTGGTCTCGGTGGTGAAAAGGCTTCGGACAAAGTGAAACCGCTTACCTTTCTAGTTGGTCAAACTGGTAAAGAAAAACCGATTCTTGAGGCTCTGTGTGAGTTGGGGGGCAACAGACAGCGGTTTTGAGAGTATGGCGTTTTTACCGCACATCACGCAGTGGTGCCCGTTAAAGTCACGACAGCTCGACGGTTCCTCATACAGTCGAAACCGGCAAGGACCAAAGGCTCTCACTCCGTTTTTCTTCCTTTTAACGCAACATGACCATCGGAGCATGATTGCGATTGCCCCTTTCAGTAGAACCAGCTGAGGGAAGTCCAACGATTACTGTTCCGAATGCGTCTCGGGGCTGTATTACCTCCAGGAACTTCCGAGAGTGCATTGTATACGCTTTACCGCGTTGTCGCAGGCACCTGAACATCACCGAGTACATCGAGGCCCGAGCCCCGGTGCCGTACCTGGACGTGGCCATCCGGCAGAACGGACGCGTCTTGGACACCACGCTCAACGTGCAGCCCGGGACCCCGCTCGAGATGCTCGTCTTCCTAGACCCCAAGAGCAGAGGTATGCGGCCGCGCTCACCTCCTCACATTCGGGCCGGGAGCGACCTTACTGTATGTTCACTGTCCGCTGAAGAAACTCACGGCGTGGCCAGACCCACGTGTCGTCTTATGCTCCGCAGTCAATCAGATGGCGTCATTAGCTTATAGAAATGTCGAAGAACGAATCACGTGGCGAAAAATGCAAACATACTACGACTCGCCCTGCTTTCCCTAAGCTGTCACTGAGTATAGGCCAAATATGACGGCATGCCTCTAATTAGATTCCTTTACACCCACTCCCCGTGTAGGTTACTATCCCCTATAAAAATTATTTTTGACTTTTTACTGAAAACGTGTTGACTTCTTGTTGACTCTGATTACTTTCTTTTGACTTTGACTTTCTGTTGACATGGTCAACAGAAAGTTTGTTGACTTTGTGTTGAAACTTTTCTGATGATTTTCTTTAGCCTGAGTCAAAAGAAAAGCTGTTGACATTCTATTAACTTTATGTTGACTTTTTTTCTGCTGACTTTCTGTTGACATAGTCAACAGAAAGTTTGTTGACTCTCTGTTGAAACTTTTCTGATGATTTTCTTCAGCCTGAGTTAAAAGCTGTTGACTTTCTATTAACTTTATGTTGATTTTTTTTGTTGACTTTCTGTTGACAGTGTCATCAGAATGACTGCAGACATTCTGTTTACTTCGTGTTGAAAATTTTCAGTTGACTCTCTGTAGCCAGTGTCAATAGAAAAGCTACAGACTTTCTGTTCACTTTTTATTGAACATTGTACACCCCGACTAGATGTCAAAAGTCGCTAAGTTTCTCAATAGTCTCTGACAAGCTGAGAACGGGAAGCAGCTTCAGTTGTCTCGCCTCCAGCGCGAGCCTACTACCCTTTGACAACGCTTCGGCGTTCGTGCACCTCGAGCGCGCGCGTGCAGTCAAAGCACGACGGATGGCATGGGGCGCGTGCTGGAGGCCAGACGTTCGAAAGGCATGTCCTGCCGTTCTGACGTTGTGAGTGACTATAGTGACTTTAATGACCACATTAAATAGTCAACTAGTAAAGAAAATCTAAATAACTATTTGAAATTGAAGAAACTGTCGTGACTCGCTTCGTCCTGAGTCGTGCTATGCAGAGAAGCGATAATATTTCTTCTAGGAGCCGTTTTTGTGGATGTTGTTTTAGCGACTGCGCCGAATTATTATTAGTTGTACCAATGCGTTTTAGTAAGAGATTTCGTCCACGAACTTCGAAACACCGTTTTCCCCTTGACAGACTCCCGAGGAGAAGATCAAATACTTGGAACCTTAATAAGTGCTGAGGTGGTCACCGGCCTAATGATTACCTTCAATATGTAGGCTATATAAGGCTCTAGAGCAGTCAATGGGAGTGTGATTCAGGTGTTTAGTGCTTCATGGTGTTTGTGTTTGTGTTCGTTTCTAATGTGTAGTTGTGGGATGTATGTAGTAGTGCCTTCAAATACCACAGAATTTACTAACATTTACTAATTAAATATTAAACAAAAATTGCGTTAACTTACGTTATTTTGCTGCAGCCAATTTGGAGGAGAGTGGAAAGCCACAGTAAGCTTCCAAAACTTTGTTGAATGAATAGCTAAGCTCTAAAGCATTTTTTTTCTTTTTAATCTTTGTAGCTTTTTAGTTGAAAAGCTGTAGCATTTCAATTGAAAAGCTGCAGAAAAAGCATCTTGGAGGCTACAGAAAGTCTGTTGACTTTCTTATTACAAAGTGGGCCAATATTCAAAAGAAAGTCAACAGAAAAGCTAGAGAAAGTCAGATGAAAAGCGATTGCCATTTTATATCCTCTGATGACTTTTTTCAACAGCCTTTCAACAGAAAAGCATCACAGTTTTTTGTAAGAGATATATACTTTGTGGGAGGTTAAGAGAAGCATGACAACCCCTGCACCTTTTTTGAATGAGAAGAGAGAAGGCCGGAGAAAAGGCGAGACGATGCCGAGATTGATTCGCCTGCTTTCCGGGGTTCACTCCGCTAAAGTGGAAAAGAAGGAGGGCTTCAGGTGCGAAAGCTTGTCCAGCTTTTTTTAACCTGCAACACCTGCAGCAGGGGTATAGAGTTAGCGTTTCTTTGTTTCCTTTCGCGTCTCCTTTTCTTTTTCGCTGACATAGCTCGCGAAATGTTTTCCCTCTGTCTTCAGACTGTTCGTGTTGGATGTGCAGCAACAGTAAAAATTACACCATCTTCCCGAGGGAACCATGGGGTGATGCGGAGCATCGCGGATCGTAATTAATTTATTCCCTTCTTGACTGATTTCTTTTGGCCGGCCGGATTTGGGCTGCGGCGGACGCGAGCGGCCGAGAAACGCTAGCAGACGACAGCCACAGAGTTGCGGGGAAAGCCCACCCCACTGGAAAGCCCTGGCGTGGCGCTGCGACCCGCGCGCCCAAAACTATCCTCCTTTCACTCCTCCGGGGAACGCGCGCAGCGCGCTACCGCTGCTTATGTTCACACTTGAAGGAGAGGAGACTAGAGGAGGAGAGTTGCGCATGCGCGCGCGGTGTGAATAGAAGCGAACGCACGCGAAGTGCACGCAGCTGGTAGAGAGAGAGAGCGGAGAGAGTAACGCGCAGCTGTTGGAGAGAGGGAAGGAGGAGAGTTGCGCATGCGTAGTATGAGTGCGGACGACGCCGACGCCGACGCCGCGGGACATAGACCCGAGCAAGAGATGCTCCGCATCTAAAATCTAGTCCAGAAAACAGCACCTCACCTCGGCATCGTTACTTTTTTTTTTATAATTTAACGTTCGAACTTGCCAAGAACGCCAGACTACTAGTACACTTTACCAGGCATCGTCTACTAGCTTGACTACCAACCGTTTCTTCGCGTAGATGTTCGAAGCAGATTTTTTTCCCATTCTGGTTAGAGTCATGGTGTAGTTAGAGTTAAGTGCGCTTCTTGTTTGGGGAAGATGGGCGGCAGCACCCATAAAGAGGTTACCGTCTGACGAGTGCCAATTACAGCTTCCAGGGGGGCTATGCAAGATGACGGGACGAAACGGGACGAAAGGAACGAGGACATCGCCTCCTGCTGCGATTGGTCAGCGACGTGGCGCCGACCAATCGCAGCAAGCGGCGATGTCCCGCGGTCCCTTCGCCCCGCCAACTTGCATATCCCCCTGAACGGTTCGTGTCGGTTTCCATACTCTTGGAGTTCATTCGAGCGATTGCCACCAGTTGATTGAAATGCCACCCTTGTTGCACGCTGCGGCACGTCCCCGCAGCAGCAGTTCAGAAAGCAGCAGCAACTCGCGAGAAATATGGCGCCTGTTAATGATAGCTGCATAGAGAGACAGAGAGATTGGCCATTTATTCAGATCACTAAGAGTCAGATGAGGGAGTACTTTTGGCCGAAAGCGGCTTGCGCGTGTTCGTAGATACTTCTCGGTACTGATCACGAGCCGCACAGTATCCCCTAGCTGCGTTATTGGCCAAAACAGTTAAAGGGGCGGTGCAACAATTTTCAATTGGAATACTTTTCAATTTACACGAGCTTACTGTCGCTAATGGGCTCTTGTTGCGGTGTAATTTCAAGGACGAAGGGGAGCGTTTTCATTCAATATCTCCTTCGCAAACCTTGATGACGTAACCGGGGGATCGCAGTATCCTCCAGTGACGATATTTGAATGCGGCTCATAGATTGGACCCTTGCATTGCGTGGGCACTTGATTTGGGCTCGTGATAATCGATAGCTCGAGAAGCATTGGGGTTATGACCCGTGTCTAATCGCTGCAATGATGACAATAGCCGAACCATAACAATGTCTGGAACTCAGCGCGTGTCCAGTGCCTTGTCAACCCCAGCGCGGGGCGATGATCGGCATATAATGATTGGCGATATATAATCGGCTCTAGATCACGTGGCCGCTTGTTCTGGCTGCGAGTTGAGGCGGTGAACGCTGGTCGTTGTTCTTTTTTTTTTTTCTTGAGACTGTGATTGCGTTTGCTGGAAGACGAACGGGTGTTTTACAGGTCCATTAACGCCAGGGATCCGTTCTAAGTGGTATTTACGCGAAGTACAAAAATCGTTGCATCGCCCCTTTAATAGGAGTTCAGATGCTTCAGTTTGGCGTCGCTGCAGTTGAAGATCTAATGGAATCCTTAGCAGATATTTCACGACCTTAAAAACGTAACCAAAACTATTTTGAAGAATATATTTTTTTACTTTTGTTTTTTAAATGATTTGGCGCTTAAGAAGAATATGGATACAATCACAGAAAAATTCTCATCTCCCAACTTTGTTATTCTTTACTCAAGGGGCAGTGAGTGATTCACCGATGGTGATACCTGAGTTTGCTGCTGCTAAGCGTGTCGTGACGGCAAGCCTTTCAAAGCGTGTCCGCAACCTGCATTTCTCGCTATCGGGTCTGTTGTTTTTTGCTGGCGATAAGTGGGTATTCGTTCTGAGGAAGAGCTGTGAACGACACGCTCATATTTTTCCTCCTGCCAATATCGAGCAGAGTTGTATACAGTAATATTCTTACATAATTTAAGTTATTGTAATTTGTTGAAATTAAAGTAAGTAAAGGATTTCTAAGTTACAGTGAAACTTTAGTAACTGTAACCGTTGCTTCGCAACATTTTTGGGGTAACACATACCTTCATTCAATCAATTATTTAAAAAAAAACAATGTGGTGAACTGCACAAACCTATTTTGACTCAATCTGTACGTCAGCGGTGTATGGTGTCACCGCCTTATACTCTAAGGGGACTGAAGTGCTGAATCAAAACCTAACGTGGCCAATAAGGAGTTTTAGTAGATTATCGCGATAACTCGAATAATAATAATAATAATAGCCTAAGCACCGCCGGCGCCTTTTCGGAAGTATAGTATCGTAATCGGGTATTGTTATTGGATGTATCCGATCCATATACTTAAAACCCCCTCGTTTCCATGTTGGTGAATGATTCGTTGGTCAGCAGTCGCAGAACACCTCGACAACGCGGGACAGCGGAAAAGTGATTGTGACGCAATTTCGTTACTCTTTTGTAGATGTAGTTAGACACGTTTGTAGCTTGATTATATTTCACCTCAATAAACTGTATCTCTAATTTATTGCGCCTGAAAAAGTATTTTTACAGTGACAAAATAAAAAGAAAATATTATAAAATTTATACCCGAACCAATCGCCCGTGCTTACTTATTGCTGTCTTACTAATCTTGCGCCAGTTAATTTTTCGGTTCCCCTAGTAATTGATGATTCATGGCAATGCGACCATGCTTGCGGAGAAAATCGTTTGGTATGGCGCGTTTTTTCGGGAAAAGCGCCCTCTAGCGCGATGTGCGATCATGCAGCTTCCGGTCTGTTGGCTCGTCTGGGCCCGTCGTCCCTCTGGCACGTCGTTAATCTCGCACCTCCCTTATTACGCGGTGCGGCAGCGGTGCGCGTTACGCTGCCGTAACAATTAGTGCGCGAAAATTGATGAACAAAACGGACAAAACCACGTCGTTCTCGTTCCTGCTGCACATTCCGTGATTCGAGCCTGGTTTAATTCGAGCCCTCGTCGGTTCATTTTCGACGCGGGGTGCAAGCGCCGGGCCCGCATGCCTGCAGCATGTCCGATATTTGTTGCCGTAATTACAGTCATCTAAATGGCGTATGTGTTTGTGTGAGTGTGTGAGTGCGTATGGGAAAGGGGGGGGGTGGGGTGGTTACATGTGCCGTGCGAGTTGTTTAAGTGATCGTCGGTGTGATTCGCTCGCGAATCTATGCAGCCGTGATTGTTGCCAAGCGGTTCCCTCAGCATTTGGTTTTTGCAGTCCGTGCCTGTTCATTAGTGAACTCGCTTTCGTGCTGCTTGTTCAAGAAAAGTTATTTTCTATTTTTTTATTTCTTCTTGCATTCCAGGAAATTCCGGTCGTTAACGGTTATTAAAAACGCGGGCGGATTTTTTTTTTCTTTGGATTAGCGAGTGTGCGTTTTTAGAAGCTTCGACACGCATACTGACCCCCATGATGCACTCGGAATAATTGTTTTCACATCAGTCAGTCTAACCAATGGTGAGAGCAGAGCGTTATTATCCTTAGATGTCATGCAGCCCTGTTGCGACAAGACCCGAAAGCTCTTTGCCGATCTGTTGGACTTTGTTGCCGATCTTGTTGGACTCGGGACGCTTTGGCGTCATCCGATCAACGGGGACAGAAGCGAAAGACGTAGTTGCTTCTACGTTCAAAATTATGAACGTCTTGTGTTGCATAACATACTCTGGCTGGTTCGATGGCTCAGCAGATGCCGTGCCTGCAGGACGAACTGAACGAGTCCATTAGTAATTCGTTCATTACGGGCGAAATCGTTATACCTAGAATACGTTTTTGTTTGGGTCAGTATATCTCAAGAGTGATTAAGGTCATCGTATAATTATTGTGTTTCTCTCTTGGTCGTCCTGTGTTGTTGTTTTCTTTGAAGTCCATCTTCTGCTTTATAAACTGAATTTAACTAGCTTTACTGGCAGTCTTGTGTGATTCGTCTCCAAGACCATCACTCGCCGGTTACGACATCAGTTTTTTAACTCTGCATATGGACTGCGAGCAGTACGACTGCGGATGAATGATTGGCGCACTGAATGCTGCATAGCCGGTTCCTTTCGAAAGTGGATTTTCGTTCCAAAGTGGTGGTCAGCTCTGTACTGTGTTTATGACGTTATATACTAATGTAGTCAGCGAGTTATTAGCTATTTTCCTGCACCGTGTATGAGTACGATCATCCACATTTTTGTTTCAGATACCTACGGCATTCTCACCAGTTACCTCAAGGTGACCGACAGCTCTTCTAACCAAGAGGAAATCATCGTCATGAACGGGTATGTATGGATGTCTCCAAAAATACTTGGTGCCGTACAGTGTCAAAAATTACGTCAGGCTCAGTACAATACAAAGTTGACGCTATTTTCAAACTCCTGGCTTAATTATCATACAAGCTCTATTTCGTCTAGCTATTAGGGTCTTGAAAGTGATATCGCATATTATTTTTATACCACACATTTTTTTATTTATTTACGCTTTGCGAACACACTAATAGCCTCACGAATATACGAGGTTAGATTGAAATGTTTCCGGAATCGCCGCTAGGGAGCTTTTCTTTCCAATATATTTTTACGTCGCTTTGTTGGCAAACCTTTCGTATGAAGTGACTACAAATGGCAGATTGATATCTCAAAAAGTCTGGCTTTGATAAGAATTTTAATCGAGCAACCACGAACATTTTCAATGATGGATAAAAACGAATTACGAGCAGTCGTTCAGTCTTTTTTATTTGGAGGGAAAAGCTGGGAGGGAAATCTAATCCATATTGAATGCTGTTCTTGGGGCCTCATCACCTTTGTTTTCCAACGTAAGTTTTTCGGTTTCTGAATTCAAGTGTGGTTGTACGGACAGAAGTGATGAACCACGTTCAGGACGTCCAAAAACAGCTTTCACACCAGAAATTGTGGATAAAATCTATGGCTTGGTTTCGGAAGACCGCCGCATAAAAGTGCGTGAAATTGAGGAAGCAGTGGGCATCTCTCCTTAAGAAGCTGTTCATATTATACTCAATGAATTGGGATTAAAGAAACTTTCTGCAAGATGGGTGCCGCATTTGGTCAATCCGGAGCAAAAATGCATTCGAACCCAAATGTCAGCCGACAGTTTGCACATGTTTCAAGCAAATCCAATGGATTTCAAGTGATGATTTGTAATTATGGACGAGACCTGGGTCCACCATTAATCACCAGGAGCAAAAAGTCTATCGAAACCATGAACTGGGCCCGGTGAATCGTCTCCGAAGAAGGCAGTCCATTCAGTCGGCTGACAAGGTGATGGCATCAGTGTTTTGGGGCGCCAAAGGAATTTTGCTCATTGATTATCTTGAAAGGCGTAAAATTGTTACTGGCCAATACCACACAAAACTTCTGGACAAGCTAAAACAAGTAATTAATAAAAAAATCCGGGAATGGTCAAGAAACAGGTGTTGTTTCACCACGACAATGCACCCGCCTATTGCAGTGCAGTCGCTCACCAAAAACGGACCAGAACTAAAATTCAAATTCCTTCCGCATCCACCTATTTACCTGATTTTGCCTCCTCGGACTTCCACCGATTCCCGAAGCTCAGAACCTTTCTGGCTGGAAAGAGATTCCTGTTGAATGAAGAGGTGATAGAGGCTATGAACAGTTATTTTGGGGATCTCGAAGAAAGCCACTTCAGGGAGGGAATAGAAAAACTAATAAAACTCTGGACCAAGTATGTCGAGCTTCAGGGGGATTATGTCGAAATATAAAGTATAATTTGAATCAAATTTATATTGTTTTATTTTTCATTCCGTAAACTTTTCAATCTGCACTCGTAAAATACGATATTTAATTAATCGCAAAATAGAGTACAAGCGGATTGTAAAACAATTACCTAACAGGAAAAAAAAACACGGGTAGCATTACACAAAAATGCTGTCACCAGAAGCATTTAGATTAAATGCTAATGGGACGTTTATCCTATCAATTAATAAAAAGCAATGCTTTGTAATTGTTTTTAACGCGACTAGTTATTACGAAGTCTGAGCAACGCTTGAAGAAAATTTATTTTCAAATGTTAGGAGGCAAAAACAAAAATGTCTGCAAAAGTATCTGGGGGTGCAAAGAATTCAGAGTTTTAGCATAGGTCTTCGAGCAGCTTAAGGCGCTTTCAAGAGCAGAAATTATGCGCATGTGCAGAACGTCTGCGCTTGCATAGTGTTAAGTTCCAAGCTGGTTGGGGACCCAATCCCTTGGGGCACCATATTCTAAAACTGTCTTATTTCTCTTGTAAGCCATACTAACTGGAAAACTGGACATGCACGTACACTGAAGCAAGTCTATACTTATCTCCGACCTGCATTCTTTACGACGACACACTCGAAACTCCACTCATTTATCTCCATGTACGCAGATCGTAAAACGAGAAGGGAAACTGGTTGTCATGCTCAAGTGGTAACGTGATCTCAGTTGGCAAATTGGTTGCACGCTCCTTTGTGCCATTGGGATTGTAGGACGGCGTGGTACCGTTCTGAACAATGGTCTGTGTTTCGTGTACAAGGCAATGCACTGTACGCTCGATAACTTCTTCTAGTCTATTTGTTTCACACTGTGAAAAACGCGGCTACGCTAAAATGCTTTCTTTCACGCGCATTAATTTTCTAAAAAAAAAAAGAAAGATACAGATATTTGTTTTTATAAAATTACTGAATTCTCATTAAAAATCGATTTATTAAATATTGTAATTGAGTCCCCTGTCGATACGTCAGGCGCGTTCTAACAAAAAGGCCTTTGAAGGATCCTATAGTTGTGGTTTATGTCGTTTGGGGGCCTGTCTGCCTTGATGTCGAGATTTATGAGCGATTATCAATTGAATTTTAAAGCCTTGTGAATTCCTGCGATGCTTTAGTAACGTCAATCATTTGTCTTTCTGTAATCAGTATAGCCAATTAAAATAGCCTTAGTGGAAAAAATTACACCCCTTTTGCCACAACACGAGATAGCCAGACTTGTACAATTAACGCGTTACTTGTATCCAGCGTTGTAGTTGTTACCGAAAAGAAGTAACCAAACACATTACTCGTTACTTGCAAATAAAAAGAACGCGTTGCCGACCTACGCTACCTCAAAATAAAAGGAACGCGTTACCGTTACGTTACCGCAAAACTAACGCACGTTACCTTTTTTTCATTATAAATTAAGGTCTTACTTTTTGGCGTTACTTAAAGAAGCAGTATGTCCATCCAGAAACTGAACATGACTACCATATCTTTTCTTACGGATCCACGTATATACTCACGAGAAAAAACGCAAAGCAGAACGCAAAAACGCAACAGACAGTTATATAGCTTGGCGTCTAAAAATACAAAAAGTTTAATCTTTGTAAGTCTTGAGCACAATAAGTAACGAGTGACATAACCACGTTACATGTTACTCGAAATAAGTAACGTAAGTACGTTACGCATGAGCGTTTTGAAAAAGAAACGAGTATATTACTACGTTACTGAAAAAAGTAACGCGTTACCGGTAACGCCGTTATTTGTAACGCGTCACCGCCGACACTGCTTGTATCTAGTTACTTTTATCGGTAATAAAGTAACGCCTCAGTTATTCTTCGAGAGAAGGAACGAGTAACCTCCTTTCATTACTCTTTGATGGAGTAACTAGGAATGGTATTTAGTTACTTGTGGAGGAGAACGCGTACAACACAAGCTACTCAATTTGCTTTTACCTAAGGACGGAAGCTCCACTTAAGGATCTTAGTGTTCTAAAACATAAAGAGATAATTGTGTCCGCAACCAGCTGGTACATTAAAGAGAGTGCAGACATGTTTAGGCCCGTCTACGCTTCTACACACCTGCATGACATATGCTTACAACTGCAGTAACACTAACTCTCAGTTGATTATTCCATTCAACGTATTGCATGATGTGGGAGTTCAGTATCGCCATGTCTCAACGCTGGAAGCCGGCTACTGCTACAGCTACAGAAAACGACACCTTCAGAGTAACCAGAAAGAACACGTTCCTTTTTGAATCTCTCTAATAGGTATGTGCTTAAGTAACGTAAATGAATAACGACTAATGGTATTTAGTTACTTTTTATTCAATAACGTGTACATACATGGAAGGTTCAAAGGCCGTCGTTACGATCGCATAGGAGTGCACAGTGCACTCCGGGACTCCTGAGAGGGTAAAACAGCGAGCGGTGTTAACCGGACGTAATGTCCGGTTCACACACCTGCGACTGCTTACGACCGAGTGCGTTACGGCGTTTTGTGATCTCTTACGACGAGAGAATGCCCTGGCGCTACCTATCGGGTAGCCGTAGAACACTTGAGTTTTTCGTATATTAACTTATCTTTTTTTTTGCCCAGCGTTCTCTCACTATTGTATTGAAAATCTTTCATTAATGTTACATTCGACCATTTCTCATAGATAGTACGTACATTTGATGTCGGAAATACTGCAAAATCTTCGCTCTAGTGAACTGCAGTTCCACGGCCCCCTCATAGATGGCGCCCGCGTGCCAGTCTGTTCTCTCGTCGTAACAAATTACAAGAACTTAGTTGTAAGCAAACGTAAAGGCCCGTTCACACTTTTGCGACCTCTTAACACCTGTTCCTTAAAACCTCTTACAACGAGAGAACACACTAGCGCCATCTATTGGGTAGCAGTGGAGACTTGGCGGTCCGGCATATTTTCTATTTCTCTCGCGCATTATCCTTTCTTTCTTGACTCAAAAAATGTTTGTGAACGTTATAAACGAGCGTCTCTTATAGGTATTGCGCACATTTGACCTCGGAAATCCCGCAAAACCTTCGCTCTTGGGAAATGCACTTCCAGCGTCACCGCATAGATGGCGCCACAATATCAGTGTGTTCCCTCGTCCTAAGAAATTTTAAGAAGTTTTCACAGATCTCGTCTCTCTCGCTCGTACTCGGTTGCAAGAGTATGAACGGGCCCTAAGTGTAAACCAGCCTTTACACTTGGAAGACACTGATCATAGCTTCTTTTTTTTTCATTTCTCTTTTTTCTGTGCCCACAGGTGCTCCATCGACCCGTACATCTTTGGGAACTTCGAGACGCTGGACGGCGGCGACACCTTGTCCGCCAAGTTCCGGGCCTTCAAGTTTCCGGAATCCAACTACGTGCTCTTCGTGGGCACCGTGAATATCTGCATCAAGGAGTGCAAGGGGGTACGTCGGCCGCCCCTGCACTCCCACAAGTCCTTAGTTCAAACCGCGCTAAACCCTGGACCTTTGTTTAACAGTAGGAAATGATGGAAACTGTTTTTGTATCACGCTCCCGTAATAGCCATGCGGTTTTGCAAGAAAAAAAGGAAATGTTTTTTGTGTGTGTGTATGTGTGTGCAACCGTAACATGGTGTTCACAACCAATCCTGGGACGCTCTCCATATTGTCTAAACTGATGTTTCGTGTTCTAGTGGTTTGTGTTACTGGGTGCCTCTAGGGGCGCAATATACATGCATAAGAGACCAGATTCAGGTGCCGCGTCGTCGCCGGAACTTGCCGCGAGCTTGCATCAGTTCCGCGCAATATCCAGATTGCATAATATTGGATAATAACCTCATGGCTCACCATCGCACCGCGGATACTGCTGTCTAGTCTGGTTGCCGTATTGCCTCGCGATTTCACCAGTTCACGCCACCGCGACCTAACCCTACGCACAGGGTATGAAAGAATACGGCGCAAGATAAGCAGGGAGATTGACTGCACAGGGAGACTTCACATCAGAAAGGCACCAGACTACGAACACTACTCCTCCTCTTCGGCCCTATCTGAAATAAACAAAAAGTTATTTTTCCTACCAACCGTTCCAGACGAGTTAATTATATATATATATATATATATATATATATATATATATATATATACTTATACTGACGAAGACCGGACTCTGGCCGAAACGTCGAAGAATAAATCGTCCGTTGTTGCTGTTTTCACCTAAGGTTTTTTCTTCCTAGTTATATATATATATATATATATATATATATATATTGGTGGCCAAAATTGGTCGAAAGAGCTGTTTTCGGTTTACACACTTAATTGGTCACGTCACGTGATGTGACACGTGACAACGCTTCGAAATACCCGAATTCATTACTTTGTACTTTTCGGCATCCTACGCTATATTTTCTTTATCTCTCTCTATATTTATATATGCATTTTATTTATAAACGAAAAAACGTTTTTTTTTTCTTTTTTTCAGTGGGGCATTAGAGTTGGAAGATGTTTTTTTTATACATATTTTCGCAACTTCATTCAGGAACCCAGAGCAGAGGCTCACTAATGGCATACCGACCGCACTCGATATTTCCCGCCGAGTTTCTTTTGATGAATGCACGCTCGATGGGGCTTTTGTAGACGACATCATTTCTGTGTCGTGCTTCGAGTGCTCTTCCTATTTCCGTATAGACGTAGAAGTGTGCTCGACATCATATCAACAGAGATGGTAGTTTTGTTTAAATGGAAACGGACGAGTCTTAAAGATTCGGTGCTGAAGATGCGAGGGCCGTCTTTCATTTCAGGTGCTCTAGATGCGAAAGAGAGAGCGAGAGAGAGAGACTATTTAAAGTTATGTCAAAACAGAAACAAACGAGAAGAGAAAGAACTCCGAGCCCTACCTAAAACACAAGTATGTCGGTACATTTAAATTTTTTACAAATTTGAATCTTGTGTCTCTTTACGTATATTTATATATAACAAACGTTTCTTTTTGTCTACCACGCGCAATCGATGTCTCATGTTTTCAATCTTACGCGCAGAGGAAAAGGAACGCAGCACAGCGATTAGACCACCATGCGGTGCTTGCACCAACTAAAAAAAAAAATGTGTACGGCAAATCGCTGGGCAATTGTGTTGCATACGAGAAACTTTCCAGCCTCACGTGACATGAGATCACGTGACGTCAAGTCTCCCGCTAAATTTAGCAAGGAAACCGAATTAATGTGTAGTTCACGTAACGTTCATTTTCCCGCTAAATTTAGAGCGGAAACTAAATTGCCGAACAGGTAAGGTGACATCAGGTCAAGCGACGTCAATTTCCTGGCTAAATATAACGAGGAAACTCAATTGGTGCGTAGGTCAAGGGACGTTCATTTTCCCGCTACATTTAGCGGGGACATTGACGTCACGTGACCCGATGTCACGTGACCTATTCACCCGTTCAACTTCCTCTCTAAATTTAGCGGATCAACTGAATTAGTGTGTAGGTCCGCGACGTCCCATAATGGAACACTGCACGCGCTGCATTGTGGACGTCACAGGCCACGGCTTCACGAAATGCGGTTTCACGAAATCCGCAGCAACTAGCCAAAGAACGGTTCACGTTAGAAGTCCGTGCATTGAGTATTTACTTATTAAGCCGCACTCACACTGCTCATACATCCCACAAAAGAGACTTCGCTGCAGGCTTGATGACATCTGCACGGACACGCGTGGGGCATTCTCGAAGCACGTTCTCTTTATACATGTTTTAAACATGTCTCCAGAGAATTTCTGTATGACCAGTGTGATGTTATACAAAGAATACCCCAGACACTGTCTTCAGACTTTTTTTTTGTATCGTTCTGTCAGAAGTGTGGCCGCGGCTTTAGGTTCTTCGGCGCAGACTGTTCCGCTACAGCGTTTGCTGAATTTGGCTGTGTTTTTTGCAGGTTCCGTGCGGAAACGACCAGTACGGCTACGGGCGCAGAAAGCGGTCGATACCGCCGCAGCTGCCCAACGATCCCAACAAAGTGTTCGAGGTGGAGCTGACCACCTTCCTCAAAGTGGAGTACAGGGACGAGCTTTTCACTCTTAAGAAAGGTGGGTTCCAGACAAGCAACCCTCCGACGGAATACGACCATGGGGCCAAAGTAATACAGGTGTCATTTATAGGATTGAGCGAAAGCCCGCTCTGCAGAGCCCAGGAATCCTGGGTTAAATTAGATCCGTACCCATGCCCCATTTTTTTTTATCCAGCATGAGCACATTGGCTTGCGTCCGCGTGTCACCGGTTGCCGATGCACGTTAAATAACAAAGGCTAACGGCCGTACTGACCTTTCGTGGAATTCTCATCTGACAATATGTATGCTCAAAGCTAAGGATCGTCCTATACTTACCCCACAAGATCAAGACGTGCTTACCGCTTGGCACCGGAAGCTGTTAGCCTACTCTTTAGGATATAGTGTACTACGTTATGGCATAACAGATTTCTGCCAATGCTCTAGATCATGACATAGGTAAAAAGTATTTTTAAAAAAGTATCATACGCAAGGTTAATACAAACCTACTGCTCACTGAAATTTTTCAGACCTTTCTAGATGCCCAACTTTGAATCATTGTTTTAAAAGCAGTCGTACGAAGCAACTATTGGACAAACGAACGAAATTACGGTAACCGTGAACGGTTTCACGGTTCCTTGTTTTATTTTTGCACCCGTTATGGCAATAATTAGCGGTGTTTTTATGTCCTTCAGATATTTAATTCCTTGCCTTCTAACTTTGACCTCACGTCCAAAAGAAACTTTAAAAAGCGCTTCTCCATCTCTCATTTACCGACGACGCCCTGTAATCCTTCGTGATTTTATTTAATAATTCTTTGCATTTTTTAACTATGAACATCACACCTCTCAAGACCGTCTTCAACGGTGACAATTGACTGGTTTCCGTGTGTTTACCTGTGTGCACGTGTGAGCATACCTGTGTTTTTTCTGTGGTTATTTTTTTGTGGCACCAGCTTCACTGGAATTGACTCAAAGATTCTTCAGAACTTGGATTAGTTATTTTCATCAGTTCACAGCTCTATTAGGTTGATTCACACCAGTCCTTGATGACTTTGACGGACCTGAGTCGTGACGCGCATACGCTAGTCTCTTGAAATAAACTATTATTATTAGTGTTATTAATAATAACAATATTATAGAAGACATCGCTCTTAAACGGACGCCTAGGTGGATTTTCCTCAGACGCCCAGCAGCTCATTATTGCATCATTGGAGTAAACCAGTGTTGGACAATATACTCGATAAAAGTATTTAAGCTAAGTTACTAAATACCTGCTTCATAAAGTATTTAAAATACTACTCAAGTTACTTTCACTGTAAAGTATCTTGAGTAGAGTACAAATACTTAGAAATGTAATTCAATTACTTTTGAAGATACTTCCGCGTTGCGTAATTTGTATCGACGTCAGTGACAATGACAATTATACAGCTGCGCAAATCTTGGTTTCCACGAATGGTTTATTAGCACGCAACAACACAAAACGGAAAAAGCAAAAAAAGTATCGTAGGGCTATTTTATGCAGTCCAACTATAAGGAGCAGGATATTGTCACGGATGACAAATGATGAGGCAGCGAATAACTGAAGAAACTAAAAGTTTAATGAGGCGAACTTGTGCCCAAAACAAAGTAGAAAAGGCGTAGCGTCGCAGGCGTCGATGACGGCGAAACAGCAGGATCGAGCGCTGGGACGAGACTGACTGCGGACCGCCACTCGGAGCACCTTTTGTACCCGCGTGGGTTTCTGGAACATTCGGCGTAGAAAGTTCCGCGCGTAGAACATTCGTAACTCGATCAGACGACAAGGTTCTCGAACTTACGAGATATGTCAAGTTGAAAGAATAAATAAAAGAGGAGTCCGCTCCCTGGTATCGAACCCGGAGCCTCCGCGCGAGAACCTCCGCGCGACAGCCAAGCGCGGTAAGCATTCGGCCACGCGCTCGCTGGGCAACGCGCGTGGCATATATCACTGATAGACGTTACAAAACATTTCTGGGACAACAAGAAAGAGGTCGCTTTAGTATGGGGAGGAGATCATACCGTGGCGCCTCAAGCGGTTAACTTTAGAGCTACATGGATGGTGACAACAAATACAATGACTCAGCGCTCGGCTGACTTAACCGAACGCGGCGTCAGCGTTCGGCTGGAGTTCGTGTTCTCCGGTGAGGTGGTGGAGGGGCTCTTTTGTTACCACTCCGGCCTGCATGAACAATGCAGCATGCACTGTGCCCAGCTCAGCACAAAAGCCCAAGTGGGTCAAGCTCGCATCCTCTGACGACTGCTTTCGGGAGAGATCCGGCACTTAACGTCACTTCACTAATTGTTGGTATTTTCACATTACACTGTGCCCCGCGCTCTATTAAAAAAAAAAGTCATGAACATGCCCACAAGGCCTGTGGGCATGTGCACAGGCGTTGTGTTGGGTAAACATCGAGGTGTGGGGGTGACAAACGGGTCAGAGCGCCTCGCCAATAGTGACATTGCTTAATATCACGTCCTGCGGCGCACCTTAGACGCATCGTTTAACTACAATCCATATTCCCTATATGGGGAGTTCACTATAAACGAACTTGGGATACGGATATGAGTGAGTGGATAACAAAGAGAACCCACATAATAGCCACGGCAGTGGTCGCACCTTCTTCTATTAGGTTGCGTTCAGAAAGGCACTTAACGTTGCGAGACGCTTTGTTGGCATTTTGAGAGGTCATCCAGCTCGTAGTTCGTTTCCTGTCCTGTTCTCTGCTTATCAATGTTCGCTTACAGACAGTGTTCGCGAGAGCAATAGGTGACGGACTGACGAGAAAAAGAAAAGAAACTAAAGAAAACCTCGACGTTTTGCCCTAGCGGGGTCAAATATACAAAAAGCAAAACAAAATTTTTTTTGTGTTGTGTGTTCACTTCTCATTTTTTTCTATTTGTTATTTTCTTGACACTCAAGTCTGCATTGTTGTCGTAGGTCGTTTCCCGGTCTGCGTTGCGACTCAGGGTGGCATCTTTACTTCCCTAAAACCACACCTTTTGTTTGAGGATTTTTTTTTTTTGAGGGGAAACTCTATGGAAACAACACGCGCCTTTGGGAAGGCGAGGTGAAAACCTTCATTGTACGAACTTTGCTGTGAAATATGAGTCCCAATCGGCACAAAAGCGATGTTTTCACGAGCTCAATTTAAGTCACCGTAGCTCATCGGAGCTAGCAACAGGATTTGGTTGCTCGAAAGAATGTTTACGTTTGCTCGTGCCACGCCCATGCCACTTCATACCAAAAAACTCGGAAAATGGCGGAATGTCAAAAATGTATTGGAGATAATGAGTACAAGATACTCGGAATTGTAATTAAAATAGAGTATCAAATACTCTCGATCAAAGGTATTTGCAAGATACCAAGATACTTGAAAAAGTATTTGAAATACAGTATCTTGAGTAGAGTATTTGAAATAGGCACAAGTCTGGAGTAGACATCTTCCTACCCTTGGCACTCTTGGTGGACGTTAGGCGCCAGCAGTTTCGTGTTTCGCTGACTCGTCTCCCTACATGCCTGCGAAAATAGTCCTAGAGGCAGCCAGCGTCCCTCTAGTGGAACTCTCCTCCCCATGGAAGGATATTCGTGCAGAATTTCCCGACGCGTGACCTTTCCATATCGAAACGACAGGACCTAAGCTGTTCGCTTGACACCGACGTGTTGCTCCGGACCGCGTCCGGAAGGCGAATGAGGCGTTCTATGATATTGCACGGGCTCTAACATGGCTGCGTCCTCACCTCCTTCTGCTTTCACGTGGCACCGAAGAATGTCAGCGACTGACGTCCATGCAGGCATAAAAGAGCCCTCGAGCGGAACACGATCGCTTCCCGATTCAACTTGTGTAGGATGTTTCCGGGTATGATCGGACTCATTATAATCGAGCGATGATCTGCGGAGCCCACCTTCTAATGTTATCCCTTTTTTACTTGTAAACGATGTAAATAAAGTATGGTGAGCGAACTGAATTCTTCGCTGCAGGTGCACGGTCACTGTCTTGGCGCGAATTTGTTCGAAAATCCCAAAACAAAATTCCTTCGACGAATTTTTTTAATTTTTCGCCACTGTTACCATGCCGCTCCGCCAGAGACAACCAGACGAGTCCATTGTGTTGAAACCCCTGTCGAAACGGCCGCTGGGAGTGGTTCGAGCGAAATCCGCGCGGTGTCGTTCAAGCAAAGCAAAGCCCGAAGGAATTCATTAATCAGCCAACTAACTGTATGATTTATTAAAAAAGGCATGGCTTGAAACAAAAGCTGCTATATTTATTCATTGCTATATATGACAAAAACCTTTGATATTATAATAGAATGAGAACCTCTGACAGATGTCAAAGCGATCCGATGGACCAGGTATTAAGAATAAAACTACTTTTATTTCAGACGTTAGCACGTTCAAAATTGGAATACGCAGTGGCAATCTGGAAACCTGGTCATACGAAACTCGCATCTCACCTTGAAGTCCTTAAAAATCGCGGATCACAATTTATTTCTCTAATTATCATCGTACCTTTCTGAAAACTAACTTATTTCTTTCTTTCTTTTCTTGTAGTTACAAGTTGTTTGGTCTACGCTTTTTTTTTTTTTACAAATCGTATTATTCTTATTTTGCTCCGATAGATACGCTATTCGGCCCCCGCACATTTTCTTCGGTAGCTCATGATCCCAGAGTCGTAATTTGTCAGCTTCAGTTGTAGTTGAATGTTACGATTGTCTTTTTGTAGTGAATGTGATCAGTTTTGGTTTTGAGATATTGGTATTCATTTGCCAATGGTCACACCACAAGAAAGGAATGTCTAAGTCATGCCGTAGTCGAGAGGCAGTCGGTTTAGTCCTCAACTGTTCGATAAATCACGCAATGGCCAGCGAAGAGTATGATTGTTGAAGAAAGATTAATGACTATATCGTTGATGGATATGAAGAGTTACAAGGGGCCCAAAACTGATCCCTGAGTAACTCTTGATTTCACATATATACTTGTTGAAATGTGACTATGAAAGGGGACGGCTTGTATTATGTTAGTCGAAAATTCTTGGATCCAGTTAATTAGGGAATTATCGGTGTTCAGTGAACCTAATTTGTTTTGAATAAACGTTGGTGTGGTACGCGGTCAAGCGCTTTAGAAAAGTTGACGAAGATGGTATCATTTTTAAGTTCGTGAATGTAAGTTTTTCTGAAGATATGTAACTAGTTCAAAATCCAGGGTTTCACAACATAGTTTTTTTTCTAAAGCCAAGCTGATTGATAAAAAATAAAAGTTGGGGCCGTTCAAGGTACGACCCCACTTCTACGAAAGGCTCGATGACGTTGAGATATAACATATTATACAGCTAAAGTCCGTATCAAAGAGTAGAGAAAAAACAACAACAACGACAACAAAGGTTTTGCAATAACCCCCTCCCCCCTCAAAAACAAAAAAACGAGTACTTTTTTTTTTGCAGTTAGTTACACTTACATTAGCTATTTTAATAAATTGTACAACTCGGCTATCAAGCCGCCTGTGAAAGTGTAAACCGTCAATTCAACGTCAGTGCGCAATACGTCGAACTGAAGTTTTGGGACGTATTATATGTGACAAGGAGACGAAAGCATATGCCTTTTCTTTTTTTAAGTGCGTATAAGGCAGTGTTCAGTTTTATATAAGGCTTGCCCTCCCCATGTGTGGCAATATTTGACACCATATATGATTTGCCCCTAGCCATATATGTCTCTATGGAAATGGCTATGCACGGCCATATAAGGCGACTTATACAGTCCTGTATGACCGTATATAAAATATATCCGAGCCATACGTATGACCTTTCTAAATGGGTAGTCACACTGTTTATGCTTGATACAAATTAATCGCTGTTCGATGCATACGCAATGACACAGGACACTTCTAAGGTATGTTAGAAGCACGTTTATTTCTTCGGACATGTCCGCGGACAGTTTTTATATGACTATTGTCACATGGCCGTCATACAGGCAAGAAACACGCCTCACACAGTGTCCACAGACTTGTATGATGCTTCAGCAATGGGACAACTAATTTAAAAAAAAAACGTTCAAATGAAAAAAAAAAATTTTGAATGGGAATAAATGGGACACGTATTTTTGTTTTCTTCCAACACCTCCTAATTTTTTCTTATTTTTTTGCGCGCGATTTTACGAGGTTAGGCGCAATTTAGGTGGAGTTCACTACCCGCTTTAGGTCCCGTCAACGAAATAGTGGCCACGCCCATTAATACTGGATTGGCTTGGCTAAACATGTCCGCAAGCCTAATTGAACCTTTAGGGGATGACGTCACAACATGGCGCTCCGCTTTAAACAAACCGTTGCCAGGGCCATTGTAACGGGCAACAGTGAGGTTATAAATTGTCCTATAAGAATGTAAAAGTTTCTTGTAAGCATCGTGTCTTCTATGTATCTAATCCTGAAGACTTTTTTATCGTTTCAGTAGCATAAAGCGATGACAAAGCACGTACTAAAGTGTTACAACCGGTTTCGCCTTGCTTAGCAGACGACAGAATGGCCTCGCTGGTTTAGTGGTTCTCTCCGAGCGAGTGCACGACAGCGATGAATATAACGATGGGCGAAGACGTCTTTTCTCAGGGTCACCTTTCTGTGAATTTCGAAAGCTAAGAGTGCCTGTGCACTGCTTTTCGAAAATCGACTCTGGAGGTGCGCGACGCGTGAACGCCTTCCCGTGGAGCTCGCGGGAAGGCGCCGTCTAAATTCTGTCTCCGACGATCGCCAGACGCGAGCGTGAAACGGCATCCGGTAAATAACGACCGAAAAACTACAAAATATCAACAAATTAAATATGCAGACCTTTTATTCTGCATTTGGACGCACTCGGAGAAACAGAAATCGTTGCTTTTCTATTCATCAGTTTAGCAATTGAGAAGAGCGATGGTTATCGTGTTGTTGTTGTTTTTGCCTGGCAAGGTGGGCGAGCGCCATTACGAGACAAATAACACAAGACCTAAAAATATTAGCTTTAGCAAGTCAGTTGCGCTGCTCAAAATGTGAGAGCTAAGTGCCTTCCGAAGCGAAATGGCAGAAAATTACTTAACAAACCCGACGCGAGACGACCACCCTACTTCTTTCAGCCGAAACGGCTCGTAAATTCATACCTGTGTAGGTTACCTGGTAGTACTGAAACCATGGTCACCATCAGAAGAGCTCCACGATTCTCAGAGTATTAGAGTCGCTTTTACGGCAACCGACACATTTCAACATCAAAATGCGCAAACGAACAAATCGAGCCAGATCGAGCACACTACGTGGGACGCTAGGCTTATCCGAGTCCCGCTGCGACCGCACGCACCCACGCAGCGCCTCTGAAGGCGTGTGCTTGCGGCCGTTTGCTGCAAACTACGTCGGATGTCTTCCGCTAAGCACCTCGGTGCACGCGAAACCACTCGCAGTCGTAAGAACAGGCAACGTCAACGAAGCTCGCCTGAACAATAGGGAATAGACATTTGTTACGAGGTCTCCCAAAACCTCGAATCTAAGAGATCTGAACCTAGTACAAAGAAGTTGCGGATTTGTTTCTAGACACGGCGCAGCTGTGAATGTCTTCGATGCCTATTCCTCATGGCACAAACCTTGTTTTCATTGATGCGCTGGTTAGCCTTTACTTTTTAGTGGCACACATCTATATTTAAAACCTACTGGATATCAGTTTTTCCGAAAAAATTGGTTGAGTAAAGCTGCGCAAAATCTACAAACTCTTTGCCCGTTTAAGTTGAGGACACTTCTTTGCGAATGGCTGTAAACATGTCATGGCGCACTCACACCGAAGTGGTATGCGTCTGCAAAGTCACAACTCGTAGACTTCTTAACCGGAGATGTGTCGTTTCTTTTCCAGGCTCCATATCCGGAGAGTTCGACACTCGGCACGCGAACCAGCTTCCGCTGAAGCAAGCGGCAACCATCGACGGCGACCCGTCCTTCCTGCTCGAGACCAGTGCGGCACCGAATCTCCAGGCCCAGTTATCCAGCGTGCTCCTTGTGGTCGCTATGGTGGCGCGAAGGGTCCCTCTGAACGCGCTCTGTCCGTGGTCCACGGTGCCGCTCAAGGACTGCCATCTGGTTGAGCGAGTTGAGAAACTCTCACCAAAAACGCCACCGTGGCAAGCCGAAAAAAAAAGAAACGTCGTCTTTTTGGCATTTAGCCTTCGTGACCAGGAGAGAGACATTCGCTTCTGCGAGCGACTTCGTTCTGGACCGTTTGCGCACAATGTTGACGACTCATGTTGACCGATTTTGGATTTTATATCTTTAATTGCGTTAGAGTGAAGTTGGCTACTCACTGTCGGTTATCTCCGAGTATACGCTGCATCGTGACGAACTCGGAGAAACAAATTGCTTTCCAATTAATCAGTTTCGCAAATGAAAAGAGCGAACGTCATCGTCCTACAATTATTATGAGGTCCCAGTGTCAAATGTGGCAGAAGCCATTTTGCACTGAGAGTGTTTGACTTCCGGTGATTGATACCGTTCGCCCTTCTCATTGGCTAAGCAAACTAAAGAAAGCCAATACTTTGCGTTTCCCTGAGTGCTTTTTGAGGCAGTCTACGTGAAAGCATTTCTAAAGAGCATACAACTCCTATTGAGGAAAACAAACAAACCAGAACCGCCAGCGTTTTTTTTTCTCGTTTTTTTTGTCGTTTATTAGGTGGTTCTGAAGATGTAGCAGGGTATATAACACATTAGATTATCGCCTCCTTCTATTCTCTCACCTGAAGGAATCGTTTTCAAAAAGTTTGCATCAACCTCGAGATTGGGATAGTCCGGGAAAAGCCTGGACTATTCGAATGCGATAGCAAGTTCTTCGTGTTAGAACTAAAGAAAAAAGAAAGAAAATTTCCGTTGGCGGTGCTGTTAGAAGTTATTTTTATTGCAACCTGCATTTTGGGCCTAGGTAATATTTAATTGAATCTCACCTTAAAGATTTGGCTGGTGATAGTTACAAATAACTCTTTCGGCGCGTCATTGTACTTTACATTTTCCAAGCAGGGTTCACCCATGAGTAATCAAGATTATTGAATAATGCACTCCGTATATTGTCAATATTTGGGCGTCAAAAAAAAAAAAAAAGCTTGACCTTGCAAAAAAAAAGGTGATGAAACAAAATACTGTGAACATTGTGATCAGGAGGCATGATAAGATCATTTTAAATTGTCGCCTAAACACGGAAAGATGTATAAAGTGCTCACGTGGAACATGATAGCCGCTGTTAAGACTCAATTCTGTACGTCACAGGGTCACTCTTAGCCGGTGACGAGTTTTCTAGTGGGTTAAACAGGCGGTAATCGAGTTTTCATGGTTTATATGAAAGTATATCTTTATTTGGAATAATAAGGCTGCGCTGAGTGCTTAGTGTTATTGCAATATTTCTTACTGGTGAGCTGGTATTTATTTACCTTAATTGGCTAAGCATCGGCAAATGAGCAATTGAAAAAAAATACGTTGATTAAATTAAACGGCTGCTAAGCATAGACGAGCAAGAATGGCTGAGGCGTGTCGCGTATATGTAATTATGGAGCCAAGTTTACAGGTTTTGGCCCGGTTCATATTGCTAAGAACGCTTCACCTCAAAACTATACGTGCTAAATACATGACCTGTTTCTGTTTCCACAAGCGGGACAGAAATAATAATATTTTACGGTTGTTTACGAGATGTTTGGAGGGTTTGTTCATGGCGTTTCCATATTTAGCACGATATGACAGAGAATTAACGTGCTAAGGTTATTTGAAAATCCTCATGGGTTACGCAGGTCAATAATCAAAGTATCACGCTAGTACTGATAGAATGGGGAAGTGCTGTGACTGGCCCCAGATTCTTGGAGGCTGTAGAGCTTGAGCTACGCGTCTCGAAAACTGGTGGGCTTTGCTGTTGTTGATTTGCATGTCGATTCCGTCGTGCCATCGTTGTGACCTCGCGTTTCCGGCGAGGTCAATTTCGCCCAGTACGCAGGTATCAAAACGAGGGTTTTAATCGACAACAACCTGTCGCATTGTCGTTCAGCATTCAAAATGTCGAATATGCCGCATATTAGCCCCTGACCTGTGAACCGCTGCGCGCTCGCTAATTTCTGCGATATCATCGAGTGAATGCCCGTTTGCTAGTAGACGCCACGAGAGCGGCGCTTCTCTCGCCTTGGCACAGTGCGCGTTAACGCCAGGCGTATAAGCAAACCGAAGGTCTTCACAACACTTCCCCTCTTTTAGGGCACCCCACTTAAGCAGCAACTGGCTTGGTTGACACAATCGGAGATAAACATGTAAAGGCGAACGCGTGTTCATCTTCGGTAGAAGATTCCCTGGGGAACGTTTTTATTTCTTAGCGTAGTTTTTGAGCACAGACTACTTCCAACACGCGATTTTGTTGGTAACAAACTGCTTTTTATAGTCATATCGCCGTCTTCGTTCGGTAGCAGTGTGCACGATTGCTGCCGAACGGGAACTAGCGATACTCCAGTTCGTTTCGTGGCCCACCCGCCGCGAGGTGACGATGGCAGCTACGTATTTTTAACAGAGTAACGTCCTAATCTGTGGTCTGTGTCTCGTGATTACTTTCTTCCAGAGTTTGTTCTGTCTGTCTCCGCGTGTCTCATTAGGGAGTTTTAATAGATCGTTTCGGCATTCTAATAATGATATTCGACACCGCACTGGTTTTATCGATCCTGGGCGGGGAGACGTGGGCGAGCGATACTTCTCGGCAGTACCGTGTCTTGATGTCGGAACTATCGGGAGACGGCTGTGGATTGTCTAAGCTTTGAAGACTCCCGCTGACGTTTGGCTGTAGCTTGCATTTGCATATTTGGTTCTAAAAGGACAATCTTGCAGAAGCATTTGATCACGTATCTCGTTTTCGTCGTGTCTCCAGTGAGGTAATTTACATTAGACATTGGAAAGATTTCAGATTCCTCTTAGACGAATGCGTATTTGACAGATGTTTTTCTGGTAGGATGAAAATTAGAATACCAGAGACTTCCAACCAATTCTTAAATGTGAAAGGACCCAGCCCTTTCGAAACCGACGCAGTTGGAAAATATTGGTGCCGCTACTGAACGTTCATACTCCTACTAGAGCCACTAATAATCTAGGCTACCAATTTTCCATCATGTTTTCTAGTGCATAGTGCGTGTTTTAAGCGACCATTGCGATTAAAAACTGCTACTTCCTGTGCTTCAGGTGTCGCGAAGGTCAGGCAAAATCGTCTTGCTGTGCTGCGGACTATGTTACATTTCTCGATGACGGAAAAGCGTTTCTTGCAATTGGTGCGATTCTAGATCAATCTTCTGATAACCGGCAACAATGATTTTTAATCAACAAGGCGGCTGGTACTCTTGAGCGTGGCTTATTCAGTGGTTCTAGTCACGGCCCTAGAAAATAGAAGGAATTCCTGCTCCTCAACGGTCGCAGTCGACTCTCAAAAAGAAACCGAGTTGGTTTCGAGACGTTTGGCCCTCTCATATCTAGGATCGGTTGAAAGTGTATGTTATCACAAGATAGATCGCTCTTTATTGTTTCGGGAACAGTCATAATGTCTCCAGCGAGGTGTGCTGCCCGGCGTACCAGTGAAATATATATATATATATATATATTGTTTCGTTTTTGATATCGGGTATTTTTATCAGGGTGCAAACACCATCTACTAAATCTCCCTATTTTGTGGGTCCCAACGTTGATTCCGTTCTTGTCTTAAGCACTTTTTTTATTTTCCGAGTCATCCAGATGGTGCGTATGTGTGTACAAATGCAGGCAAAGACATTGTACAGTTTTTGTATAACGCTCAAACGTGGTGCCGCCGAAGCTGTTTCTTCTGCGTACCGCTACCTCTTGCACCACGATGATTTCGTAAACCTGTCATGGTACTGAGGTTCCATTTCCAGAGCGCATGTTTCTTGATTCCTAAAGAAAATCAAAGTTTCTGAATCCTTCGCGCTTGTTTTTATGGTGCCCATTTATTATCAGAAACCGAGTTTCGAAGTTAAAAGATAAACTTCTTCTAGGGGACGCGTTTTGCGGACGAATGATGCAACCATTGCCTTCAAGACGCCACGACTGCCAGTATGCACTGTCTTCAGCATACCCTCTGACGCGTACTGAGTAAGAGGCATCTTAAGGTCGTGGTTGGATCGATACTCCACGAAACGGTTTCATAAAGCTCGAATTTTATTTTATGTTTTTTGAATGGCGAAATTCTTTCACCAAGTTCTATCATATTTATTAGAACGCTCGACAGCTATGCTATTCTAGTTGAGCGCAACTGCTCTCAAAGTTCTCCTTTGTCATGCGCGGTTTTCAAGTTACGTGTGGTCCAATCGGCTCGTGATTGAAATCAGCAAAGTTCTAACTCAGAAGAAGTCTCGACAAGTGGAGTGCAGTTGACTTCGTCACACGCGGAATAGCACTGGAGGAGACTGTTCCCACGTGCACGTGCACTAATGAGCATTCCTCTCGTTGAGGCGCTCTCACATCTTCCATTGCTCTGTTTGCTCCAAGCAAGCCTGTGGCACGACTCACAGCATGTGTGATTTCATTGAATGGGAACTGTGCGTGCTGATGATGAGGTGCTGCTTGCATTGCTGTTCCGGGTGTTTTGGACAGTGCTTCGCTGCCAGTTATAATCTGCCGAAAAGATACACAAACAGTTATGATTCATGGAAAGGAGATCGTGTTTGGACAAGCAATCCAGAAAAAAGAAAAAAGTGCCATGAACGCAACACATCTTCATCGTCATAATCTGACACGGTCACCTGAAACCGCCGTTCTACATGCGGTGCTCAATGCACGGTTTGACTTTTGATGTGGGCGCTGCCAGCGTATCATGATTAGCCGTGTCCCACGTGCGATCTCTCAATCGAGTTGGGGCGCTCCGATGCCCTACTCTCTTTACATGTAAGCTGACAGGGCAGCGAAGGCTAGAAGCACGAGCCAACACGGGCTTCTCGCCTTAGAACATACCCTTCAGAGCAAACACTCGTGCCGCGAAGGCACCTTCCATAGCCGCGATCTACTGCCTTTAAACGTGGAACACATGTGTCCAAAAACCTGCTTCGCGTCGCGCTGCTAAGCGGCGTTACCATAGTAACCGTCACTGACGCGGTGACAGGGCGGCACTGTGTTCGGCTACATCATAGATATCATGGTGGTTGCCATGGTTACGCCGCTCAGCACAGCGACGTGCCGCGATTTTTGCTTACATGTTTCACGCTTTAGTACGGGCTTCCCTGTAAGCTTTGCGTTGCGTTGCGTTCGCATCAGCAGAAGCGGCAGCGACGACGGTTATCATTAGAGCCATGTGAACCACGTAGAATAGTTCTGTAGCCTAGATTAGACATAGCAAGTTTCCGAGAGACGTTTCGTGACGAGAGTTCAGCTTACCTTAGAGCTTTGACCATTGACCGACCTCGCTAAATTTAAAGCCGGGGTTACATTGCTTATACATGATACAAAAACGCAGTCTGCGTACAGATTCGAAGGCGAGTCACCGCGAAATCGTCGTGCTTTGAATGCCGCATAGCATTGAGTTCAAGGACGAAACTTGGCACGCAGCATTCGCACCACGGATATTGCGGTGACTAGTGTTAGCAAACCGTCTTTTGCATGATGTATCAGCAGTGTGATCCCGGCTTTACATCAGCAATTTTGCGGCCGATATGCGCGAAAAAGAGATGTATGCTTTAGTACGTTTCGTGTATAGTGTGGAAAGAAATGTCATGTGGAAGGACAGCGAAGCAAATCCGAAAACTAACGAATTATCCGATCCATTGCACTTACTCGGTACGAACCAGGGCAATGCAATTTCTGTGCGAAAACCACCAGGCAGCTTTTAAGTATGCCAAGTCCTCCTACCGCCTCCGATTCATCTAATAAATATTCTTACCACACCACCATTTTCTTTCGGTAGAAAGATTAGCGGCGGCGCCGATGCCGACATCAGTAGCTTCTCGGTAGAAAAATGGCGGATAACAATCACTCTTGCCAAAAGGGTTTGCTTTGATTCGGGTACTCTGGAAGTAGCTGTCGTTTCAGTTCTTGTGAATGCAACGAACGCAAGTTTCTGAACCGACCTTCAGCGTCACCATTCCGCATCACACAAGCGTGTTGGTCAAAAAGACCGTGCAGACAAAACCTGACCGAACTCGCGGATCGCCATGCGAGGTGCTTCTTACGTGTCTGCGTCCGCAGTTGATTGAGGCATTCGCCTGGTGAGACACGGCTCTTGGTTACCTTGGATTTTGACGTCGATTCGCAGGGGAGCTCGTGCACTGAGAACCAAGAAGAAGTGTCAAAATGGACATCCCAGTGTGACTGAAGTCGCTTATTTTTGTAAAGTGTTCCAAAACCACATTGATATATGACGTAGTGCTTCCCAAAACCAAACGCAGTTCCTGTTGTTTTTCTTGCTGCGCTGAAACTAAGCTCTGCTACAGTTGAATACCTTGGAACAAGACGGACGCTTCAGTCAAAATGTCGATTTGTGAGAAGACTTCGTTTATGTATAGTATTTCTCGAATGAAGGCCCATTGACGCAGGGACGTTTCTTTACGTTTCCTTAGGTTACGTTATGATTCAGCGGAACATCCGTGCTTCGTGTGCTACGTGGTATACTCCTTGAGTATACCTATTGCTAAGTTACCCAAAGATCAAGAAGAATGCCGGGAATGTAGGTCCACGCGCCGTACAAGGTCACCTTCCCCGTATGAAAGAATCGAAGTAAATCACCAAAATAAGGCGTTGATGAACGCCCGTGCAAGATGAAATTTGTTTTAGCCTTTTGCTTTAGAAAAGTTACTGCTGCAGACGCCAGCACGTGCAGCGCGAGTAACTGCACTCGCATAAACACTCGCAGCATGCTCCTCGGTGCCTGGGTAATTTAGCAAACAGTCTGTTGGCTGCCACGCACGAAGCACGGATTTCCCGGTGACTTCCGACGCCAGCAGACGTAAGCTCTCGTAGCATAACGCAACATAAACAAACGGTGCTGTGTGACCTTAGCGTGACTGGGCCTGGAAGCCGGGGTCACACTGCTTATACATCGCACAAGACACTGTCCGCATAAAGATTCGTACGCGAGTCACCGCGACATCTGTGCTTCGAATGTCGGATTGCAATGAATTCAAGGACAAACACGGTACGCGGCATTCGAACCACGGATAGTGCGATGACTAAGGTTTGTAGACTGTCTTTTGTATAATGTTGAGCAGTGCGACCCCCTGCTTAGTAGGGACCTTCCGTAGATCATTCCCAAGAGCTCTTCGTTGATAGCGGGAGCTCGTGCCGTCACGTTCAGCATGGATTGAGCACGTGCCCACAAGGCCCGCAACTACGATCGACGAAAGGTGCCGGATGCTCGGTGTAACCCTCGTCTCATGGCGATCTGAAATTGTATTTGTGCCGAAGGCCTATGGAGACTCGGCGAACCGGCACATGCCGAGCAGCACGCTTGAGTCGGGATCGCCAGCTGATTTGCCGACTCGCCCAATAGGCCTTCGACAGAGTGCCATTTTAAGTGCCCGTGGGACAGGAATCAACATCTATCTGACTGGAGAGGAACCTAGCAGACGGCGTCTCTACTTCGTTTCCCTTAAATCCATACTCAGGCGACGCTTCAAGCTGATGGGACCAATGAGACAACTTCAAAAACGCACCATCATGATGTTCGTCACGTTTCTGTGTGTATTCTATGATCGCTGAACCAATCATAAACCGAAAAAGCCTAGTGGCTTGCGCTTTCGACGCTGGTTGATTGGTCCCATTACCTCGTAGCTTCGGCTGTGTATGGACCAAAGTTGAAACGTAGTATAGAAAGGTAGCTGAGGTTGCGCTAAAAGCCTAGAAAATGCTCGGTCTTTTAGCCAAAACTCGGCTGCTACTAGGAGGCTTCAGGCTGTTGCTTTTCAAGTTCTTCTTACCGGATTTAGCTACCTTCGCAATATGTTTGGTACCTGCCTGAGTGTTCAAACAAAAGGTCAAATACTGCGCCCAACTTGCTCCAGTACTTCAATTGTTCGATTGTGTATGTTTAAAAAAAACACCGTGTGCGTTTGTTGTGTTTTGTATGTCTGAATGAATAGCCTATTTAATTAGCTTATTGTTTCCACTGACTTCCGCTCGAGGAGTCATATGGGAACTGTGTTCTCACAGGCTGGCGCGACCATATGGCCGCACTATATAGTTCATCCTTTCCCAGGTGTGTTCTTAGGGCGAAATCCCTCGACACGAAATACCGATTTTTATCGTCGACGGACAAAATATATGCTCTTGTTTTCATTTTTGTTTTTTGCGATCCGAGCAATCTTTTGCGGCACCGCATCTTCACGCTGTTGTGGACAGCTGGCGACGCTCGAACGCAAAACAAAGTTTGTCATCGAGGTGCGTTCGTCGGCTCTGCGGGCGATGTTTGTCGCGTGTCGCTCGAGTGGGACGCGACCCTAAAGCCAAGAATATTCCGGCGACGGAACAATGTGAGAACACGGTTGCTAGAGCCGCGACTTGCGTTACTAATGTACATATTTGTAATGTTGGAGATAATATAGTAACAAAAAGAGAAGACACATATTGTGTGAAAAATAATAAAGATGTCCTAACCTTTCATTGTTTTTGTGTTTCAACACTTGTTTCTTTGTTTATTTTATACTTAAAGGGAAGATGGGGAGCTTCTTGAAAAAAATGGAGTTAGAAGTGAATTCTAGTGTATTTTTACCCCGTGAACCCAAATACCCAAACCTTTTGCTGCGCAAGTAGTGTGAAACGCGAGAAAACGCGAAAGAAAGTCGCTGTACGTGACGTCATCGTCGGATCTTTTGGCTGCCCAAGGCTAGGGAGGCGGGGCTTCAGCCCTATTTTGAAATTGCTCTTATGGCTCTCCGGCGCGTGGCATTGAAATATAATTGTGATATCTGTTATTCTAAATGCCAAATGAACGCAGTTCAAGCGTTTTTTCTCAAATGCAGAAGTGCCCCATCTTCCCTTTAATTTTGGATGCCGCTTTCTGGAATCAATCACTGCTTTAACGATGTTAGTTGTATGAAAGTCGATAGCTCTTAAAATAATTTTAACTAAACAGAGACTGACATAAGACTATTGTCTGTATACAAAGAAGAAGAAGATAAGAGGGGAGCCCGCGCAAGGGTAGCCATTGAGTCAGTAAAAGGGTCCCAACCCAGTCGGTTGTCCTGTCTTTCACAAATCGACCTCAGCAGATAGGCGTTGCTGGCAGGTCGTCAAACAACGACATCGCAACTATTCTACTCCGATCCGTCTACCTGGACGACCTGCTAACTGGAGCAGCGAACATTAAGGAGGCGCAGCGACTCGCTGACGGAGCACTGATTTTACTCAAGGAAGCAGGCATGGAAGTGCGAAGTTGGAACACCAATTCTTCTCAACTCCAGAAACTCTTTGATCAAAGAGCGGATAACGTCGATCATTCATCCGAGAATAACCCAATTAAGTCCCCCGAGGTCACCAAGATATTGGGATTGGTGTGGGATAAAGACGCGGATGCATTCAAGTTCACTGCTAATCCTCTTTTGGAGATACAGTCGCCGGCCATATGAGCTCCCACGGCCGAACGCCGACTGGAGCAGCGAAAATCCCGCACGCGGTGCGTCGAACGTTGCTGCGTTTTGGGAGCCGGGCTATTGGGACCAAACCATTCTGTTATCAAGGGGAGGACGCATAGCTTTTATCGGGATTCCAGCCTTTAGAAGTGTGAATCACAAAAACATGGCCGATTAGAAGTGCCGCCTTCGGGTGTTGGCCCCAAGTGTTCGGAGATAATATTATAACTGCTGATAAACTGGAGCTTGCTTTAAGCGTAGATAACGCAGCAGTGTTCGATCGATGCTTACAAATGTAAAAACCCTATGTTTGATCTGATATTAGGCATGACAACAATGATTCCTAGGCAAGTGAGAAGTGGTCGACCAGGAAGCCATTTGCAAAGTCATCGTGTAGAGAATTACCCTTGGCGAAGCAACACGCTACTCAAAGGAGAACAGTAGTCTCTCCTCGATAAAACGCGTTCATGAAAAGTGCCTGAATTTTTATTCTGCATCGACACAAATCTTTTTCTTTTTGTGATCTATAGCATATCCTTATAGATTAAATGAATTCTTTTAAAAATCGCTTGTCATTGTCTAGTCCAGGTTTAAGAAAGATTGTAAGAAAGCTTGTGCATAGGATTACTGTTCGGGAGGAAATATTTAAAACGACTAACCAGTTTTGCAAATAAAACAATGTAGCATTTAACACGTCGGAGATAATATGCAGTGAAGAATTCCGATAAGCCGTCTGCGTTTACTTACAACCGCAAGCGGGATTGTAATTGGCTGTGCTTCAGATTCACGTTCCAAAACGCGGAATGCTATTAAACTTCCTGCGTCCGCCCCTTTGATAACGGAATGGTTTGGTCCCGATAGCCAGGCTCCCAGAACGCGGCAACGCTCGACGCGCCGCATGCGGGATTTTCGCTGCTCCGGTCGGCGTTCCTCCGGGAGAGCTCATATGGCCGGCGACTGTACTTTCTACAAATCTGAACACAAAGCGCTCCGTACTCAAGGCCTCGGCTCGGATCTTCGATCCCCTCGGTTTCCTCTCGCCGTATGTCATAAGAGTAAAAATTTTATTCCAACGTATATGGAAATGCGGACTTGGATGGGATGAGGTTCTGACAGAGGCTCTATTGCAAGAGTGGAAATCCTGGTGCGCCGATTTAACGGAATTACCACAAATCACGACGCCGAGATATCTGCTGGGTGTCGAAGGTGAAAGCGAGCTGGAGATTCACATCTTCACCGACGCTAGCCCTCTGGCGTATGGTACCTGCGCATATCTCCGTGCAGTGAATAGGAGAGGAGAAGTCAGCGTGAATCTGATATTTGCCAAGGCTAGAGTTGCTCCACTGAAGACGCTAACCCTTCCACGACTAGAACTGATGGGAGCGCTATTGGGAGCACGCATTGCTACATATCTTCGTAGCTCATTGTTAGATTACACCGTTACAATATGGTACTGGACAGATTCTATGATAACACTAGGCTGGATTAAGGGATTGGCAACCGAGTGGCAACCCTTTGTGTGCAATAGGGTGACAGAAATACAAGCACTCAGTGATCCGTCCAGTTGGCACCACTGCCCAGGTTACGAGAACCCAGCCGACGCTCTCACTAGGGGAAGACTGTAGTGCAGCTAGGGACTCAACAGGTATGGTGGTCAGGGCCGGAATGGCTTGCCCTCGAACAGCGAAACTGGCCAGTTAATACACCCTTAGAGAACCTCGAAGACATCGATGGGGAGAGACAGCAACGAACCGAAACGCTGCTGACTGTTGTACGTGAACAAACTGCGCTTTTGACGCTTGAAAATTTCAGCAGCTACACCAAGCTGTTGCGAGTAACTGCTTGGGTTAAAAGATTTGTGCACAATTGCCGCCAGAATAATGAGTCAGCTGAACTACCATTGACAACACAAGAGATTACGGATGCGGAACTTTTCTGGATTAAACACACTCAAAAGGAATGCTTCGATAAGGAGATACAAGAGATAATACAAAGTGGGAGAATTGCTACAAGATCTAAAATAAGTGATCTACAGCCGTTTCTTGATAAAACCGGAATCATGCGCATACAAGGCAGACTTCATCAAGCTACCTTGACGAAAGACGAAAGACACCCTATCCTTTTATCGGGAGACCACCCGTACACTAATCTGCTGGTCACTGCAGCACACCTTAGAACAGTACACGGAGGCCTGCAGGCCACATTGACGGAACTACGTGAAAGATTTTGGCTGCCAGGAGCACGAAGAATCGTGAAGAAGATCCTCGCTCAATGCCGGACCTGTCGGCGGTTCAGCGCAAAGCCAGCCACGGCTCCAGTAGCTCCACTACCACGGGACAGGGTGGAAGAGGGACACCCATTTCAGGTTGTAGGAGTCGACTTTGCGGGCCCGTTATTCGCCAGCTCCAAGGGACAATGTGCTAAAACGTACATTGCTCTCTTCACTTGTGCGACTACCCGTGCAATACACCTCGAGCTAGTATCCTCTACGACCACTGCATCGTTTCTCTTGGCTTTGAGGAGATTCGTGGCTAGAAGAGGCATTCCGACCACAATTTATAGCGACAACGCATTAACATTTAAAAGAACAGCGAAGGATCTGAAAGCTCTATGGGAGGCTATTCGCAGTACCGGATCACAAGACTTCTGCAGTACCCACCGAATAAACTGGAAGTTCATCGTAGAGCGGGCCGCCTGGTGGGGCGGCTGGTGGGAAAGAATGGTGCGATCGGTGAAAACTTGCATGAGGAAAGTTCTTGGACGACAAAGTCTGTCTTTTGAAGAGCTAACTACCGTACTGACCGACATCGAAGCAGCGATCAACTCTAGACCTTTGACTTACTTGCACGCAGATAACAGCGAGCCAACAGCCTTAACTCCGGCTCACTTACTCATCGGACGACGATTGACAACCCTGCCAGAGACGGAGCCGCCACACCCAGTCGCGTCATCGAGAGATGCGCTTTCACGGCGGTGGCAATATCGACAGAAGCTCATGGACAATTTTTGGGTACGCTGGAAGAAAGAATACCTCCTAGAGCTTCGATCAGCACACCTAGCAACGCCTCTTAACAGCCGACCACCGAAAATCGGAGACGTGGCACTCCTGCACGACGACATTGCCCCGAGACATCTGTGGACCTTGGTTCGTGTCATTGATGTATTATCTGGAAGAGATGGAAATGTGAGGGCATGTACCATAAAACTGCCATCCGGTTCAGTGACACGGAGACCAGTACAACTGCTGTACCCATTGGAAGCCATTTGAATTTCAATGTAGTTTCCTCGCGTTGTGGGGGCGGGGAGGATATATGTAAAATAATTCTAACTGAACAGAGACTGACATAAGACTCTTGTCGGCGTACAAAGGAAGAAGAAGATCGAAAGGGCAGGGGGCTGGCGCGAGGGGAGCCATTGGGTCAGTAAAAGAAGGTTCCCAACCAAGTCGGTTGTCCTGTCTTTCAAATCGACCTCACAAGGTCACCGGCAAAGTCATCAGTCGACGAATAGAGCGCTCCAATGTGCAGCAAGCTCAATTGTGTAGCAAATATTTTTTCTGGGTACAGTTCAACAGGCTTTCGGGTACCGCATTTCTTCCTACCTTCGTTCTAGGAAGAAGAATCCTACACACTCTTCCCTTACCATATAAGTATTCCTGTTCAAATGTATCCAAAAACGTTATCCGGCAAATTAAGTTGAAGGCGAATTATGCGGAGCGCAAGCCTGTCTGCTTGCACAGGGGTTGCGATGACCTCAACACGCCGGGTTCTTATTGCCTGCATAAAAATAGGGGGTAGACCTCAAGCCATCTAGCATTCAGGTCTACCCACTCTCCTTCCAATTCAAGCCAATCGGAGCTCGGCGTCCTTCTGACGTCACCACAACTCCTGCGCAAGAAGCAGACGACTTGCTCTCCGCATAGGGGCGTCAAAAGACCCCGAAGGGTGCGTTGTTTTGCCGACTATTAGCTACAAGATGCACTCCATCGAACGAGGAATCCAAGGTCAAGACGTCGTCTGCTCCGGGCTCGATCAACAGCTGTGGGGGCGGGGCTTCGTCATACATTTGATTATTGCGCGTAGGGCTGTCCCAACACCTAATTGATAACAAGGCCGTAGTGCTGATAGAGACGTCGTTATCAGCGTTGTATACTCTGCATCGAGGGTTAGCATTCCTGCGTCAGCTTCTGGAGTTGTATAAGCTTGTTGTGCCGATATTTGTTGGGCATTTTGCTAAGTGTGGGGTGGAAACACAGTGGTCGATGACGTGACATGGCACAGTGCAAGGTTTTATTAACAGTCTACAAATTGAGATCCCGGGCGAGAAAGAGGCTTCCGTCGATGTGGTCGCGGCTTGAATCTGAGAGCTCTGCGTCTGCTATCCCCATATTTTGGGGAAGCCGAAACCGCCGTACCCTCCGAGTAGCCGTAGCCCAGGCCGTAGCCGCCTAGGCCGTATCCACCCAAGCCATAGCCACCAAGCCCGTATCCGCCGAGACCGTAGCCTCCGTAGCCGCCGTAGCCAAGGCCGTAGGGAAATCCGTATCCGTAGCTGCGATAGCTTCCGGAGACCGAGGCTACGAAGAGGGCCAGGCATAGGAACTGCAAGAAAAATAAGTTTTTTTTTTCTTCTTAAAGTTACCATTTCAAGGAAACTAGTCTAGAAGTGTACAGTGCTCTCGAAACTAAGCCGAAACGCGCGAACGGCACCATGCGAGTGCCATCCCGGCATAAGCCGAACAACTGCTCCAGGGTATAGCTCTCACTGAACAGTCCGAGCAGGGGAGGCCGCTCGCTCAATGTCTAAATCGCCGGTGGACCGGGGATGACAGAGCAGTTTCGCCAGCGAGACAAACTATGCTTTCCGCCTGCATTGAGAAGTAGCATAAAATGCTTACCTTAGAATAATTCAATCACTCACTGTTTTGACAGCCACCCATGCATTTTCGCCCAAAACGGTGGCGATAAGTATAGATTTGAGGGCCGGCAAGATTGCTGGAGTGTCCACGGTCTATAGTGGCCTCCCCTGCTCGGGCTGTTCTATTGAGCGCCACGTCATCGAGCACTTCTTCGGCTGTCGCCAGGATGGCGCTCCCAGAAACAAGTTACCATTCGCATCTTCCGGATAAGTTTAGTGAGCACTGTATACTGCACGGCGATGCACCGGGAGGTGAAGCACTAGGTTTCTTTTGATTAGACCGATCAATGAGAATGGCGAATGGTGTCACGCTTCAGTGGCCATGCGGTCACAGTGGCAGAAGGTGTGGACGCCTTTGTGCCGTTGAGATCGCTAGCTTCTTGATGTGCGCAATACCACTCGCCCTCTTCCCATTGGCTCATTTAGGAAAAGCTTAGCCGGTGCGAGTTAACCAATGATTAACGAGCATTCACGACCAGTGTACGTGCAGAAGCTTCCGGAGCCTTAAATGGAGAGCCTTAAAATGGAGGCCGACGCTTCGCTTGCCAACTTCTTGCGAAGCGTTATTGTTGATTGGCCTCGCGTGAGTAGAGGAGCTATACCGGGGAAGCTAAACACGTGTCGCACGGAAAGGCCAAGTCTCAGTAGAGCGTCTGCTATATTTAGCTATTTGACTATTGTGAAACACATGAGAAATGATCTGCCAATTTTCATGGTCCGGAGGCGTGGGTGGATATAGCACTCGGTTTCGTGTTCTAGGTAAATTCCGCCATTCCGCAATAACCCCTTCACTCTTTTTCCGTTCCAGTCAATTTAATCAAAATCGAAAAAAGAAAGAAAAGAAAAAGGAAACCCGAACTGAGGTTGTTCTGAACCCGATATTCCCAAGATTCACGCCCCTTTATCTCCCTTACTACGTTTTATGCTAGAAATGACAGAGAATACACGGATGAGACACCACCAGATTCTTATGAGAAAGAGAATTGTTACAAAAACGGACAGTTCATTGATGCGCTTTGTGTGGACAGAAGAATTCCGTAATACTAATATCTTCTGCATCAAGCAGGCGATCGTTCAATGATATTGCAGATATCAGTCTGCACAGTGTCACACCGCGCAAGAAATGTGTTAATCACTGCTCATCTACTATTTCTTCGGTGCTCATTGAGTATGCCCCCCTTCCTCTTCCCAGAAAATAAGAAAAAAATGGTCACATGGCGCCTTGACAATTGGAAAGCAAAGCCCAAGCCCCCGAGCTCCCTTCCAGGACGTTTTGGGCTTATGCAATCAAAGCTAGGGGCACTCTTGAGCTCGCGCGTACTATAAGCACCAACCAAAAGCTATGGGCGCGCATTGTTGAGTTTTGAATTTCGGTGGAAAATAGCTCTCAAGACAACATTACCTTGTAGCCAAGTAGCATATATTATCTCCAGAGGTGTGGAACTTACTATTAGCCCCATGCTGAGTGGCGCTTGTGGAATGTCAGATCGGTGGCAGGGGTGCGTTGTTTTTGACGTGCGTCGTCGCAAGCGTATATAAAGACTCTGGTTCCGCCGGAAGCACGCCTTGCACGGCGCGTTTCCTCTGGTCCACAAACACAGTTCATTTCGGCGTCGGATGCACTCAGGACTTTCCGCCGGGGACGACGCGCTTGAACGCCTAGTCGACCCGGAAGAATAGCGGCGGGTACCCATCAAAAGCGCGCCCATGCATGCGCTCAACGAGGCCCTTTATTTGCCCAAGGGGCGGCTCACGCTTGAATGATGAATCAGCGAAAAGGTTTCTGCACCGGCAACAAAGTTTCTTCACTTTCCTTAGATTCTTGGGAATCAAATCGAGAGACCAAATGCATGTTGAATATAATAATATATTCATAGGCTGGTCGTGGAGGCGGTTCATTCTTTTAGTTTTAGTTTTATGAACGTAGCATTGTTTCAAACATGCTTTTTTGTTTTCATTCAGAATTTACATTTATCAGATTATTAAAGTTACCCTGAAGTGAGCTTCTATTTTACCTTTGAGAACTGGGCTTTGTCGGGGGTATCTTCCCATAGTTGTCGACACACGCAATTATGCGTTCGAGGCGGGCTTCATAGTTTCTTAACCAGTTAAGCGCCCCAATTTATTATGGTACCTGGGACGAAAACGCTTATTAACAGGAAGTAGATGAGAACTGCTGCGACGATATAATCGAGATGTGAAAACGAATGAAAAATATAGCTGAGTAGCAACTAAGAGGCCTAAACCTGCTGCTTTGGTAGGATAAATTGGCATAAGCGTAATGCTACTTAAAAGTTTAATGATGCGCTCAGAAGGTGTCCCACGGCCCAGTGAATGAAGATGGCATCGCTACGAAGGCGGCTATATTGGAATTTCTATAGTCTACTCTATACTATAGACTCACTGGCCAAAGATGGCGAGCTGCCATAACGGCGTGCTAGGCTACGGAACGCGTTCTCATCATTCGCACTTGCCTCTCGTGTGAAGTGTTGCGTATGCCTCGTCAGCCCGGTGGCTCGTCATTGTTTGCACAGGTGATAACCCTTAGGACGGTGTTTATACTGCTTGCACTGTTCGCAATGTTCAGCCCCCTCAACGATAGGCCATCATCATCTTTTTTTCCAGTCAGTTCAAACAATACATTTTGTCTGCAGTACCAAGGCAAAAGATCAGAAGGTCTGACGAGGCCTCTGTACCTCTATATAAATGAAAAAATAAAAGACAATGAAACTCGTCGACAGCAGAGCACACTAAAACAAGAAGCGCTCTTAAATAAAATATAATGAATAACAAAGTATACATATCAATGACATTTATATACTACACATTTTTGATACTATAAAACTACACTATGATGCCATAAAAAGGAAGCATACAAAAAAAGCTGCGAGAGCAAAAAAGGATATAACCAGATATTTCAGATCAGTTTGTAACATTTGTGGACAACAGAGTTCCTTTCACTATGTTTTTTGTATGTGTTTAGTGATATCTTTGACGTAATAAGTGTATGAAAATAGCTGTCTGTATTAAGGAAGTTAGGAATTTGAAATGAGAGTGTTTGTCTGCCCATGTTTGTCCTATTTTGGGGAGTATATACTTGTCATTTCGAGTGTTGTAATGGTGGTCGGGTCTAGTGCTTGCAGATGGATAGCGAGTGTTGTTGAAGTCTGGGGTCATGGAATATGTAGGGGGCCAATCCATCTACCCAAGAATTGTCCCCCTAAAGAGAAAGCTCAAGTGCTGGTTTACCGAATTTTCTCTGCTGAATGCGACGCCTCGTATGTAGGGGAAACAAAGAACTGTACCGAACATCTGCGCAGGCATAAGGTGCGAAATTCAGTCTTAGGGTGTGTTCAGATAAGGACGGTCATAGGGGTGTCATGCCTAATTTTTGTTTTGAATTAAGCTTTTTACACGAGGTAGCAAATACATGCTCCTTACAATGGAATGGACCTTTATGAGCTTTTTAATAAAAGTCACGTCAGAGAAGAGGTGAAACAATGATTTTCCAAATTCCGCGTTGACGGAACATTGAGATCCACAGGAATAAAAAAAATTTCTACAACAGAAATAAGTGTTTGTAACGTATAAAGCACGCCAACTGGTGTACCTGAAGCAGCTAGATTTAGTTCATGTAAGTTTACATTTCAAATGAAATAAAATTACGAACATTGGCCTCTTGACCAACTTTTTCATATTTAGGCATTTTTCGTACATATTTTTCACATCATGGAATTAAAGGAGCTGTGTAACAATTTCAGTGCTCTTCTTAAATAATTTGGGAGTTGGTGTCTTGACCTTTCTGAAGTAATGAACAAAAACCCGCTTTTGCCTGCATGTCCTAGTTTTTATTTAAAACATTGACAAAGATTGAGGTTTTCGGCACCCCTCAACTCCTTTACCATCTTGAATCTTCCGAGTCACGTGCGCTGTGACGTGAATGGGGGACGCGCTGGGGTTCCGGTGAAACTCTCTCTCTCTCTAGAGCAATCAGTGAGCAGCGAGAACTCACCCACTCGCGACCATGTGACCACGTGCTTGCGCAGCGCGATCAACATGGCGAAAAGAGGAAAGTCTCGTCCGGGTCCGGTCATCCCCGTCCGGCTCTGCCCCCTCCCCCTCCGGCTTCTGGCGGCTGTTCGCGGTAGCAGATAGAGCTGACGGTTTTGTTGACCTCAAATAGATGGCGCCACAAAAGCTCCGTTTAATAAGAGTTTTATCGATGATACCAGGGTTTTGACGCATTTATATTTATGTTGGAACCACAAGATTTATAGAAAGATTACCTTTATCGAGCAGGTATTTGCACAACTTCCTATCTTTTTACAAGTCTCCCATTGACGCCATGCCGCGTGGTTCTGATGGGCGCCACTCGCGGCTGCAGGTCGGGAAATATTCTAACTTTTGCCTCGCGATTACGCGGCGGAATCGCAACATTTCGAAGGAAGAAGATGTGTTTTCTGTCTTTTGTGAGAACATAAACAATGTCAAAAGTAAAAGATGCAAATTCTTTCAAGGTTAACATCGTTGCACAGCTCCTGTAAGTTCTCAGGCTGAAACTTTCTGTACAGAACTTCATGATTTATTCATTTTTATAAAGAATGTAAGCGCTCTACAATTGAAAGTATTTCTTGCCTTGCACCTGAAAGTGTTTGAAATATTCAAGAAGTAAAAATTGCGCAATTTTTGTGCTGCAATTAAAAACAAGATAATCATCAACGATTATTTCTTTTTACATTTTTCTTGGTGAATTTTTGCAAACAGGTAGTTCAGAATCCGCAGAAACACGTTGCATTATATTGTTTTAAATAAGAAAAATAACACTTTGCCCGGTCTGCGTTGCAGTCAATTATCGGTAAAGGCTTTATGTCTCAACGACAATAGTCGGTGAAAGGTCAAGAGTGAAGTGGAAGCTCCGCCCACCTCTTTCTATTTTAGCACAGCAAACGGTGGAGGGGCCGACCTCCTCTCCAGCGTTCACTCTGCTAAAGTAGAAAGAGCTGGGAGGAGCTTCACTTACTCTTAACCTCTCAACGACCATAGTAGTACTAGAGCACCGCATCCACAGTTGCCATAGTTGATCACATTATCCCCAGACACCATAAACGTTATACTAAAATACCTGTGTGTCTTTTTTTCTTTTAGTAATGTGGTTGATATTGCCTATGAGAGCTGAACTTTGCGGGGCATTCGATCCTTCGGGTGTTGTGTTTGGTTGCTTGCACTGCGATACTTTCTCACGGTAGTATTTTAATGTGGGTAGCCTTATGACGAAATGGTTCAATTCATTTCTCTAGACATCACTGTACTCCGTTCCTTAGTAGGATGGAGTGCACTAGACTTTATGGGCTATCTCGGCCAATTTAGAATATCAAGTGACAACGCATGACTGCACACCTCTCAAAGGTCATGCGACACTGACACGACATTGAACGGGCCTGTATGACTCGTAGCGTCGTCTGCGGTTCATCGTAAGGTAAAACAGAGCATACGACAGTAGACGTTAGGAATCTTATGCCTCAACCGATGGCGGGCGCTGAAGAACTAGAAAGATGGGTAGCTATAAGTGTCAGTAAGAACATAAACACGAACACAAAGGATCCTTTGGGTTCGCGATTATGTTCTAGCTGACACTTGCACCGAACATGTACCAACTATATCATCTTGAGACTAGCCAGGCAGCGTCCTTGAACCATCGTTTGATGCCTCTGGGCCGGCTTGCTAGAACAGCGTCTCAGCTGAGACTGCGTGAAAGAAAGCACTGCAAAGGATGGGGCGCGCGGGCGTCTTGGGACACAGTTTTAGTCCCGCTCAGCTCTTGCGCTGGCTGTGGCAGTGCTTTTTTCACCCAGTCTCAGCTGAGACACTGTTTCTAGCAAGCCGGCCGTGGTGTTTGTAACACCACTGCACAACGGGTAATGTTTGCACCACGCAACTGAAGGCTGAAATTAGCCAATGCCAGGTGGTGTTGAGTGATTTCAGATAAGATTGAACAGTGGATAAATGATCAACAATTCTAATTCCCTTGATAATTTACATGTCATTGCCCAATTTATAGTAAAAAAAATTCAGGTATTGGCGTGCAAACATGTGATCAAAACCAAAAAAAAATGTATAGAACAAATTGTACAATGCCTGGGCCCAAGCGCACCCCAACTGCGCAAGCTGGCCACCGCCCTGAGGCCGTACTTGCAAACGCGTATACTTTCTCGCCATACTCTGTTCACCCCTTAGCTGACAGTGTGGTCGGAGCTACGCGCTTTCCGGACCAATCAGCCGCCTCCCTTTCATCACCTGACCCCATTCTCTGCGCGTGGGTATAAACGAGGGAACGTGATCATATGGCAGAACTATAGAGGTGTGACTGGACCAACGAGCACGTTGCTTCCAGCTCACTGTCAGCTTAGGGATACACAAAGGAAGGTCCTAGCATGAGGGGAGTTCCTCCTCCTCTCTAACTGCGAGCAGCCTACTCTCGCCCCTGTACTTTTGGTAACGCTGTGCGATTTGTGAGTTAAGCGGAAAGATAACAACGAAAAAGCTGACAGATCATTTCATGCTCCCTTTATAACCATGCGGCATATATAATTGAGGAAGGAAGTACAGTGTCTCCGTGGAGCCCTTTTTTCAGCCTGCACAGAGCCTTCCTTACGTAGTGCAAACATTACCTGATGACCAGTGGCGCAAACCAGAGGCATCACTTCCGACGATGCGTGGTGCAATAGGCAGTTATCGTCGATCGGTTCAGTCCATGGTCGTTTACACAACACGCAGAGACCAGTCACTCTGTTGCGACGACTGCAAGACGTGGTCTCAATCGGATTCTACCTAACGTTTCACTTCTTTGACTCGATATTTTTTCTCTCTCTTTTTAGACGCAACGTGCTACTTGTTCTGCCCTCGCCACGACTGCCATCGATTTGGTAAACACGCCTCAGTGAATCACGCGCTGGTTTTTAACGGCATGAATTATTACGCAATAAAGTTGTTTTATATAAAAAAAAATTGTCAAAGCGGAATGCCAAAACTGTGGCGTAACACTAAAGAAAAAAAAAGAAGAAAAAAAGCTCGTGGCGTATTTTTGACGTTAACACGGCTGCTTCACGCGCAGCGGACCCAGTGGCGAATCCGCAGAACGACAGGTGTACCGTCTTCCTTCTTTTCTTTTTTTTCTGTCGAGCATTTGGCGAAATTGACAACGTATTTTCTTTTACAACTATTGCTGTAAAAATCAAATACGTTGCCAAGGAAGCGTCGCCGGACTATAGGAAGCCGAATTCCGCACCACTAAAGCAACTAAATGGCGTGCGCCTAGTCATTTCCGGTTGATTGGAAAAACTTCCGGGCGCAAAGCAAAATCTGTTTATAACAGTTAAGTGCTCATTTTTCGTTTTCTTAAAAACGAACAAACCATGAAATACTCTGTACAAAAATGTCAGCCTAAAAATTAATCCTAAGATGTGAAAGAAAAAAATTGCCGAAACATTTTTTAAACGAGTTGCGCAAAAGGCCCAGTTTGTCATTTTATTTCACTTGAAAAATAAACTTAAATAAACTAAACATAACTTGTTACAGAAAAAATAAACAAAAAGGACGGACAAGGACGGACATACCAGTTGGTATGATTTACACATAGATGGTATGCTTTACACAAGTATACCAGTTGGTATGCTTTACACATAGAAATGTTTACGTTGTCGAAAATCTTTTTATTCCCATGACCCTCAAAGTTGCATCTACGCGCAATTGAGTAAGTCGTAGTTCCGATTCCTCACAAACGAAATTTGTGTTTACAGTTATTTCTTTATATTTTTTAGAAAAATACGGTTTATTTTGTGTTATGGACTGTCTTGGGGAAGGGGGGGGGCATATCACATATAACAGTTTAATTAAAAACAAAATATAGGCATGACACGCCTATGGTCAGTCTTTATCTGAACCTATACCTCGGAATCTAGCCTTTTCCCTAAATGTATTATGATAAAAGCAAATACTTTTGAATACGTTTGCAAAACAAGCAGAGCTCGGTTGCTTTATACCTTTTCGTTGGAAGTGAGTAAGTGAGTACGCATGAAGGTTTCAGGATAGCGACATGGTCCTCTCACGTGTTCGTTCATTTCGTATTTTTGCTCTGTAAGTGGGCTAACGCGCACAAAAGTCAGCATCATCATATGTAAAAATCTGAGTTATCAAAACAATTTTCGGCAAAAATGTTGAGAAAAATCGACTAATTTCGCGCGGCGGTTTTTGATATGCGCGTGGCATCAGCACGTTGGCAGCTACGTCGCGCGCCAAGCGAGCGTGCCGTCGGGCGAAGTTCGTCAGTTAAGTCAAAGTCTTGTTCACACACTTGCAACCGAGTACTACCGAGAGGGACAAGACCGGCTTTTAAGCCTCTTGCGACGGCGGAGGACCGGATGCGCTGCTGTGGAGCAGGTTGTGCGCCGTCGCAAGACGCCTAAAAACCGATCTTGCCTCTCTCGGTCGTACTCAGCTGCAAGTGTGTGAACGGCGCTTAACCGCCGTTCACACACTTGCAATCGAGTAGGACGGAGAGAGACAAGACCCGTTCTTAAGACTCTTACGACGTCTCAGGACCAGCTCCGCAGCAGGGCACCTGGTTCTAAAACGTCGCAAGAGGCTTAAAAGTCTGTCTTGTCTCTCTCGGTCGTTGTCAGTTACAAGTGTGAGAACGAGCCTTTAGACGCGTCGAGCGACAGTGAGAAATCTCTGCCGTTTGTCGCTGACTGTCGTCGCCTTTAGCTCCTTGGAGTTCATTCAGCCTTTAGGTAGCATATATACGAACGCAATCACTCACTCACCTCGGAAAGAAGAGCTCTTGAGGCTATAGCTTCCAAACAAAGACCCACAATCAACTAACGGTCAACTAACCGCCCAAAAGTTGGACAACCTGACAGTGGCCAGAGGATCTGACGTGAGCCTGTGTTACAGAGAGTTTCAACACTGCTCGATCGAGATTACGTGGTTTATGGGACGCATTTGCAATACGAACCGCAAGGAGGTAAAAGAAAAACGTGGATCGTCTGCAAAAATTTCCGCCTTTTCCCCTCACCACGCAAAAACGCAGCGCATGCGCACTTGCGACCGATAGACGCAGGAGGCGTCCGGCGTCAAATTGAAAACGCTCCCCCTAGTTTGAGATGGATCCTCTCTTCAATCTAAGCTTTTAGTGTCCATTGTAGACTGCAGCTCCAAATTTCCCATAACGGTCACAAAAGAAAAAAAAAGAGAAGACAGAAACCAAACAAAAAGTGGGGTTCCGTCTATGCTCTCGGTGCGCGAGGAGGATTCACCAGGACGGCGGCGAGTCAAGGGCCACATACCTTCTCCTCGATCCTCAATAGACGCCGGCCGTCGCCATCCGCTTGCAACTTAGTCCTTTTTTTCTTTTTACCGTGCAGAAACAAAACAGTTTTGACCATTTTGAAAGTGGCAACAGAAACCGCTTGAAGGGACACTCTGCCATTCGGAATTGCACAGAATGAGTCGCGTTTACTTGCGGACTTGTGGGTGCGGACGCTACTATCCACGCGCTTCTCTCATTTATTTCGACTGCTGAGATCTGCGACATTCGCAGGAGAATGAAGACAGGCTTTCGATTATCAGTGGGGTCTGGAATAAGAGGTATGCGATGAATTGGTTGAACAATTACGTCGCTATCACCTGTGAAGATGAAAAGCCAATTGTTATTCTCCTTGTTTCCGGAGCCGATACGATTCACTGTCATCTTAAGCGTTAATAGAGGACTATGAAATCAATTTCCTTGCGTGTGCTCGCGCACTCCGGCGGCTGCTGGCTCGTGGAAAGGTCGTGCGCCACTTATTATGGAAACTAAAATATTTGTTTCAGGATCACTTTCGAAGGGCACGAAAAATAAATGTTTGCACTTATTCTTTTGTTTAGATGCGGTCTACACTCTCAAAAAAAAAAAAAGGTATATTCTTACATTCCTTGTGTATCAACTTTCACGAGCGGCTTGATAGCCGAGTAGTGCAACTTATTAAAAGAGCTAATGTACGCGTTACTGAATACAATAAATAATCAAGGTTTTCTTGGCCCTACTGAAAAACCTCAGATTTTTTCCTACTGTAGTCTTTGATAGGTGATTTCGCTGTATAATAACTTATATTGCATCGTTATCAAGCCCCTAGCAAAAGATGGGGCCATCTGTTTGACGTCAATGCTCTGTGCGTCGAACTCAAGTTTTGGGGTGGATAATATGGGACAAAAGGATACAAGACGACACCCTTTTTATTGAGACTGTATGTTGTGCCGGCACTCCGGAAGCACTCTCCTAGACGAGTGTTTTGGGACTGCAGGCAGAAATACCGAGAAAACTATTTTTAAAACGAACTAACAAATTTCAAAATTGCGTCTGGTGGCGCTCTGTGAGACTCCGTTGAAATGCCGTCACGTCATGATTTCCTAAGAAGCAGCTCCAGTTCGTGCAGTATGGCTCGCTCCTGAAGTTACTTAGTCCTTAATGTGACTTGGCCGCGAACGCTGACACGTTTTCGATACTCCGTTCACCCATAGGCTGAAACTGCAGTCAAATCTACAAGCGCGAACTAGCCCGCGCTCCTGTCTTTGAGACCTGCCTTGCTGGAGAAAGAAGAAGCTGCCGAACAGTTCGGACGCATTTTTCTTGCTCTTAACCTATGGCCCCTGAATTTCTTTTCGGGGGACATGGCGAATCCTGTCCAGTTCCCGGAACTCACCCCACAAGCTGGGCCTTCGACGGTAGAAGGTCCTCTGCCTTTTCAAGCCAGGCAAGTGAGGCTACCTTCAGTAATATTGTAGCACCTGACGCAGCCCAGGTCAGAGAGCCGAGGATCGGGCTGTGGTCCGAGGTCATGGAGGTTACCGAGAATACGGAAATCTCCGAAGACCACGGAAACAGGTCTACACTACAAGAGGCACGAACTCAGCCATCTTCAAACAATTTAGAATTGTCGGCAGAGACCGGGATCAGAAGATTGCTCGAAGGATTACCTCACGAGCTTCAACTACAAATTCTCAAGAAGCTTCTCGTAGAGAAGCATAGCGCGAGTACGAGCAAACCCAAGAAAAAGAAGAAATCAAAGAAAACCAAGGGTACTACCCAAGGTCACGGTAGCGTGGCTACGGACCAAGACCGTCCAGGTCAAGGAACGCAAGCAGCGCCGCTACCCAATACGAAGCCATCAGGTGATGCCGGCGGGCGCCCCGTCAACACCGACGGTGCAACACCTGCAGATGGAGGCCTGACGTCACTCAAGGAAGTTGCGGAGATGGTGGCGCAAGATTTTGCGCACCGCCAAGCACCGCTAGAAGGAAAAACGGAGGAAGACACCGGAGATCCGTGGAAACACGTCACATACAAGCGCACGCCTAAGCGAGGTCGCGAAGAACCTGCGGAGGTACTGAAACCACCAAACAAGACCTTCAATCGATTCTTTGAACTGAAAGTGAGACTTACCAGAAGCCAGACTTCGATCAAGCCATACCTCCAGTCATTCAGGATGCAGTGCTGTAAATACCTGCCTGACAAGAAAGTCGCACTCACACTCCACCTTCTAGAAAACGCCAACATCATTTCGATTCGTACTGACTCCGAGGAAGTGGCCCGCCACATCCAAGAAATCAAAACGATCCAAGCAGAAGACCTCAAGGAGCTCCCCGTGCAAGTGTTTCGCACGTACGGCAATACGTATGTCAAGGGGGTCATTTATGACCTTTTTCCTTAACCCAAGACAGAGACGACCACACTCTAAACAACGAACTAGAATCGAATAAGATCCAGATCGTTGCAGCGCGCCGGCTTGGCAAGACCAACACGGCAATTATCACCTTTGATGGTGATCATCTGCCGCGATCGATCCTATACGGGAATATTTACAAGCGGGTTTTCCCATACAAACCTAAAGCGGTGGTGTGCGCCAACTGCCACTGCCTCGGCCATAAGGAGGACATCTGCCCCAATTCAGGGGTATGTACGACGTGTGGCCAGGCGAAACATGAGATGGTTCTCGTCCCTGACACTGGAGGGATGCAATGCGCTGGAGACATACCCTTCTGTCAGGGATGCAAGAAAGCAGGACACTTGGCAACCAGCAACAGCTGTCCCATAAGGAAAGCAACCAACAAGAAGATGCGAGAGGAACACCAGCGATTTCGCAAGCAGCAGCAAGAACAAACACATCTGCAACCCGGCCCGCGGGAACGACTGATTAAGATTCCAGTACCCCCGAGTGGAAGAAGTTGGGCAGATAGAGTAAAGAACGGGAAGCAGTCTTCTGATTCCTCGAAGCCCGATGGGGCAGCACCACCAGACTTCAAGAACCTCTATCTCTACCTCCGAGCAGAGACGGAAGCCATTGCGAAGCAAACTGAAGAACAACTCGAAAGGCAAGCACGGAATACCGCCGTACTACAAGCCTTGCGAGCATTCATTAAATGATAAAAGTCCTGCAATGGAATTGTCGGGGGCTCCGAGGCAGGGCGGCGGAGCTCAAGGCAAGGTACATAGACAGACCATCAGAACGCTCTGACATCCTGCTGTTGCAAGAGACGAACACAACGAACATTGTACTCCAAGGGTACGAATCATACTCAAGTCCATCGATACCAGGGCGGGCGAACGGACACCTCGTTGACCCTCCCGGGATGGCCATGGTGTACGTTCGCCAGGACTGGCATCGGCACCAAATAAACACTACAAAGTTTTGCACTGAAAATCAGGAGGTGGTTGCCATCAGGGTATCGTACCAGCTCCAAAACCTGGTAGTCGTCTCGGCGTACTACAGACCAAGGCGAGGAGGTACTCCACGAGACTACGGCTGGGTGGCCTATCTGCACAACTTGTACCCACGGGACCACAAGTTGTATGGAGGAGATTTCAACGCGCAGCACACTCTTTGGGGTTACGCAAGCAGCGGAGGCGGAGCGGAAAAGCTCATCGAAGAGATGAGCAACTACCAGATGCATCTAACTAACAAAAAAGGAATCAAGACGAGGATCGGTGGCGCCGGCCAGAAGGACACTACCCCGGACCTTACTTGGGTAGCAAATCCTTACATACAACATCACAAATGGAAGTGCCTTCCAGACAACTGGGGGAGCGATCATTTTCCAATCACTTTTCAATTTTCGTTGACTCGGAAAGCACGTGATGGGCCATCGCAAAAACGACAAGTTAAGACAATATACTGGGATAAGTTCAGGCAAACATTGAAGGACGAGACTATGGAGGCCGCCCCCTAGATCTAAGACTTCGGTGCGCCATTGAAAAAGCCACAATCAAAACCAAAGTGGATGAAGACGCGCCTACACCCGATTTGGGCCTGCTGTTGCTCTGGGCTCACCGCCTGCGAGCGGTGCAGACTTACAGAAAGGGACCACGCACTCCAATCAAAAGACGCAACATTACGCGAGCGACGGTTGAGGCTAAAGTCTACGCCCAGAAGCTTGGGCTTCAACGGTGGTTAGATTACAGCTCGACGCTTTCCGAGAAGACGTCGGTGGCTCGACTCTGGGCCACCAGCCGCTCCATGCTTGGAAAAAGAGGACAAAGGCTGCTACCGGCTCCCTTGCACTCAAGATGGAAAAGACGGAAGAGGAGCTGACGGTCATGGCGGGGGACTTGTTCTTTCCGCAACCGGCGGCCGACTCCTCTGAATATGACTCCTACGCGCAAGAAGTGCTTGCACCAGACTCAAATCTGGACAGACCATTCACAAGGGGAGAGCTAGAGAGCGCCCTGCACTCTGGGAAAGCCAACACCGCACCAGGGCCCGACCAAGTCACCACGAACATGCTACGGAATTTGCCTGACCACATCGGACAAGAGCTTCTGTGCCAGATCAATCAGATCTGGGAGACGGGACAACTACCGCAAGATTGGAAACACTCTACAGTGATTCCCATTCCTAAACCAGGGAAAGACAAAGGTGACCTTGCAAACTATAGACCCATCTCCCTCACGTCGTGCACGTGTAAGGTCATGGAGAGAATGGTTTTGCGGCGTATCGAATGGCTCCTTGAGACGACCGGGGCTTTCCACCCCGTGCAGACTGGGTTCCGACCCGGCCTAAGCACGCAGGAGAGCCTAACGCTCATATCTGCGGGAGTCATCACAACAACCACACGCCAAACCGTGCGTGCCATTGTTACGGTGGACATCAAGAAGGCGTTTGATTCGGTTCCCCACGCCGCAGTCATTCGCGAGGCACAACAACTCGGCCTCGGTGGGAGACCGCTCAACTTTATACGGGCTTTCCTTGCGGGAAGAACGTACTCGGTTCAATGTGGCTCTAGTCACAGCGAACCAAGGGCGAACCGGGTAGGGGTACCTCAAGGATCTGTATTATCGCCTATGCTATTTAATATAGTCATGGCAGCACTCCCACACGAACTTGACAAGGTGCCACAACTTGGGTTCACGATATATGCAGATGACATATCAATCTGGACGAGAGAATCGAGCCTATTCCAGCAACAAGACACACTGCAAGCCGGCCTTGACACGATAGAGAATCATCTTCGTCGTGTCGGGCTACAAGCGTCACCAGAGAAGACCAGTTTCGTCCTTCTTGCCCCGAAACGGCTACGCGAAGCCAAGATTTCCGACGCCTTCAACCTGGTGCTGGCAGGGAAGAGGATCGTCGCAGCGCCATCAGTAAAGATCCTAGGGCTCCTCATAGATGAGACCGGTGGAGCAGACCTCTGGCTTCGACAAACTATCAAGCAATGCAACTCGGCCCTGAACGTAATTCGCCGCATCTGCTCGGCACAAGGAGGAGCAACAGAAGAAGTGGCCAGGCGGATGGTCAAGGCTCTCGTGGTGTCACGCGTCTGCTACGGCGCGACTCACTACAGGCTCACCAAAGCACAATGGAAAAGACTGGAGACGCTAAACCACCAAGCGATGCGCGTAATCACCGGTCTACCGGCGTACACGGCACTTCCAAGACTCAAGGAGAAGGCTCAACTCAACTCACTCTACGACACGGTGCATGCGCGAGGTCGGGCCCACTGGGACCGACTGAAACACTCTAGACAAGGCAGAGAGATTCTCTGCCGACTCGGCAGTAAACAAGAGGATTGGCCAGCACTCCCGGAACAGCTTCCCCCTGGGAGGATTTGCTGGACATCGTGGAACACAAACCCCTGGGGAAGCTCAGGAAGGGCGACACACAGCAGCAAGAGAGACTTGTAAAAGCCCACAACAAAATGGTCGGATCCTGGACAAATCCAAGTACCATACTCGCTGCATACACGGATTTTGCTCTCGGCAACGACGGCCCCGGGGCGGCAGTAGCCTGCTTTCCGGAGATCCAGGTCGCTGCGAGCACGCGACTTCCAACTAGCATGACAGTTCGAGGAGGGGAACTAGCGGCCATTCAAGTGGCACTAGAATCTGTCCTGGAGAACTCCACCACCAGACCAAAAGAACTGCACATCTTTTCCGACTCTAAGGAAGCAGTCACAGAATGTAAAAAAGCCAACAGCCCGTGCCGAAGGGTGAGGAAAATAAAGAAAATTGCCGCTCGTCTCCTCTTGGAGGGGACGAAGACTATTATCAGCTGGGTTCCGGGTCACGCCGGAATCCAAGGTAACGAAAAGGCACATCAGCTTGCTCGCGTCGCCGTTATTTCCCTCCGCGAGCAATCCGCTATGCCCTCACACCAGCTGGACCACGGCTACTCCATCGCTTGCAATCAAGCACAGGAGTCCGAGGACGAAAACAACTATGACCCCGGTGAAGAAAAGCTTCGCATCAAAGAGCAATACAAGCATCGCCTGTGGGAAAGCCTGCCCTCGGATCCCGATCCCCTTCCAGGGGGATTAGGACGAAGAGGACGAGTAATCCTCACTCGCATACAAGCCAACGCCAATCCCACTCCGGCTCGGATTGCCCGGTGGGGTAAAGGACGATCAGGCAGATGCGTAAAATGCAACGGAACAGCAAAGGCGGACACTGTCCACCTTCTATGGAACTGCCCATACTACAAGGACTTGAGGACAAAGCACAAGCCCACAAACATCACATCGCTGGAGGAATGGGTGCGCCCACCTCCAAGACCACCAGACAACGTGAACGTTCTGAAGAGTCTCTTGGACTTTATCTTTGAGGCGAAACTCGATGTTCACATGTAGTGTATATAGTATGTAGCATAGTGCCAAGAGTGTCCAGGTCGCCGTCACCACCGACACCTCCCTTATTCCTCATCCCTAGTTTATG